>CM077809.1:127504248-128091748 GCA_039764185.1 Tamarix austromongolica
TGCAAGAAGGACACCATATGGGTCAAATGGGTTCATTCCATCTACCTAGGCTCCCAATCTATGTGGCTATTCTACTCAGCTCATAAATGCTCTTGGCACCTGCAGCAAATCCTCAAGTTAAGAACTCACTTTCATGCTTTCTTTTCTAACTCTCGGATTATGGATAAACTCATAAACCAGGTTGCAAGAAGGACACCATATGGGTCAAATGGGTTCATTCCATCTACCTAGGCTCCCAATCTATGTGGCTATTCTACTCAGCTCATAAATGCTCTTGGCACCTGCAGCAAATCCTCAAGTTAAGAACTCACTTTCATGCTTTCTTTTCTAACTCTCGGATTATGGATAAACTCATAAACCAGGTTGGATCCTATAGTATCAAGAAAATGTATGATTTCACTAGACATCATCAATATAAAGCTTGGTTTTGGTCTATTCTTTGGTGTGGACTGACAGCCCCTAAACACCAATTTAATTCCTAGCTTGCTATTTAGAATAGGTTGATGACCAAAGCAAGGTTGAAACAACTGGACCTTAATGAAGACAATGAGTGCACTCTTTGCAGGACAGGGCAGGTGGAGGATGTTGAGCATCTAATGTTTAAATGCCCATGCTCAATCATGGGAATCAAAACTGAAAGTTTTAGCTAAAAACACAAAATAGTGCAAAACGAAGAAGAATGTACTGAGAGATTTATTTGTCACTTTTACAAGCTTAGTTTGGCATGAGAGGAATATTATAATTTTTAGGAAAATTTCTAAACAACCTCATGAACTTCTTAAAACCATTTATTTTGAGGCTTCTAGTAGAATTTTTGCTACTCATTGGGGCAATAAGTATGACCCCTAGAAAATTGTATAGATTCCTTGGTGGTCTAGTCTATCTTGTACATATTTCCATTTTAGTAGTAATAAAATTACTTACCAAAAAAATAATATGTATATGTTGTGGCTATGATGTTATATGATGTGACCCTCTAGGACATACATGCTAGATTGATTGATAATATGATATGGGGATGAAAGGATTAAAAAGAATAAAATGGGAAGTGAGTTCACTAAAGGGGACATGAGGTTAACCAAACTAACTCATGATCCGTGAGAGGAAAATAAAAGAAGGTTATGATTAAAATGAATGAGTGATGTGAATCTTACATGGGGAATTTCTGCAGTTTGCATAGGATGGATGGAGTTTGCATGGGGATGATGAGAAAAGTGGTTTTAGGGTGTAAGCAAGGTAAGGGGAGAGTTGTGGAGTGATTGAAGACTTGGGACGAAAAAATAGTACGTAGGTATGTGTGAGGGTGTATAGGGGACCTAGTTAGGGTTTTAGGAGGAAACCCCAATCTGGGGGAAAATGTGGAAGTAAAAATAACTAAGGGAGAGTGGAGTATGGGATAAGAGTGGAAACTTATTATATGAGGGATGAATATTGGTGCCATGGGAACCAAGAGATGCTAGGTGAAAAATAGAGGGGTGAGTTGTGGGGAAGAAAGGTGCTAGGGTTTGGAGTGGCCAACTAGGGTTTTCAAGTCACTTGTGAAATCGATGAGTAAAGTGATATGATTTGGGTTTAATCTAAATGAGATAAGGCCTTGGGCGATAAATGAAATAATGGTAGTGTAAGTAAGAGGAAGTTGGGCCACATAGGTCCAATTAGGGTTTTCAAGAAAAAACCCTAGAGAGGGTTAG
Organism: Tamarix austromongolica; assembly: GCA_039764185.1. Classification (NCBI taxonomy): domain Eukaryota; kingdom Viridiplantae; phylum Streptophyta; class Magnoliopsida; order Caryophyllales; family Tamaricaceae; genus Tamarix; species Tamarix austromongolica. Next base: position 127,505,940 of record CM077809.1, read on the forward strand.
TATATGGATTTGGAGGTCAAAAGGTGATGGACCTTAACCCACAACCTTAGGAGTTGGGTTTTCATTATGGGTAAGTGAAAGGAAGAATGGATATTGGGGTGTAATAGGAGGTGTAGGAGTCTCAAGATATGGGATGGGCCCTCTTGAGAGGATAGAAGTAGAAGGTTTATAACATGCATGTCAAGGGTGAAATATTTATCGAATAAGACACGATAAGACACTAATCATTTAAAATGGAAGATTATTGATCCAGTCCCAGATAGATCCATCAACATAACATAACCATAGCTAGCCTTCATTATCTCTGTTATTGTATGTTCCCTATATGATCATGTTATGATGTATGGTTTGCATGTTTGGCCTTAGTGCATGGTTACCTTACTCAGTACATAGCATACTGACCACCCATTTCATTAGAGATGCTCATTCCCACGAGCAAAAGACCCACTTGAGTTGGTTTAGGTAAAAAATGGTATCTTTGATGCCTACGACACTTATGAGGCATCGGACGGGGCCAAGAGTTGAGCCTAGACTTAGCTTGGGGATCAAGAGTGACCTGGGCGGACTCTATCTTTCCTTTTATTTACCCTGTATCATTTCTATTCTATTTATGCTTTGTCGTATGGTATTTTATGCCTTTGGAAAACTTTACTTACTTACTCCTTGGGTTGTAACTCTTTTAACCACACTCTAATTTTTGTATGGTGATGATTAAGTTCTTTCATGAATTCTCATTTTTAATTAATGACTTGTGTTTGGTGTTAATCCTATTCAGCCTTGGCACTTGTTACTGGAATGATAGAAGTGAACCAGTATGGTATTAAGTGTGGCGATAATATCCCTAGAATTTACAGTGTTATTATTTTGCTTCTATTAAATGTTTTCATTAAATAAAATTTTCCAATAGTAAATTTTGGGGGTATTACACACGGCCAGTGCAGGTCTACAAATTTGTAGGTCCTATCAACTCAGACAAGGAGAAAATAAGGGGGAGAGAGGCACACATGAGGAGAGAGAGAGCACGATTAGGTGGAGAGGGGAGATGGATTGACAAGGAAGAGGGTAGGGGTAGCATACCAGTAGGCGGCCATGAAGAGGTGCATGCCTGCACCAGGAAGTGGGGAAGTTGAAGCATCGGGGAAGAGGGAAGGTTAGGGGAGAAGAAAGGAAGAAGAAGGGTGGGAATATTGGTCGGTCTAGGGAGAAAAGAAAGAAAAAGAAAGCTAGACTGGGTCAGACGATTAGCGAGGGAGAAAAGAAGGGCGGCGGGCTTAGGTTGTGCAGGAGCAAGGGAGAATTTTGGGCTGTAAGGGTGGGCTACCCCAGATTGGGGAACGAAGGGAAAAAAGAATAAAAGAAAGGAGAGGAAGGAAAGAAAAGAAAAGACAATAAGGAAAAAAGAAAAAGGTAAAAAGAAAAAATAGGTGGGTTGGGGTATTTAGAATATTTTGGTATTCTGGGATGTTTAAAATAATAATACTTTAATAAAATCATAATTAAATTCCCTTTTTAGTTTAATTTAAGATTTTTTAGACATTTTTCCTTAGTTCCATTTTAATTAGCAAAACACCCTAATTTTTTATAATTATATTATTTATTAATTTCCTCATGATTTGTCCTTAATTACTTCCTCTAGTTTTAGTAAATTAATTTATTTACTTAATTTTCCTAATAAATCCTTCATTTGCCATAATTCTCTAAATTAAGGTTTTGGGGTATTTCAATTTGAGTTAGGGTTTAGTTCGAATAGAAGGTTTAAGGTGATGTTTGGTTCAGATTTAAGGTGGTAGGGTGTCAAAAGGTGGTTTAGGGTTTCTAATGTGTAAACTAAATTAGGGCTTCACTTAGCTTTGAATTATAGTGAGATTTTGGATAATAATTATGGGTGGAAAATATGGATTATGGAGTGAAGAAAAGGTATGAATTAATCTCTACCTCACACAGATAAAGAGATTAAAACTTTTAAGCTAAATTGTTCACACAAATTCAATTAACTTGAATTGAACTCCCATAGAATTCAACTTCTATTCAACTTCAATATTGATCTTCAATCTACAATTTTCCATAATCGTGTCTTCTATGGCTTCTTATAGCCATTTTACCATCTAGCTAAAAACATAATTCAATCTATTCCAAGCTAAAATATATTATGCTACTTTTATGTTAACCTTTGCTTTTTTATGCTTTATCTAGTATCCAACACTAATACTGATGTAGGAGCATCTCATAATACAATTTCACTAATTAATTTTTTAAGTTAAGGGATCACAAAACTCTCTTAAATTGGATAAAATTAATTAGCTGAATATGAGAAATAAGTGGAAGTACCAGCCCATGATTGCATGGTGGCACATTCAGCCCAAACACAACCAATTATGGTAGCTTATCCAACCTAAGTCTAACCAACTATGATGGCACATCAAGCCCAAGCCCAAAAAGCTATTTTATTACTATTTCCAAGTATTTTTCCACTTAAGAAGCCAAATCAATGCAAGACCCAGGCAGATTTTGAAAATTGAAATAAAAAAAAAGAGAGAGAAAAGAAAAAGGAGGACAAGTGGATGGTGGAGTAGGTGAAGAAAGTCGGCCAAGTCAACATATTAAATTATTTTAATTGGATAAGCATGGGAGATGATTTATTAGGTATGGGGAATGATTGAGTGCTTTGTACTTTTATTTATTACCTACTTTTTCAGCATATAAGGGTCTCCATGCTAAATACCACACATAGGCTGACCATATTTTTGTTCTCATCCAATTAGTTGTTAGCTTGTATTAGATAACTAGATAGTAAATAATTATTGGAATGTAAATAGATAGGTAAAGGGGACGGGTATAATGGAGGTTTTGTAACCCTATCTACCATTATAATATGCATATCCTCAACACAATGGAAAGCACTACCCCCTTAAATTTTAAATCTGATTTTCGAGCTCCCTATGCCCCCCCTCTACAAAGTTGAGTGAAAAATATCATAACTTATATCTCAAGTGTTGAAACCTTGAGTGGTAGTTGGAAGTGTTTGGTATTTGGTTACCTTTGATCAAATATTATCATACTCCTCATCTCTTTCCTCCATTTTAATTTTTAGGGGTCAATTATCCCATAAGCTACCATATTTCATTAAGCATGTGCCAACTTGTTTAGCATATGCATCAAATTGGTATTAGAACTTAAGGTTGAGAATTGGGGATAATTTTTATCTCCTCTTTTCCTTCTTTACCTCATCTAGTCCCAAACACTTCATGAAAAATTTTCTAGCCATCCACCATAATTTTCAAGCCCAAGTTAACCTCTCCTAACCAAACATATCATCTTTCTCTATTGATTTATTCTTCAAACTCAAGCAAATATAGGTGATGAACAAATCTCATGATGCTTGAGCCTTGAAAAGTTGAAAAACTTGAGAAGAGACCAAGCCATTGAAAACCTCCCAAATGACATGAGAAGAGTTCTTGGCATTTTGGAGAATCTCATGCAAAACCATAACTGTAATACCCCTGAAAACCTAATTTAGAAATTATGGCAAATAATGATTTATTAGGGAAAATTAAGAAAATAAATTGCTTCATTAAATAAAGAGGAAATTAATTGAGGAAAATAAAGATAAATCAATAAATAAATTATTTATAAAATTTTGGACCAATTAGAAGGGAAGTTAAGGAAAATTTATCCAAAATAGCCCAATTAATATAAAAATGAATTTAATTATTATTCTTAAAATAATTATTATTAAAATTAAATATCTAAATTAAATATATAAATAAATAAAGACCCAAATACCCCCAACCCAACCATTTTATTATTTTTTCCATTTTCCATTTTTCCTTTTCTCCCTTCTTTTCTTTTTCTCTCTTCCTCCTTTAAATTATTTCCATTCCCCCCCCCCGGTTGGGCCAGCCCGTTGGCCCAGACCTTCTACCCCTACCCCGTCCTGTGCAGCCCAAGTCGCGCGACCGGCTCCCCCTCGCTCGTATCCTCTTGGCCAGCAACCGAACCAGCCCTCTTCTTTTTTTCCTTTTCCCCCAAGACTGACCGATCCAGTCCTCTTCTTCCCCGACCTGCACCCGACCTGCAATTCGACCTGCAACACGATCTTTGCCAGTAGCCACCAGCGCCGACCGTCCTCCACTGCCCTCCCTGTCATTTTCTTTCCTCTTTTCGACCCCAACAATCCCTGCAGCTCCCTCCCCGCGTGCCCATCTTCTTTCCTCCTTCCCCCCTTCCTTGACCTAACCTGCCATGGCAGTACCTGCACCGCCTGCCACCAGCCGGCCACCTGCACACCTGCCCCACTTGTTTCTTTCTTACCTTGTCATTTTCCACCTCCCAATTGCCTATAAATACCCCCATTGGTAGCCATAATCAGGTTCCTTTTCGATTTTTGCCCCGAAACCCTGCCTCTCCGCCACCTCAAAAAGACAAGCTTTCTGCCGCCACCGCTTCCCACCGTGATCTTCCCTACAACTCCCTCGAAAAAACCAAGCCACCACCACCCTCCGCCTTACCATGCACGTGCCACCCTAGCCGTGCAAAGTTCCTATCCCGAAACCACCACCTCCAGCCTTTGCAGCCCTTGCGCTGCCTTCCACCGCCAACCCAGCCGCCACCAGCACCTCCTCCACCCTCCAAAACACCCAAGGAAGCTTCCTCTACCTTCCCCTGCCTTCAACTCCCCCTACCTCCCTCTCCTCCTTCCTCCCCCATCTTCCACCTCTCTCCACCACCCTCGACAACCGCGCCAACCACCGCATGCTGCCACCCCTTGCCACGCCACCACCCTCATTCCACTCCAATTCATCTGTTATTTCTTCCCCCACCTCAAACTTCTTCTTTTCTCCTCCCATCTAACCATCACCTCCATCTTTTCCCCTCTTCTCCTCCTCCACCACCGCCGCCGGACCACCATCGACTCTAGGTGGTTCTCCACTCATCCAAACCCTAATACCCCTTTTATATAACTGCTACTATTTTCTGCCAATATTAATACTATTATACTTATTATTATTATGATTATTATTATTATTATTATTATTATTATTATCTTTATTATTATTATTATTATTATTATTATTATTATTATTATTATTATTATTATTATTATTATACTTAACACCCTTATCATTTTGTTAACAATAATAATACTTTTGTTCTTGTCCATGTTACTTAACTCAAGCTATTAAATATCATGTGGTTATTAACTAAGAAGAGTACTTGAACCTTATTACCATACCACTTAACATTAACCCTAACCTCGTTACTAGGACACTATTATTAGCTATTACTATTATTACTACTATCACTACCTTATTATTGTAACCAAACGCATTTGAACCCTTGTATTATTCAAGAATATACAACTATTATCATTATCACCCTTAGGAATAGTTACTTGCAATATTGTGACCTTATAATATTATTATTTCAAATATAACACCATTAATAGACTTGGCCTTAAAACACTAGGGCTTCTATCACTAGACATTAGTGTCACTATTTTATTAATACTAACAATATTTTCCTATAGCTAGCATAAACCCTATTACTACAAGATTAGAACTAATGGGTTTAATAAAATAAGTGTAACAATAAGTATCAAAAATAAATATATTTTGACTACTAATATTTAGTATACTAATTCTAAGGTAAAAACCCTAGTTTTTGTATAATACCCTCTTTAGTAATAAAAACCCTAATCCTAAACTAGAATAAGGGTTGATGGTACTTGCAAGGGAAACTAATACTTAGCATTTTCCCCTTTTATAGGTAACCCCGACCAAAGCCCTAAGGAGTTATAGGAGCGTGCTCTAAGCCCGACGTCACCTTAGGTAAGGACGTAACTAAGGCCTTTTGTGTGTCTATATGTATTATGTGTTTCTCATGCTACATACCCTACGTTTATCAATATTAATTATGTTGTGTGTGCATGACATGGAGATGAGGTATGTGTGGTATGTTTACATGGAATGTGTATTATGTATATGTGATGATATGTGTCGTAATCTTGTAAGACATGCATGTGAGGGAGTTAATGTGTTTTGTGTGGGAGAAAGGATTAAAAAAGAGGATGGGGAAGGAGATTGACCAAGGGAGGTGAGTGGATCTAATTATTTTAATGAATCATGAGTGGAAGAATAAAATGAGAATTCTAGGGTTCGTGTGGGAGAATCTGATTTATGATTTTTATGGTTTTGCATGGGAGAGTTTAATTTATGGTTGTGTGGTGGTATTAGGGTTTGTATGGTGGTATTAATTTATATATGGTGGTATTAATGGTTGCATGGTGGTATTCATGGCTGCATGATGGTATTAGGGTTTGCATGGTGGTATTAGGGTTTGCATGGTGGTATTATGGTTGCTATGGTGGTATTAGGGTTTGCATGGTGGTATTAGGGTTTGTATGGTGGTATTAATGATTGCATTGTGATATTAATGGCTTATGGTGGTATTAGAGTTTGCATGGTGGTTTTATGGTTTGTGTGGTGGTATTAATGTTTGTATGGTGGTATTAGGGTTTGCATGGTCGAGTTAGGGTTTTGCATGGGAGTTAATGATTGTATGGGATTTAGAGTTTGTGTGAAAAGTTTGAGAGGTTGCATGGGATGTGTGACGTTTCTGTGAGAGAAAAATTTACATATGAAAGGTCGATTTGGGATTTAAGGGAGGTAATGCAAGCATTATTTGGGTGTTTAACTGTTTTGGACGGAGAATAGTACGTGGAGTAGTATAAGGGTATGGAGGAGACAGAATTAGGGTTTTGGAGTGATTAACTCTGGGTCGTTGTGATTAAGTAGGGTTGGAGTAGCTAATTGTGATTTGCTGAGGATAATTAAGGTTTGGGATGGCTAAGTATGGTTGTTATGGTAAAATAGGGTTAAGAGTGGTTAACCATGGTTTGGTGTGGACAATTAGGGTTGGTTATGGCTGCTTAGAGTTGTTTGGTATTATCATGTGTATTATTGATTAAAGTGTAGTTGTGAATGTGGAATTTTATTGTTTGTGATGTGTAAAGCATAAAGAGAATGATTTGTGCATATCAATGGTGAAAATCTTTTGAATAAGATATGTTAAGACACTAACCACTTATAGAGAAAGATGCTGAGCCGGACCCAAACCGGTCCACCGGCAAATAAGAGTGGCAGGGTATGTTACCCTCATGACCAATCCACCGGCTATAATAGTGGCAGGGCATGGCCCTCATGACCCTTCCACCGTCTATAATAGTGGGGGATTACGTGCTCAACAAACTAATCAGAATAATAATAAGACATGGGAAAGATACAAACATTTACAGTGGAACACCTCGTGAGTCGGGGCCAGACCGGTCCACCGATAAATAATAGTGGCAGGGTATGTTACCCTCGTGACCGGTCCACCGGCTATAATAGTGGTAGGGCATGGCCCTCGTGACCGTTCCACCAGCTATAATAGTGGATTTCCCGCACTCACATGGACTATTAAAGAATATGTGTGGAATGAACATATTATTAATGAGAATAAAGAATAAGTCACCAGAAAGGTATTTAGGCCTTATCTTGCGGGTTATCGCATGTTGTCTATATGATTGTGCTATGTATGTTATGTGGTATGATTGTATGCTTGGCCTTAGCGCACCTGTGCCCTTACTCAGTATTGGACCCGTACTGATACTACCTTGATTGACTAGGTCCTGTGATGATCCACCAATGGTGGGGGAGCACACTTCCTATGTAGGTTTGATTGGTTACTAATTTGGGGTGGAAGGCTTGACTTGAGTGAGTAGGCGGTCCGGATATTGGTCCCTTGGGATTTGTTTTATTTAGTTATATTTTGTACTACGATTCTTGTTTCAAAACCGTACTCTTAAGTTGTATTCTTAAACGATATCCTAACTATTGTTGACTCATGTTTTCGTGAATGATCTATGATAACTATGAACCTATATTTTGATGATTATTACTTAATGATTGTTTGGTTTAGCCTTAGCACTTAGTATCGGAATGGTAGGAGTGAACCGGTCTGGTACTAAGTATGGCGGTAATACCCCCAAGTTTACGGTTTTAATTCTTTTGCAACCGCTAAACCCTTTGATTGAAACGAAATTTTTCAGTAGTAAATTTGGGGGTGTTACAATAACACTCCATGCCCAAATACTTCCCCACGGCCTAGAAGAAGACCCAATTTTCACCAACATGAGGTGGTCGGATCTAGCACAAGTGATGATGCTAGTGATTCCAACTCCTCACCAAGTGATTCCCCACGTGATGGAAGAAGGAGACATGAAAGGAGAGATCATTTTTATGACATCAAAGCCAAAGTTCACGAGTTTGATGGATCACTTAATCTAGAAGATTTCCTAGAGTGAGAGTTGAGGTGCTCTAGGATGTTTGAAGCAAAAGGCTATAATGATGAGAAGAGCTTTAGGATTGCAATCCTTAAGCTCAAGGGACATGCCTCCCTAGGGTGGGAAATCCTTGCTCACCAAAGGAGAAAGAAGGGCAAGTCTAAGGTGAAATCTTGGTCGAAGATGAAGAAGCTTTTGAGGGAAAGGTTTTTACCCTCATCCTACACTCAATACCTCTACAACAAGATGTCCTCCTTGAGTTAAGGGTCAATGAGTTTTGAAGAATACATCAAGGAGTTTGAGTGGTTGAAGATGAGGTTGGAGTTAGATGAGGTAGAGGAGCACACAATGTCATGTTTCCTTGGAGGGTTAAGGAGTGACATTGTATGCAAGGTGGAGTTACACAAGTACTACACCTTAGATCAGCTTTTTCATCTAGCCACTAAGGTGGAGAATCATAAGAAGGAGAATATAGGACCAAAGTTTCCTCAAGGAAGGTTCACTCTAAACACTTCCAAAGAAGCCCCCCATCATCTAAACCATCCCCTCCCATGCTAAATGTTGAAGTGAATGATAAGGGAAAAGGTGTTAGGTTTGAACCTAAGAAACCAAAGGTTATAAGTTTTTTTAAGTGTTAAGGCCTAGGGCACTATCAAAACGAGTGTCCCAACAAAAGAGTTATGACTTTTTTATACTTTGAGAAGGCAGCTCATAAGGAGGAAATGGAAGAGGCCAAACTAGACCATGAGGAGGAGGAAGAGCAAGAAGAGGCACCCCTGATGTAGAAGAAGCTCTAATGGTGAGATGGGTATTGCACACCAAGGAGTTTGTGATGGAGGAGACACAATGGGAGAACATATTTCAAACCAAGTGCACGATCCTTGGTAAGTTATGTTCCCTTATTATCGATGGAGGTAGTTGTGCTAATGTAGCCTCTTTCACACTTGTGGAGAAACTTAACTTGCCTACCACTCAACATGCCAAACCATATAAGCTACAATGGCTTAATAATGGAAGCATGGTTGAAGTGACCAAGAAGGTTTTAGTTCCTTTTTCAACTAGAAAAACCTACCAAGATAATGTGGTATGTGATGTGGTTCCAAAGGACGCTTGTCATCTATTTCTAGGAATACCATGGCAATATGATAGGCATGCCCAACATGATGGTAGAAGGAACAGTTATTGTTTGAAATTTAAAAAAAGAGCATTCTACTCATACCCCTTAGTCCTCATTCCTAAGTTGTTAGGGAGGAAACCAAAAAGAAGAAGACCTTGTTTCTAGATAGTAAGGGGATAGACAAGGCGCTAGCTAAGGGGAAGCTCATGTATTTTTTTTGTTGTTGCTTGAAGATAATGAAGAAAGTGGAGGAATTGACCCATGGGTCAAACCTCTGCTAGGAATTTTTGGGGATGTCTTCCCAAATGATCTACCTAGTGAGCTACCCCCTTAAGGGGAATTGAACACTAAATTGACTTGGTCCTAGGTGCTACACTCCGAAACAAGCCTGCCTATAGGTGTAATCCTAAGGAAGCTAGGGAGTTACAAAGGTAAGTTGATGATTTGTTGCAAAAAGGGTTCATCAGAGAATCCCTTAGCCCTTGTGAGGTACCAACCCTTTTGGTATGAGGATGTGTGTTGATAGTATAGCTATCAACAACATCACCATCAAGTATAGGTATCCTATACCTATACTTGATGAAATGTTAGTTGCTTACATAGGGCTTGTGTATTCTCAAAGATTGATTTGAGGAGTGGATACTACCAGATTAGAGTAAAGGAGGGACATGAGTGGAAGATCGCCTTCAAGACTAAGGGAGGATTATAAGAATAGATAGTGATTCCTTTTGGTCTCTCAAATGCACCCAGCCCCTTTATGAAGCTCATGGATGAGGTCCTTAGGCCGTTTATCTCTAAATTTGTTGTAGTCTACTTTGATGATATACTTATATACTCCTCTAGTAGTGAGGATCATGTAAAGCATTTAAGGCTCATATTTTCGACCCTTAGGAACAACAAGTGGTATAGGAAGTTAGAGAAGTGTGAATTTTTTGTACCAAAAGTTACCTTCCTAGGGTTTTTTGTATCTAAGGATGGTATTTCAATGGATGAGTCAAAGGTAGAGGCAATAAGGTCATGGCCTACACCCACATCCATTACCCACATTCGATCCTTTCATGGACTTGCCTCATTTTATAGGAGGTTCATAAAAGGATTTAGCACTATTTTGGCCCCTATCACAGAGTGTCTTAAGAAGGGAGATTTCAAATGGACACCTGCAGCCCAAGAAGCTTTTGATGTGATCAAGATCTAACTACAGTACATATGGATCTTAATGGATCAAGATCTAACTACAGTACATATGAGAGGAGTTTTATGTTATTATTAGGGCTTTAGATCATTAGTCTCATTATCTAAGGCCCGCACAATTTGTATTACATATCGCTCATGAGTCTCTAAAGTATGTAAATGGGCAACATAAACTCAACTCTAGGCATGCTAGGTGGATAGAGTTTTTACTATCCTTCTCTTTAGTAGCAAAACACAAGAGTGGCAAGACCAATGTAGTAGTTGATTCCCTCTCTAGAAGGTATTGTATGTTGTCCTTATTAGAAGCTTGAGTCTTAGGTTTTGGATGCTTAAAGGAGCTATACAAGGAGGATGAAGACTTTGCAAGCTACCTTGAAGATCGAGACAAGCTTCGAAGCCCCTATGTCATACATGATGGATTCCTCTTCAAGAATACCAAGCTTTGCATCCCAAAGAGTCCCATTCAAGAGCTATTGATATGAGAATCACATGGAGGTGGGTTAGCAAGATATTTTGGGATCAACAAGACCTATGACGTACTTCAGGAGCACTTCTATTAGCCTAAAATGATAAGTGATGTACATAGAGTCATAGTTACATGTGCTACATGCCAAAAGTACAAGGGTCACTTCCACCAAGGACTCTACACTCCATTACCAGTCCCTCATCAACCTTGGGACCATGTGAGTATGGACTTCATAATGGCTTTGCCTAGAACTTAAAGGCAAAATGACACAATTGTGGTAGTGGTGGATCGGTTTTCTAAGATGGCTCACTTCATCCCTTATCATAAGACAGATGATGCCTCTTATATAACCAATCTATTCTTTAAAGAAATAGTAAGGTTGCATGGTATTCCTAAGTCCATTGTCTCGGTAGTACCAAATTCTAAGGCTAAAAGAGAAAAATACAACTTACAAGAAACTCAATCCTATGATTAAATCAGAGTAGCAAATTAAAACATTTTATAAGAGTATAATACACCACTGGTGGTTACAAATCAACAAAAACGTTGAAACCATAAATTTTAAAGGTGAAAGAGTACAACCCTAGGGTTTACCGGATAGTATCTTACACTCTTTTCTGATAGCCCACTTGAATAGTACTTGAGGACGACCTGCAAGGGACACTACCAATTGAATAGGCAGGGGGCCCACGAATGGAACCCTTCAGTACTACGGTACTAAGTAACCCTTTAAATCACACTTAACAGCAGGTCCACAATGTAACACAAAATACTACATACATACTTAATAAAAGGTAAATACTGAATGTCCATGTTTATACAACCACATACTTAACAAATCAATCAAATATTAATAGACCATAGAGAACAATCAATACTTCTGATCCTTAAGCCCTTAGTCCATCATTATCAATCATATCGGACTATAATTATTCATGTGAGTGCGGGAACCCCACTATTATTTGCCAGTGGACCGATCATGCAGGGAAAAATGCTCCTGGTCACTATTATTCGCCGGTGGAGGGGCTGGCCCCGACTGACATGGTATTCCACTATAAGTGATTAGTATTTTTCCATAATGTATTCACATCCAAATCAAATTTATTGAGCTCGGAACCCCCACTATTCTTGCCAGTGGATCGGAATACAAATATACATCATCAAGGGCAACACATTCTGGGCCACCATTATATTCGGTGGATTGGTACTCATAAACATCATCCAGGGCAAAACCTCTTGGGCCACTATTATATCCGGTGGGTCGGTACTCATAATATAATTTAACTGGGCTCATCTCATTAATCTTTCACTTTAACGATTAGTGTTTTTCCCTTTTTAATCAACACATCAATTCAATTTATTTGCCTCGATAGGGAGATCAAGATCCTGGGACACAAAGGTACATTGGTCACACTGGTGCATAAAAGCTACTCAATACCCTTCAACTATCAACCCAGGGATGCAAAGGTACCCTAGTCGTACTAGCGCATAAAGCTAACTCAGTACCCTACCGACAAGGACACCTAATCCATAAGTATGCATACCCCCTAACTAGGTCCGTAGAGCAAGATAGAGTAGATATAGGGCCTGGCTAGAGCATAAAGGCACACCAGCAAATACCAGAATAATCGTGGGCTAAACCACATCTGGTATTGACCCCTAAAGAGCCACCATTCCCGATCTCGAGGTCTTTTTACTTTAAGTATTAGTATCTTAATTAGGGTGACCACAAAAGTACAATAATCAGATAATTATTCACTTTTAATCATTCAAATATCATCAGATATTTCTTATTCAAATGGTTATCCAAGGTAACACAAAAGAATCATTAAGGCCATCCTAATCTCATCTCATTTCAAATTAGAATTCATTCTCGTGATACTTACTAATTATCAAATACTCTTGCCTCGCTAATCAGTGTTACTTGAGTCATATGAAGAAATTGCACAATCACAACGACATGTTAGATACAAATTACTCATTTACCTCTTATTTATATAATTGCTAAGTCCTCCCTTCCTTACTTGACAAATTACCATATTACCCTCCTTGTTACATAATTACCAAGTTACACCTTACTCGATTTAGGTTACCAATTTATCTCCCATACTTATTAGGTCACTAATCCCCCCTTCATAATTAGTACACATAATATATTTTCCATTTGGTTAGTTAGGTTACTACTTTGCCCTTTTTCCTTTATTATAATTAATAAATTTCCCATGAGTTGGTCAAACTACCAAATTACCCTTCCTTGTTATCCTAATTACCAAAGTATCCCTTTATTTGGTTAAATACCAAATTACCATTCTCTATTATCATAATTACCAAACTACCCTTCTCCATTATCAAATTTACCAAATTACCCTTTGGTTGGTTAAATTACCAAATTACCCTTTTATATGGTCATAATTACCAAGCTACCCTTTTCTATTATCAAAATTATCAAATTACCCTCTGGTTAGTTAAATTACCAAATTACCCTTTTATATGATCATAATTACCAAACTACCCTTTTCTAATTATCATATTTACCAAATCACCCTTTAGTTATTTAAATTACCAAATTGCCCTTCACATTTATCATATTTACCCTTTTACCCTTCTCCATTATTAAATTATCATTTTACCCTTCTCTTTTATTAAATTATCATTTTACACTTCTCTTTTATTAAATTATCATTCTACCCTTCTCAATTATTAAGTTACCAAGTTACTCTTTTCCAATTTCCACTTTCACCCCTTTTGTCCACAAATTACCATTTTGTCCCCTTACTTCCAAAATTACCAATTTACCCCCTTACTTCCAAAATTATCAATTTACCCCTTACTTCTAAAATTACCACTTTACCCCTTACTTCCAAAATTATCAACTTACCCCTTTTTCATTTACAAATTACCACCTTACCCTTTTCACTTATAAATTACGATTTTACCCTTTAAATGCAAAATTACCACTTCGCCCTTGCCTCCAAAATTATCATAATACCCTTTATCTCCAAAATTACCATTTTATCTTTTAGTTCCAAAATTACCCTTTTAATACAAAATTACCACTTTGCCCTTGCCTCCAAATTACCATAATACCCTTTATCTCAAAAATTACCATTTTATCTTTTAATTCCAAAATTACCTTTTTACCCTTTTATTACAAAATTACCACTTTGCCCTTACCTCCAAAATTACCATAATACCCTTTTTTAATTAAAAGTTACCATTTTGCCCCTTAGTACACCACTTATATTAATTTATTATTATTACATACAATATTAATATTAACACCTCATCCACAACTCTTATAAATATTATAATATTATTAGCACTCATATTGTAATACACCGTATTTTTGAAACCTAAATTTATTAAGCTTAATGATTTTATTAGCGTAATCTGATGTAAAAAAAATAATTATTTTAATTTTTATTTGTTTTATGGATTTATCGACGATTTTGAATTCATATTTTAATTTAAGTAATCGTTGTCGTTGTGAACCATTTTAGACAAATTCGTTCACGACCATGATTTTATTATATTCTTTTAATTTTGATTTTCGGTTAAAAATATGTATTCCCATTCTTTCTTGTATTTTGATTTTTAATATTTTAGATTCATTTTCGACTATAACTTCGTCGTGTGATTACGACCTTATTTTTGGAGTTATATTTCATTAACTAAATATATTATTTAAATTAAAGAATTTCTGTTTAAATAGTTAAATTTATTTTAATGATTTTATCCGTAGAAAATATTTCTGACTTTAAATTTATTTGTTTTCGGAAATATTTAATATTTGGGAAGTTTTAAATTAAAAAAAGATTTTCGGAGTTTATTTATGAAATTCTTTCTAGAATTAATTCTCTTTCGTTTTATGCTTTTTGGTTTACGGAAAACCGATTTCGGAAATTATTTAAATTAGTTTTGGTTTATCTGAATTTGACTTAAATATTTTAGTATATGTTTTAAATAATTTTTCAGGGTCTTATAATGTATTTCCTTAAATAATATAAGTTTTTACGTTCGTTGGTAAATTCTTCCGAAAGTGTTTCCGAAATTCTTTATATAGCTTTTTATTAATTTTAAGCCTTCGGATCCGTTCGAAATAAATTTTCGTTAGATAAATTTTATATAAAATCTTCCAATAATATTTTTATATTTTTAGTATTTTATTTTATGTGTATTTGTAAAAAAAAAAAAAACCAGCACCCGACTGGTGGCCCAGCCCCTCTCCCTCTTCCTTTTCTCTCTCCTTCTCTTCTTTCTCCCTTTCTCGTGCGTCCCTGTCCCGCAACCCTAACCCTACCCAGCCACCCCTTCTCCCAGCAGCCCCTCCCTCCTTCGCCTGCCGAGCTCCGACTGCCACCGACCCGCGAGTAGCGCAGCAACCCACCGAAGTAGCAGCAGCGGCAGCGGTCGAACCAGCAGCAGCGCGTAGGTCGTGCCGCCGCCGCCGGTCGCCGTCGACGCCTGCTGACCACCGGCGAGCCACCTCCGACCCCCGACGACGCCTCCCCAGCCTTCCCTTGCCCCGATTTATCGGTTTTTGTTTGGTATAATTTCCGAAAAACCCTAACCCTTATTTTGATTAATTGGGTATGATTTAGCTTGTGATAAGCTAAATTAATTGTTTGATAATGTATATATGTGCTGTAAGATTGATTTGGATAGGTTAATTGTGTGGTTGTGTTGGAATTTTGGGAAAATTGGGAAAATTGGATTTTTAGCCGGGTTATGCCCGAATTTTTCGGATTCGTCCGTTTTTGCGATTTCGGAAAAATTGATTATACAATATGTTTTAAAGTGTATCCAATTTCATTTTGGAACCGTCAATTTGAGAAATTTATGTAGGTTTTATCGGAATTTGATTCCTAGGTCAAATTTTTGGTGTAATGAAATTGGGTCGTATAATTGAGCCGTCCCCCTCAATTGATTTTATAATATCGTTTAAAATGTATTTAATTTTATATTGGAAGTGTCGATTTGGGAAAATTATGCGTAATTGATCAGAATTGGATTTTTAGGTCAAAACTCCCGCGGGTTTAAATTGGTTTGGGTAATCGGGTTATTTTATTCAATTGACTATATAAATTACATTATAATATGTTTAATTACATTTTCGAACCGTGAATTGATATGTTTTGGCAAGTATTGATCGGGTTTGCGTTCCGAGCTCAAAAACCCTAATTGTGCTAAATTGTGTATTTCTTTTACTAGTTTTGAGCAATTGATTATTTGATATGTTATAAAATGTGTTTAATGGCATTTCTAAACATTCAATTTGATTAAATTTATAGAATGTTAACGAATTGTATTTTCGGGCCTAAAACCCTAAAATTCAAGTGAAATTATGAAATCGATTACTTGATTGTTGTTTTTCTAAAATTGAATGTATAGAAATAGTTGAAATGGTATTAATTGCTTCTAAATACCTTTAATTTGAATTGATTAAATTGAATTACTTGAGTTTGTGTCGTGGGCTTTAAAACCCTAATTTTTGGGGATGATTTTATAAAATTGATTTTGCTATGTGTATTTTATCTAATCGAATTCTATCTTTGGGTTTTAAATCATTTAAATTTTGTTTTAACCTAATCGGTTTGGATTTGGTTCTATGAAAATGGTTAGGTTACCTATTTAGTTGTAAAACCTAATAAATAAGTTATTTTCGATAAATTAACTTATGATCGATTACTCTTTCTCGGGCTTTCCAAATTAAGTTGAAATGTCCCAAGTGATAATTGCATTAATCCGTTTTGATTTAGTTTTAACCTTAAATCTTAATAAAGCTATGCTTTTAAGTTTTAAGTCTTGGACACATTTTCTAAGAAAGATCATTTGGGTTGTTTGTGTTTATTTAATTAGAATATGTGAATTATTGATTGATAGAATAGTTTCTAAATTATTTTCGATTTCTATTGGATCTAGGAAAGCTTTCTAGTGGATCCACGAGCTAGTGATCTCTCTCCCTCTTATCTCGTTTAGCTAGCTTCGGATCCAGGTGAGTCTCTACTTACCTCTACTTATGGGCGTTTAGTAAGGACAAAGCTAATGGCCTTGTGTTATGTGTGACGTGGATGTGTTGAATGTTGTGTATGCCATGCTATGCCATGTATTATATGATTTGTGCATAACTTGTCTTATGTGTAGCGCAGCTTGGAGATTGAGGTATGTTGTATGTGCTTCCGTGACATGAGCATGACATTTATATGTATGATGTTTATGATGTAATATGTTATGGCCCACTAGGACATGCATGTTAGGATAAATAGTAATATGAGTTGGGAATCATCATGGGAGTCTTGAAGTTTGTATGGTGGGATTATGGTTTGTATGGTGGCGTAAACGTTCGTATGGTGGTACTAATGATTGCATAGTGGTATTAATGGCTTATGGTGGTATTTGGGTTTGTATGGTGGTATTTATGATTTCATGGAGGTATTAATGTTGTATGGTGGTATTAATGTTCGTATGGTGGTACTAATGATTGCATAGTGGTATTAATGGCTTATGGTGGTATTAGGGTTTGCATGGTGGTGTTATGGTTTGTATGGTGGTATTAAGGATTTCATAGTGGTATTGATGGCTTATGGTGGTATTAGGGTTTGTATGGTGGTAATTGTGATTTTATGGAGGTATTAATGTTGTATGGTGGTATTTGTGATTTTTATGGGGGTATTAATGTTGTATGGTGGTATTAGGGTTTGCATGGTGGTATTAGGGTTCGTATGGGGGTATTGATGATTGCATAGTGGTATTAATGGCTTATGGTGGTATTAGGGTTTGTATGGTGGTATAAATGTTCGTAGGGTGGTATTAATGGCTTATGGTGGTATTAGGGTTTGCATGGTGGTGTTATGGTTTGTATGGTGGTATTAATGATTGCATAGTGGTATTAATGGCTTATGGTGGTATTAGGGTTTTCTTGGTGGTGTTATGGTTTGCATGGTGGAATTAATGTTGGTATGGTGGCCTTAGGGTTGCGTGGTGGAGTTAGGGTTTAGCATGGGAGTTAACGATTGTACGGAATTAGGGTTTGGAGTGATTAACTCTGGGGTGTTGTGATTAAGTAGGGTTGGAGTAACTAATCGTGATTTATTGAGGACAATTAAGGTTTGGGATGGCTAAGTATGGTGGTTATGGTAAAATAGGGATAAGAGTGGCTAACCACGGTTTGGTGTGGACAATTAGGGTTGGTATGGCTGCTTAGAGTTGCTTGGCGTTATCATGTGCTTTTATTGATTAAAGTGTGGTTATGAATGTGAGTTTTTATTAGTTGTGATGAGTATAGTATAAAGAGAATGATTTATGCATGTCAAGGGTGTGGTGTGATTCGATAAGACACGAATAAGACATTAATTGCGTAAAGCGAAAGACTGATGAGCCCGACCCAGTCCGGTCCACCGGTTAGAATAGTGGCCAGAGGCGTTTTGCCCTGGGTGTTTATTTCTGGTCCACCGGCTATAATAGTGGTCAGAGGCGTTCTGCCCTGAGTGTTTATTCCGGTCCACCGGCTATAATAGTGGGGGATTCGGGCTCGACAGACCCAAACGAATAAGTTAATCCACAGGAAAGATACTAAGTACTTACAACGAAACACCATATGAGTCGGGGCCATGATCCGGTCCACCGGCTATAATAGTGGATCAGAGGCGTTTTGCCCTGTGCGTTTATTTTCCGGTCCACCGGCTATAATAGTGGATCAGAGGCATTCTGCCCTGTGCGTATATCTTCCGGTCCACCGGCTATAATAGTGGGGCTCCCGCGCTCACATGGATTAATGAAGAATGCTTTGAATGAATATGAATGAAGTAATCCATGGAAAAAATACTAAGTACTTACAGTGAAACACCATGTAACTCGGGGCCAGTCCGGTCCACCGGTAAGAATAGTGGTCAGAGGCGTTCTGCCCTGTGTGTTTATTTCCGGTCCACCGGCTATAATTGTGGTCAGAGGCGTTCTGCCCTGAGTGTTGATTTCCAGTCCACCGGCTATAATAGTGGGGCTCCCGCACTTACATGGATTATTAAAGAAAATGTGTGGAATGAACCTATTATTAATGAGAATAAAGAATAAGTCTAATTGGACCATGACTAGCTTTTATTATCTGTATTTCTACATGTTGCTTACGTGAGTATGCCACGTATTGAGTTTTAATAATATGGATTGTTCCTACCTGAGGCGTATGAGCCACCTTACATCTCGGTTATACCACGCTTATACGTTAAATAGAATGTTACGTATGTTTTATATGTTACTCTAGGTGTATGGTAAGATTTATGTGGTGGGTTGTGAATGTGCATAATATTGTATCAACGTGTTGTACCCAGATTTAATATGCACTTGATGTATAGTTACATCCCTCCTATATGATAGGGTAGCGAGACTTACTCAGTATTGGACCCGTACTGATACTACCTTGGTTGAATGGGTCATGTGATGATCCACCGATGGTGGGGAGCAGACCTCTTGTGCAGGTTGATACTGTGTTGGGGTGGAAGGCCTGACTTGAGTGAGTAGGCAATCCGGATATTGGTCCCTTGGGATCTGTTTCATTTAGCTATATTTTGTACTACACTTCTTGTTTTGAAACCGTACTCTTAAGTTGTAATCTTAACGATATTTTAACTGTTGTTGACTCGTGGTTTTCGTGAATGGTCTATGTTAACTATGGACCTGTGTTTTGATGACTCTTACTTAACGATTGTTTAGTTTAGCCTTAGCACTTAGTATCGGAACGGTAGGAGTGAACCGGTCTGGTACTAAGTGTGGCGGTAATACCCCCAGGTTTATGGTTTTAATTCTTTCGCTTCCGCTAAACCTTCTAATTTAAACGAAATTTTTCAGGAGTGAAATTTGGGGGTGTTACACATATATATATATATATATATATATTAGGCCATATTCTTGTACAAGATATATTACTAAAATACCCCTGAAACTCACAAAACATTAACTATGCATTAAAGATCACAATAGTATAATACTTAACATTTTCATTAATAACCAACTCCTACCTAAACAATATTTTCTTACATAGCATAATAACTAGCATGCTTTCTTTTTATCAATCAACACAAGAAACCACATACATCATATTAAACAACATATATCAAGAATAATATACATTAAAAATTCCTAATGTGCTAACATACGTTATCCATATGTTTAAGTGGGATTTAACTGTTACCTCGATTCCTACAAAAATGAACCTTACTAGTATTCTGTTTTAAGGTTCAAGATTTGATTATCAAAACCAATACCTAAAAATAATATCAATACTTATTACATTAGAAATAATAAAAATCAAAGTATAAGGCTTTATAACACTTAATTAATTAAATACTTAAATTAAAATATTAGTATACCTTAAAATTTACTACCCAACTAAATCAAGAAAGGCAGCAGCTCATCCTGCTCATGCAGCATGAGCTGTATGCAAAGAAAGGAGGAGGAGGGGGCTCGAAGGTGGTGAAATGTGGAGCAATGGGCTATTTTTTGGGTTAGTGGTTTGGGGCTAGGAAAGAAGGTGGTTGGGGGAGGATTTAGGGAAAGGGAAGCGTGTAGAAGTGGAGAGGGGGTGTAAGTGGTGGTCGGGGATGGGTTGAAGGTGGCTAAGGGGGGCGGAGGCGGCGGCAGCGAGGCTGCGAAGGTGGCGGCCGAGGAGGGAGTTGAAATGGGAGCTGATGAGGAAGGAAAAGGGAGAGGGAAAATAAAGGTTTTTGGGTGGTGGTTTTGGCCAATTGAGGATTGGGGTAGTAGAGGGGGTTGCAAGGATTAGTTTGGTGGCTCAGGTGGCGGCAAAGGCGGTGAAACGGCTGCGGAGAAGGGCAGTGCAGGATGGCTGCCAAGAAGGGAGAAGAAGAAGAGAAAAATAAGAAGGGAGGAGGAAGGAGGCTGTAGGGTAGCTCGATGGGTGATGTGATCAGTCGGGATGAGGTAGAGAGTGGCAGGGGTGGTGCAAGTGGCTTTTGAGGCGTTGGAAGCGGCAGAGCTAGAAGGAAAAGCCAAAAATAGGGTGAGAGAGGGGAGGAGAAGAAAGGAAGAAAAGAGGTTCGGGGAGAAGGGGGAGTTTAGGAAAAAAAATATGCAAAACGAGGCAGGGAAGGAGGAAGAAATAGAAGAGGAAGAGAATGGAGGGGATAGGGAGCTCAAGGGGTGGCGATAGGGTGGTAGGGAAATAGGAGTTGCAGGGAGAAGGAGAAGGGATATTGTAATGGAAAAGAGAGGGAGATGGAGAGATGGTGGGGCCGGTATAGCAAGAAAACGACGAGAGGGCGAGAGAGGGAGATAGGGGGAAGCAATAGGGGAGAGGGGGTTGCAGGTGGGGTGGCAGTGATGGTAGGTTGACGGGATTCTCGCTAGGGAAAGAGGAAGAAGAAGAAGGGAAGAAGAAAGGGGAGGAGGAGCTAGTGCGTCAAGCGAAGGAGAAAAAAAAGAAGCAGGTTGGCCCAGTCGGGGAAGAAAGGAAGGAAAGAAGGGAGGGGGAAGATTGGGCCTACAGCCTAGCGCGGGAGGGGACGGGGCAGGCCGGCCAACCGCAGCCCAAGGAAGGAAAGGAAAAAGAAAGCAAAGAGAAAAAGGAGAAAAAAGAGGAGGAAAAAGGGGAAAGGGAAATGGAATTAAATAATTTAATTTAATTTATTAAATAAAAAAATATAATATTTTTGGGTAATAAATTTATTTAATAATTTAATTTAATATAATTAAAATATAAGGGTTTTAAAAAGGATAATTTTAGTAAAATAATGGTTTAAAATTTATTTAAATAAAAAGGTATGATAAAATAAAAAAAATATTTATTTTAATTTATTAAATATTTATATCCAGTCTTATATATTCAAAAATATATAAAATAATTAAATTAAATAGATTTAAAGGCTAATTTATCCCAAATAAAATTTATTTATTAAACTATAAGCTTTTTAAAATTTCAAGGATTACAGCTTACCACCCACAAATGGATAGCCAAACCGAAGTCACCAACCGAACCCTAACTACTATCTTGCTCATCTTGATGCATAAATCCTACAAGGATTTGGACCTTAAGATTCCTCGCGCCGAATTTGCATACAATAGGTCCCCCACATACGCCACCGGCCATTTGCCTTTTGAGACCATGTATGGTGTCAAACTATCACTCCCATTGAGCTCATTCCACTTCCTATCAAGGCCTAAACAAATTTTGAAACCAAAGATACAATTCAAGACTTCAAGAAATTACATGAGGAAGTTAGAGAAAGAATTGAGAAAGTCAATGAAATAAATAAAAGGAAGGCCAACCAACATTGAAGGGAACAAAGTTTTGAACTGAGATCTCGTGTGGCTACATCTTAGAAAAGAAAGGTTTCCCTCTAGAAGAAGAAACAAGCTTATGCTAAGAACTGATGGACCATTTAATATTCTTGAGAAGATTGGAAGTAATGCTTATCGGCTCGAGATACCACCGAACATGGGAAATATATCAAACACATTTAATGTGGGTGATCTACTCCCTTACCTTCATGATGAGCCCTATGCGAAAGAGGTGGAGACCTCCTAAGACGAGGAGGATGATACATGAGCATCTCATAATAATATTTCACTAATTAATTGTTCTAAGTCAGGGGATCACAAAACACTTTTAACTTGGATAAAATTACCTAGCTGAATATCAGAAATATGTGGAAGTACCAGCCCATGCTTGCATGGTGGCACATTCAACCCAAACACAACCAATTATGGTAGCTTATCCAACCCAAGCCTAACCAACTATGATGGCACATCAAGCCCAAGCCCAAACAACAATTTTATTACTATTTCCAAGTATTTTTCCACTTAAGAAGACAAATCAATGCAAGACCCAGGCTGATTTCAAAAATTGAAATATAAAAAAAAAAAAGAGAAAAGAAAAAGGAGGACAAGTGGATGGTGGATTAGGTGAAGAAAGTTGGTCAAGTCAACAAATTAGATTATTTTAATTGGCTAAACATGGGAGATAATTGAGTGATTTGTACTTTTATTTACTACCTACCTTTTCAGCATATAAAGGTCTCGATGTTGTGGTATGGCTATCAAAATACCACACATAGGCTGACCTCATTTTTGTTCTCATCTAACTAGTTGTTAGCTTGTATTAGATAACTAGATAGTAAATAATGGTTGGAATGTAACTACGTACGGAAAGAGGATGGGTATAATGGACTTTTTGTAACCTTGGCTGCCACTATAAATATGGGTATCCTCAACACAATGGAACACACTACCCTCGTGAATTACAAATTAGATTTTCGAGCTCCCTATGTCCCCCCTCTATAAAGTTGAGTGAAAAATATCATAACTTTTATCTCAAGTGTTGAAACCTTGAGTGGTAGTTGGGAGTGTTTGATCTTTGGCTACCTTAGATCAAATATTATCATACTCCTCATCTCTTTTCTCTATTTTAATTTTCGGTGGTCAATTATCCCGTAAGCCGCCATCTTCCATTAAGCATGTGCCAACTTGTTTAGCATGTGCATCAACTATTTAATTAATTCATTAACTAAATTAATAATAATGCTCAACCAATGATGAAAATAAACTCCCCATCCACGTGGTATTTATTTCCATACATGTCATGCAAATGCACGTCGACACTTAGTTGCTTGTTTGGTACGTTTCTAGCAACCTAACCATCTGTTGGTCCTCAAATTTGTGGAAGATACTTTCCAAATGAAGAATAATTGGCTCCATGATTATGAAAGCCAATTCTTGTGTGTTTGCTCTCCCATAAAAGATTCATATTAATATGTTTGGGATAAAAAAAAATATTTTTGTGAACAATTGGTAAATATGTGTGAAAGGTTAGCTTTAAGTAGAATAATGGTGTAAAATCATTTAGGTAGTAAAATATTAGTACATCAATGGTGAAATCTCGGTTTTAAATACCAAAATGGTGAAAGATCAACTCACTGGTAAAAATTAGTATATTAGAGGTGAAATGCTAGTGCAATATATGTGAAAGATTACTTATAAGCAAAATAATGGTAAAAACTCATCACATTATTAGTGAAAGATCTTTTTAATTAGCTAGGATAATGATGAAAAATTAATATGATAGTAAAAAATTAGGACATTAGTAGTGAAAAAATAATATATATTAGTGCTAAAAAGATCGATACAGTAGTGGTAAAAGATCTACGTACTGACGGTACAAAGTATAATAGTGAAAGATCAACTCATTAGTGAAAAAATTAATACGATTGTGGTAAAAGATTAGTACAGTAATGGTAAAAGATTAGTACATTAATAATGAAAGATTAATAAATTAGTAATAAAATATTAGTTCTCAATTGAATGATGATGATAAATTATCAACCAAATAGTAAAAGTTCTTTATATTAGTAGAGAGAGATTAGTATATTAGCACTAAAAGATAAGTTTTAAATAGAATAACGATAAAAGATCAATTTTTTTTTTGTTGAAAGATCAATAAAATACTGGTAAAATATCATTTTTAAGTCGAATAATAATAAAAGGTCAATTTGTTGATGAAAAATTAATGCATTAGTGATGAAAGATTAGCTTATTAGTGGTAAAATACCAACACATTAGTAGTGAAATTTTATTCTAACAATAGTCAAAGATATTTTATAAGTACCTTGTACAATATAATTATAGTTTATAATAAAAGATTTAGTAGAACTTGGGATTGTAGAAGACAGATATAATTATAATGAAAAATATACTCAAAATATTTTATTTTAAATAAAAAATATATTAATATAAGTGATTATTTATAAAAAAAATTAAAACATCAAATTATTTTTGTTATTTTTGTAATAATTATAGTAAAGAATATTTTAATTTAAAAAAAATATTGATTTTAGATAGTTTTACCTCACCTTCGCACACATTCCTTTTAGGTTACACTTGTTTAATATAACAAGTTGGATTATGGGTAAACTAGTAGCATGCTATTTGGAAAAGGAACCCATGAGTGTGGACCCAACCTAGCATCTGCACTAGCATCGTTTAGAAATTTCTTGGGGGACAATTATTTTTCTAACCCATATATCTATAGTGCTTTTCTTGATAATCATGGCATGCAGTGCATTTGCGCCAAACTGGGGTGACGTGGGAGAGAGAAATCCAGGAATTTTTTTACACTTCACATTTCTTTCTTTCTCCGTCTTATCAGAGATCGAGCGCGCGCGTGTGTATATATATTTATATTCGTCCCCCTACCGTTGAGCGTCAGAAGAGAACATATAGTCATTGAAGAAAAAAAATCTGATTAGTTTGATGGCCACTACAAACATTCCTTGGTGCTCTGTGTCCGGGTGCTGGTTTTCTCTGCTCCTTTGCCTGATCTCCGTGTCACTGAAGGCAGCCGTTTCGCTGCAGGAAAGGGTAGAGACGGAAGAATTGGCCTACCGCCATCACAGCCATAGTATCGACATCAATTCTCTATTGTCATCTGACAGCTGCGAGCACTCTCCCAAAGGTTCATCTTCTGATTATTATTTTTTTCCTTCATTCCAATAAAAATTGAATTAATTATCCCAATTAAACTGAAGTATATTGATTGAGGTTGAGGATGATTGATTATTTATTTTACTGGCGAGTTTCGATCGACCTGTGATACCATTTAAAAGCAGTGATATTCTATGAAAAATTATTTGATAATCTATACGGGCGTAGTTATCACGCAGACGTGGTATGAACTTCGGAAGCTTTCTTAGTTATCGAACGTTGCCCTGCTCTACGCATCCCCGCTCAATCTGTGAATTTTCAATTTTTTTTTTGCATACTGTTATTGCTGGGATTTAGGTGAATAAGTATAATAGTACCAGTAGCAGTAGTAGATGACAATTTTCAGTTTGCAATAATTAATCATAATGGTTTGCAATTAGTCAGCTGGGGGGGGGGGGAAGACGAGCATAAGAATGATGATAGCGTCTCGTTTGTTTGTATACATATATAGTAAGTGTGTAGCAGGACAATTAATTATAATAATCGGACTAATCGCATCGGAAGTATATAAATGTAACATTCTATGATTATTATACTGACATGTGATGTACTCCATGAGGGACAACTGGTCATTCATCATTTTGGTCTTTTGTGAGCCAATGAATTGAGACTTCTGAGGCTGGAGATAGATAATATAATTTTTTTGATTATAATTTCACGGTCGAGAACGAGAACTGGACTGGAGCCTCTTCTTGAAAATGGTTTTCATTGGATTAGATTTTTTTCTTTTCGTTGAGGGGAATAAAAATTAGGCACATATGGGAGGACTTGTCCACCGCCACCGGTATGGTCCCCTTCTACTCTTTCTTTCTTTTCTTTGGCTGGTACTACTCAAAGACTTGGTTCTAGATTGTATTTTTTTGGAAAAATTATTATTATTAGTGGTTTTGTAAGTCAGGCTTGTTATTTTAATGTATATATTTATTAAAATTAGTATATATTTTAGCAATGTGAATATAAACCTGACGTTTGAAATGATTTGTCTTTTTTCCAAACATAGATTTAGTTTTGTAGGCTTTTAGATGGTCATGGTATACCCACTAGAATTCATTTTATGTTAATAAAATTTAGGCAAATACAATTTATTAGTATGAAGGTTCACTGTGACTGCGACTCGCCTAAATACTTATACTTTTAAGAGAATGCATGTATGTCTGTATATTTTCCCAGCCTTCCACATAAAAATGTTTATCTTCTTTAGCTAGCTCATGTTTGTTATCCCACCTTTTCCTTATACAAAGGATTCTACGGGTGCTAGCCAGTGAAGTAAATTTCTCTAATATTAATTAGTAGCACGTTATAGAGTCGCCCAGGCTAGTGAACTTAACTCTAGAGCAGCTCTTCCTAAATACACGCTCGATTTTCTTTCGTGTCACTCCCCCACCCCCACGGCCCACCCATTCTTTTTGCCTTTTCATATTTTATAAAGCTCATTTCTTACGATGCTTCGATGTAGGCTCCTTCATTTTCCCCTTCTCTTTTTGGGATTTATTAGTATAATATTAAATAATAGTCAAGTCAATGAGAGATTATTAGTAGTTGAGACCGACCCGTAGTATGAATTTTAAGGTCAAGTTACGACTGGTGGTGTGAAATAAAGTCTCAGAACATGTGCACTTAGCACACAACCAAAAAAGTAGCGGTCATTAGCTCCATGAAGACCGCTGATAATTTTTCCAAGTCAACGTACGAACTAGCCTTTCTCAACAATTGACTCACAAGGTGGACGAACTAGTTTATAAAGCCAAAGCCTCTAGATCTAATTAAAACCAACACCTGTGATACTTACTGTTGGCGTGCCCGTACGATTTATTAAATATTGAGCCAGCCACCGAGACAGCAACCATATTTGGGCAGGGAGAGACGACCGCTGCCTCGTATATATGCTCATTTGAATAATTATTAGTTATGCAACTGCAAGCAACGCCATTCTTCTTGTCTCTATTCATGTACTCTAATTATTATATATATTAGTAATATATATGATGCAGGATAATTCTCTCTTTGACTGGGGAATAAATTCAGAAAAAAATAAAAGGAGGGAGAGAGATATTTTAGATATAGATTGACAAAAACTTCCGTTAATTCTCTGCTTTCCCCCATAACTCTCATTGGGATAGCATATATATGAATGTACAAGACAGACTCCTCGAACCCGAGGAAAGGACGCCTTAGCCTTTAGAGAATGAAAGTAACATGTAACAGACAGAATAATAGAAAGCATGACTCAGCTAGTTAGCTTAAAACAAGAATTGCTTTCGAGTGCTAACATCATCTGTCTATCAAGTGCCCCCCAGTACCAATACACACCATGATTTTGATTAATTATTTTCTTCCATTATTTATATTTTATTTGTGCTATCCTTATTAGTCCCGGGACGCGCCCAGCCATGAAGGACGCTCTAGGAGTAGGTAGGATCGAGGAATGACCATTTCATTTGCGGCCAGGGATCAGCTGGTCTCAATACATAATTTCTACTAGTGGTGGTACTCAGTGAAGTCACAAGGACAGACAGCTGGATCGCTGGCTACATTAGGTTGTATTCTATCGGTACCGAAAAGTTAATAATTCTACTATTAAATTTTTATATAAAAGAATATTACTTTATAAAAATAAACTTTTTATTTATTTTTATTCTTATATATATTTTTTGAATTATCTATACATTCAATATTATGCTACATATATTTTAATAGAATATGTAAATAACGTTTTAATATTATATTTATTAATTTCTAAAAAATATTAAATTATTAACATTATTTTTTTTTTACACTTAGAGAGCGATTAATTATCTCCCTGTGATAAGAGCATGCTATGCTAGCTGATTATCCACGATTAGCTCTACCACCACTAACTTCAATTTAATAATCGTGGCGAAAAGTATTAAAGCCAACCAACCAACTTGCCCCAAAATTGATTGAACGTACGTACGGTTCAACTTGAAGTTGAATATCCTTCCCAAAACGCGAAATCCCTATCTTCACCAAAAGGCGTAGTTCCTCACGCCCTCAGGGGCCCCCGCCAACGAAATCCCTATCAATGTCATTGGACGTGGTGTCTACTTGTTTTCAGTGCCGTGTCCATAAATTCAAAAGCGTGCGTAGTTATTATAAATTAGCCACTTATAATATAAGTTTGTTGCTTTTAAAAAATTTTAAGATTTTTTTTTTTTTTGTGGCTTTAGCAAAACATTTTTTTAAAAGTTCGAATTTATCATACTTAATCGTATACTTCAGATTTTAATTAATATGTTTCACAACCATCATACGTATTGATGTTAAGCATAAACTTAAAATATATGTCGCACATGTAATTGCAAATTATAAAATATACTTATCACTACGCTTTAACGATACATAATTTTTCTTTGTTGTATTATCATTACTGGCTATTTAAAATATGGGGACCAGGTTCAGCCCCTTGGCTACACTTGGCCTTATATGACCCTATTTATTTTGCATCTCACCGTCGATATTAATGGTTTAGAAGCATTGCTACTATTTATTTTACATATTATTTCTACAAGTTCAATCATACTAGTATCTACTAAATCATAAGTAGATTTTACTAATTTTATTAAATATTTGCTATTTTATGCTACCGCCGTTATATCCTTATTAAATATATCTATCCATTATTATTTATTAAACAAAGAATAATTAAATTTAGTAATATACATTAATTTATTTTAAATAAGATGAGTTATAAATATTATTATTACTTCAAATATAAATATAAATATAAATATTTATTGAATATCATTATTTCTCCCAACACATTATTACATCATATAAACCAAACAAACAATTGGAGAAATACTTGCCACCAAAGTCTGAGACACAATAGACAACCTCTCCCTCCCGAAGCCCAAAAGACCGGCGGAACCACCAAAGTGAAAAAACTGTGGTTACTTTCTCCACTCAAATAGAAAATCGTCGAACCCAAAATTTGGAGTGAGGGTAGGCTTATCCTTGGCAAAGAATCCATTAAAGAATGAGGATTCACTGTACGCAAGGCCACAGACACAGGTGAAACCGGAGCAGGCAACCTCTGGCCGGTAGCTTCGGCGAGGTAGGTGCATGGTTTGAAGGAGCAAGAGACGTTAGAGCAGGTAGAAGAAGATGAAGGGTTAAAGATGGGGGTACCAGGGTTTGATGCTGGGTTCCCATTGTGTCATCCCTGTATCGAAGATATGGAAAGGACTGATAATTGATTTTGGCTTGATATAAGTTCTAACTTTGCGTCAATATCCATTTTCCTTGAAGATGATGGTGATTTGGTTCTGGATATTTATGGCATGCTCATTAAATTTGCGAAAGCAATATATTGAATAGTGGGGCTCGCATGACATTATTTCTGTTTGTTCATGTTTCTCTCATCATCAGGTTATGGCAAAGGAGGAATATCATTGGAAATAGCACACAGACATGGGCCATGCTTCAAAGACACAAATTACATAGAGAAATCCAGCCATCCAAACCTGCACGCTCATATCCTACAGCAAGACCAAGCCCGAGTTGACTCCATTCGCTCCCGACTTAGACCCAAATTAGGAGTTGCAGACACATTACGCGACTCCAATTATAAGGATCCCATCAAACCAAAGCAGACAGGACGACGTCCACGAGGAGGAGGTCTTACGAGCGCCGAACTTCCAGCAGTATCGGGGAGCCAAATTGGTTCCGCCAACTATGTCGTCACCGTGGGACTCGGTACTCCCAAGACAGACGTTTCCCTCATCTTTGATACAGGGAGTGACCTTACTTGGACACAATGCGAACCCTGTATCAAATCATGCTACCCACAAAAAGATCCCATCTTTAACCCTTCTGCCTCTTCTACCTACTCGAACATCTCTTGCTCCTCCAAACCATGCACCTATCTCACCGAAGCTACCGGTCAGAGGCTTGCCTGCTCCGGTCCTACCTGTATCTATGGCCTTGCCTACGGTGACTCCTCATTCTCTATTGGATTCTTTGCCCAGGATAAGCTGACGCTCGCTCCAAATTTTGTGTTCGACGATTTCCTATTTGGGTGCGGAGAGAATAACCAGGGACTCTTCAGTGGTTCGGCCGGTCTGCTGGGCCTCGGAAGGGAAAGGTTGTCTGTTGTGTCTCAGACTGCGGATAGGTTTGGTGGCAAGTATTTCTCCTACTGTTTGCCCAGTGATACATCTACCGGTCACCTTACCTTTGGCAGGGATGGGAAAACGGTACGTGTGTAACACAAACTTTAAATATCGGTTCAGGGATCATACATCTTTATTCTTCTACACTGTATGCACGACATGATAAGTACCATATTACTACTTTAGTAACTTAATTTTACGTACATGCAGGTCTCAAGGAACATCCAGTACACCCCACTGCTACCAAACCCAAGCTCTGCATCCTCATTCTACTTCCTAGGTCTAGAAGCCATTAGTGTTGGCGGCCACCGGCTCTCCATTCCCTCTACCGTCTTCTCCGTCCCTGGGACCCTAATCGATTCCGGCACTGTCATAACCCGTCTCCCTCCGACTGCTTACATTGCCCTCCGTACTGCCTTCCGACGCTTCATGTCGAGGTACCCAACTGCTCCCGCCCTCTCAATCCTCGACACTTGCTACGATTTCACCAGATCTACGAGGGTGGTAGTCCCCAAGGTGAGCCTACACTTTCAAGGCGCAGCGACCATGGACCTCGCCATTAACGGGATACTGTATACGACAAATGTGTCGCAGGTCTGTCTTGCTTTTGCTGGGAATAGTGACTCTACTGATGTGGTTATTTTGGGGAATGTTCAGCAGCAGACTTTTGACATTATCTACGATGTTGCTGGTGGGAAGCTAGGGTTTGGACCTGGTGGCTGTCGGTGATAATATATGGTGATTTTTTCCATGTTTTATGCCCAAATCATATATATATATATATATATATATATATTGACCGATGAAATTTTATGCGAATAAAACACACAAAATGAATGGAAACAACTGAGAATCAAGTTGGCATAATCGTAGTAGTATTCCAATCCTCTGTCGATCATTTAGACGTTTTTCTATAACCGTGAGCATGTTAGCCCAGGGGAGAGGAGGAGGATTTGTGAGGGTTTCAGTTGGGTTCTAGAAATGTTCCAAGTTTGATTTTTTTTTATTGTAATATTTTTATGGTGCCAATAGTTTATAATTAATTTTACAGACTTTATATAAATTAATAAATAAATAAACGTGGAGAAGTTCACATGAAACCATTGTATCGAGTATTGTGCAATCACAGCTATTCTTCTTGAATATTTACAATATATCTTTAGTATATTTTTTAGTATACTTTCATAATTATGTATGTAACACAATTATATAGACATAAATATTATATAATTTTCGATCCAAATTTTTAAATAGTTTATTATAAAAGTTTTTTAATTTGATTAATTAGATCCAATTGATATCCCGGTAATATTTATAGTTATTCGAACTGTTGAATATTTGATTAAATTAATTGGATTGCATATGTAAATAAGTATAATAGTACCAGTAGTAGTAGTGGATATTTTCAATTGGCAATAATTAATCATAATGGTTTGTAATTAGTCAGGGTAAAAAAAGACGATCATAAGAATGATGATGAAATCTCGTATATAGTACGCGTTTAGCAAGATAATTAATTATGATAATTAACTATAATAATTGGACTAATCGCATCCGAAATATATAAATGTAATATTCTATGATTATTACACTGACATGCGATGTATCATGAGGGACAACAGTTGATAGTTCATCTTGGTCTTCACACCTTCACGGGGTGTGAGCGAATGAGTGAGACTTGTAAGGCCGGAGATAGATTATATAATTTTTTGGATTATAATTTCATGGTCGAGAACTGGACTGGAGCCTCTTCTTGAAAATAGTTTTCATTGGATTATAATTCTTCTTTTCTTCGCCAAAAAAAAAAAGAACTTCCGTCCGTATCGGGCCACTTGTCCACCCGCCGTCACCGGTGTGGTCCTCTTCTTTTCTCTTTTCTTTGGTTGGTAGCACTACTACTCATAGACTTGGTTCTAGCTTGTGCTGGAAAAAATTATTTGGAAAATTTATTATTATTAGTGGTTTGTAATTCGGGCTTGCTATTTTATTGTATAAATTTATTAAAATTAGTAAATATTTTACTATTGTGAATATAAAACTGTCCATTGAAATGAAAATATTTTTCCAAACATAGATTTAGTTGCGTAGGTTTCAAGGTGATATATTCGTCCAAAGTTATTTTATTTTAGAAATTTTTAGGTAAATCCAACTAGTTATAAATTTTCTATTACAAAAGTATTGGATCAATATTTAAAATATATTTACTTTACTATTTTTATGTGTGAGAGTTTATGGCTAGAAGGAATTACCTAATTTTTTTTTTTATTTCTACCAAAACTCATCTATATCTCCCTGAGTCTTCCACGTAAAGATCGAGGAGGATAGCTAAGTTAAACGCTTGCGTCATGCAACGAGACAAGAAGAATTAAGTTGATTGCAACTAATTAGCGGCGAAACTTGTACGCATATATAGAATTATGATCTTCTTTAGCTTTATGTTGTTATCCTACCTTTTCCCTATACAAAGGATTATACGGGTCTCGCCAGTGAAGTAAATTTCTTTATATTAGTAGCACGTTATAGAGTGGCCCAGACTGGTGAACTTAAAGCAAGAGTTGATCTTTCTATATAAACTCATTTTAGTTGATGTAGGAACATCTTATGATCCTCTCAATAATATGGAATTGGCATACTTAATATGAAACCTATCATTTTAGATAATTTTGATAGTGTTTCCATCATGGTTAATGAAGATACCTTAACATGTTATTGCCAGTATGTTATATATTTGCAAAAGGAAGACACTTACGACATTCAAACATTCATACTATGGCATATATGGAGGAAAAGACAATAAGCTCATTCAGAGACCTCATTATTGTAGGATTTGTTGTAAATCCTAGGTTATCATCATATGTAAATTTGGGTTTCGTAGCTTATTATTTCATGTATGTGTATTAGCTAGTTTAATGTTTGTAATTTCATAATTAATGTTAATTAATTAGGGCATTAGGTTACATTTGTTAGTGTTCTTACAACTAATTTTAATTAGTTACCCAACTACTAGCACCCACATTAAAATTTTGTTGCAACTAACTTAGATTAGCTAAAACTAATTGACGTCCAACTCGTGGATTTGTTACCAATGTTTATGTTGGTTATGTGGTAGTTACTAAGTTGTTAATTAGTTAAGATTGATTGAAACAACTTTGCATTATGTCTAGATGTACCTTAAGAACATCATTGTACACACAAATAATAAGTTGAATGATAATCAAACTAATTTTGGCTAAGTTTCTCTATGTACAAGATAACATCTTCTTCTTAGGAATTGCTTTGAGTAATCCTATCTAGAAACCCCTTTGAATATATTTTTGGAGAAACTTTCAAAGTTTAAACCTTTCTTGTTAAATCTTGGTGGAAGATTCCCAATCAATTTATGTCTACCTCAAAACCTAAAAAAGAAAAAGAAAAAGCTTTTCCTAACTTTTCAGACCTTTATGAAGATCTTTAATCTCATCTAAAAATGTAAATAACAAGTTGATTTGCATTAGTAGTTCTATGAACATGACCGATAAAGTGATAAGTTTTTAAAGTCGATGTATGAACAAACCTTTCACAATAATTTACTCGCAATGTGGGCTAGTTTGTAAAGCCAAAGCCTATAGATCTAAGTATGAATAACACATGTAGTACTTTATTATGGTATATTAATTACCATTTGCATGCCAAAATTATTTATTCAATATTGGGTCAATCAATCAGCCACCATAGCAACAACCATATTTGGAAATGGCAAGATAGGGAGAGACGACCACCACCTCATATGCTCATATGATTAGTTATCAATTGTGCAAGCAACACCATTCATGTCACTAATCATATACTTCAATTATTATATTAGTAATATGATGTAGGATAATTTTCCTTTTGAGAGGGGAATAAATTTAGAAGGAAAAAAAATTAAGAGGGAGAGAGTGATTCTTGATAGAGTTTGAAAGAAACTTTTATTAATTTTTGGCCTTTTTCTATAATTCTCATTACAATATCATATATACAACAAACAAGACAAACTCCTCTAACGTAAGGGAAGGAACTTATCCTCTAGCTTTTAAAGAATGAAAATAACAACTAACAAAAAGCTTCTAGAAAGCATGAATCAGCTAATTAAATCAAAACAAAAAAAAACAACAGCTAATCAGAATACTTTCGGTGACAATTTTGAGTTTCACAATAACAAAAGGAGATGATGGCCCTTATTTAGAGGCAGATTTGGCTAGGAGAGTACCACTATAGCGATAATTATGGCTATAGCATAAGAGAAGAGAAAGTTATTTGCTTCAAGTATCAAGAGTCAAAGGGTTCAAGGAGAATGAAAGAAATACTAGATACTTCCACACGATTGCAACAATAAAAATAAAGAGGGAAGGTATTAATAGGCTATAAAAAATCATCAGATGGTGGTCGACCCTTCAAAAATAAAGGAAAAGATCATATCCTTTTATACAAAAATGTAAAGTGATCCTAATCTATCTACAATCAAAATTATCGATGAGGGATTTAGCAAGCTGATAGTAGTAAAGAGGAGTTAGATAGAGAGTATGCTTCAAATATAGGAAGTGAAGCCTATGGTGTGGGCCTGTGACCATATGAAAAGCATGGGATATGATGAATTCCATATGAGTTTCATATGTAAGATGTGGAATGTGATTGGTTTAGACTTTATAGATTCAATGCTATAGTTCTTCACCTTTGGTCGAATGCCTCACTTGCTAAACACCGCAATAGTAACTTTGATCCCTAAAGTGTAAAACGTAGTAGAAATGAAGCATTTTAGACCAGTCAGAATAATAAGGTGCATTTATAAAGTTAATGTGAACATTACGGTAGAATGACTGAAACAAATGATTGAACCCCTTGTTAGAAGCTCCCAATCAGCTTTCATTACAAGGAGGAGCATATTAGATGTGGCATTAGAGACAAATGAAATAGTCCACTAGTTCAATATAGATAAAATAAATAAATTTTGATGGTAAAGCAAGATTTTCATAAAGCTTATGATATTCTTAGGAGTTTATAGACTCAACCCTTGAGATAATAGGTTTTGGAGTAGCGTGAAGGGGTTGGATTAAGGAATGCCTTACAACGGCTAGTATTTTAGAGCTGATTAATGTTCACTACAGAAAACGAGGATTTTAATGACCAACAAATTTCGTCATTAATGGCCAAAATTTGGTCGCTAATGTCAATACCAACCAAAGAAATTGTTGGTCGTCGGTGGTCGTTATTGCTCCCTCGCTAAAGGCTTTAACGACCAACCGAAATTTTTTGATTGCTAAAGCAATAACGACGGCGTATAACGTTGGTCGCTAAAGCAATAGAGACGGCTTATAATGTTGGTCGCTATAAGCAATAGCGACAACATATAATGTTGGTCGTTATAAACAATAACGACGAAAAAAATACATCATCGTAAATAATATTAACAATCAATTTTTTTGTAATTAAATAAATAAAAAATTATCACACCAATACTGACTAATTTTTCCTTCACTACTAAAATCCATTTATTATTAGCGACATAATTTATTGGTCGTAAATGCCATAATTATATATTCAAGAATATAATTGGCATTTCAACATTTTTCTCAAACTCTGCACCTATATATATATATTTCAATCTTCTCAATCCCTCTACCTATATCTATATATATCCCTTTTAACACATGGATATAAATTTCTAAGTACCTGTCTACAAACATTCAACTAAATATTCATACCAATAGTTTGTATTACATGTCTGGTATAACAAAATATTTGATCAAATATAAATATATTACAAAAGAGCTACAGGATGTCATTGCATTATACAAATATCATGATAAGCCGCCACCTAAAAATTAATTGTTCTATTCACCGAACCTAATAGACTAAGTCAACTTGTCAAAATGAATAAGATCTGCAACAACATAAATATGAAAACAATAATTAATATAAGTATCAAATTAACAATGACATATCATATCAAAAGAAAAAAGAAAAACCACACCAAACAATAAAAGTGAGCCTTCTCGCTTGCATTTTTCATTGGTACATTTGTTATCTATCATTCTATATAGTGCTGATATGATGATGTGTTTATATATCTTCATAGTTGCAAATGTTATAGGTAAACTTGTGGCTATGAAACTCTTCAAAGCCAAGAAAGGAGTTATCTGCTCACAAAGTTAATCAATCTTACATTGCAAGACTTGAAGTAATACATGTACAGGCATATTAATGAATTGATTATTTAATTTTATTTTGTCCAATTGATTACAAGGTTTATATTGATATCCTACATTCACAAAATTGTTTTTTCCATTACACATACTGGAATATGGGTTCTTCTATCTAATGTTGATAAGACCAAACTAAATAGTATTGTCATGTATCTATATGGTTGGCTCAAAACACTTTAGACCTAATATTGTCTAAGTAGCGCTACACATAAAATCTTTCATTTCTTCCAAGACCAAACTGTTATAGTGAATCATGGAGATGCTACTTTTCTAACCTTTTATTTTCTGTGTCTCAATTATTAGAGAATTCTAACCATCAAAGTTCACCGAACTCCACAAGGAATGAGAAGGCATAGCCACTACTCAACCAATTAACATAGTCAGATTCGGGCTGCTTGAAGAGAAACATATATAGAACAAATCAAAATGCAAAGATAGTTACAGTTCTTTAGATTCCGAACTACAAAACTCTTCTTAAGACCTACTACAATTGCAATAATTTCCACTCCCCCTCCCCATAATAGAGAAATAATATGGCACTGAAAATTCAGAAAGAAAAACTAATTATTTGAGCCTCATAAGATACAAAAAATCACAATGTTCTGATACCGAAATCCAAAATAATCACACCCAGTTTTCTAGCAGAGGTGGTGGTAATGAAAGCATTGATTCATCCTTCTTAACTTTTCATATATGTTACACCTAAAGCTTACTTTAAGACAATAACCAAACAGTAGTTAAATACAAATATTTTTTTTGATCAACTAGGAATTTTATTAAAAATAGGGAAAGATGTGTCCTTCTCACCACAAACCATTTCCACCACATTCTTAGAAGATTTTGGAAATCACGGTTAATCATTTTCCTAGGAAAATTCACTATAAAACTTTCATCCATCACAAACCATAAAGGATAAAGGTCCAGGCCATAATTACTATAAACGCAAAACACCAAGTTAAGCTCATAACATATTATTTTCATAATATTAAGCATTATTTTCATAATATTAAGCAAAACCCGGAATAAACTGATATTATATATATGTCGAGAAAGGCCATTACCACATAATTAACCCATCTAAATTCCCAAATTCCGAAAATTTCAAATAATCCTCACATAACCAGGTCAAAATTCCCAATTTCAGAAATCAAGCATATACCACATAATTAACCCATCCAAATCAATCATACAACACATACATACTCAATTCAGCAGATAATTTAGCATAGTCAAAGCTAATTCATAGAAATTTAATCAAAACAAAAGTTAGGGTTTAGGATAATTTAAACCAAATAATATCAGCCAAAATAGGGCGGATAAAGGGCACTAGAGCTTTGTCAAAGGTCGAGGAATGTCCATCGATGGTGGACGTCACTGGAGGTGGCCGGCAGTGGCGTCGCGGTGGTGTTGTGGAAATGGCGCTGGAGCAGGGTCGAGCGACCCACTCTGCTTCCCTGCTCGCACTGCTCGTCCGACCACAGCTGCTGCTGCCTCGCTTCTGTGCTGCCGTCGTCCAGTGGTCATGCTGCAGTGGTGAGGTGGTGTGGTGGTGGCTAAAGAAAGCACACAGAGGAGTAGGAAAGAGAAAGGAGAAGGGAAGCAGGGGGTCGGGCCTCAGCGTAGAAAAAACCAACGAGAAAGGAAGAGGGAGAAGGAAAGAAAAGGGGGCGGGGGCTATCACCGATTGTGTTTGTTTGTTTTTTTTTTCTTAAGAATCTAAAATATGATAATAAATAATTTTATCTGAATTTTATTTAATAAAAACTGTTTGGATAAAGATCCGAGAAATAAATTTTTTTACGCAAGTTTAAGTGACTAATAATAATTTAACATATTTATAAAAATGTCATCTGTAAATAAAAATGGGAAAAACATAAAAAAAATCATTAATAAGTTGTAGAAATTTTAAATATAAAATTTTGCGAAGATCTTATCGACCTCATAAAAAAAATTCATAAACGTAAATATTTTCAATAGATAAAAATTATTAAATTTTTTCTACTATAATATATATATATTTGAGACTTAAATGCCTTTAGCGACCAAAAAAATTAACTATTAACAACCAAAAATTACACTGGTCGTAATAGATATACCAATAATGATGACTTTTAATAGTGGTCGTTAATAATATATTAATAGCGATTAAAAAAAATTTGGTCGCTAAATTGGTCGTTAATGCACCAGTTTTTTATAGTGGTTTCTCCTACCCATCCGTTCAAGATGAATAGGAGACTTAGACAAGGGGACCCTTTATCCCCTTTTCTTTTGTTTATAGTAGGTATAGTAAAATGTTTAATACATGGGGTAAAGATTGGATAGAATCATATTAAATGTTCTTATTTACAGTATGCAAATGATATAATGATCTTCTATGAGTCTTTATAGACTAATGTCAAGAACAAAAAAAGGTTGTTAGACTACTTCTACCGAGCCTTGGGACTAGATGTAAACTATGCCAAATCAAAGCTCATTTGTATAGGATTAGATGATAATTTGGTAGAGAAGGATGTAGATACTTTGAAGTGTCATATCAAAAAAATTCCCATCATGTACCTTGGTCTTCCTATAGGTGCAAACCCTAGACTTAAATAGATATGGCAATCTATTTGGATAAGGTGAAGGAAATGCTAAAGTTGGAAGGCGAGGACACTATCAAAAGGTGGCAGATTAGTACTCATTGAAAGCACTCTAAATAGCCTACCCTATATCTATATGAGTCTTTTTCAGGATGTCAAAAGGAGTGACAAAGGAAATCATCCAAATTCAAATAGTGTGGAAGTGAATTAAAAATAAAAACAGGGAATGTTACTACCACATCAATCATGAGAGAAGTGTGATCATCACCTAACTCATGCTTCATGTAAGGAAAAACAGAATAAGGAATAAAGAATGCATGATCATAATAATAATGTGTTAATACACAGAAATATAGACTAGAGCCATATTATAGATAGAACAAACTTGATAGTTTACAAATCAAATATAGGAATCCAAGCTAATGTTTAAATAAATAAAAATACAAAAACATCCCAACGTAGTGGGTAAAATACTAATAGCCGGTTAGCCTAACTCTTGGGCACAATCATAAACCTCAAACCCCAAGCAATGACTTGCTAATGACCCACGTCATCACCCTAAGTATGCTATAAATGAGAGTCATAACCCTGTAAATCATCCTCTACTCCCCGGACCAAAAGCCAAATCATCACAATGACCCTACAAGTGCGGTATCAGTACGGTGCAGTACTAGTAAAACATACTACATAAAACATGGAAGGCTCGGGAATCACATTTAAGTCACATAACATCATAACAATATTATAACGATAAAACTTAAGTATAACATAGCATGCTAGCATGGAAGTATACAAATACAATAATACATGTAAAGCACAAGATGTAAACCATATTAGAATTCTTCCTTTAGTGACCACACATGTTCAGGTTAGTAAGATAGTTCATTCGACCACACCCAATTCTCCTCCATTAATAAAAGTCATGGTAGCACAAGAATATCACAATGGGATACTACACCCATAACAAAAGGTTAGGATACATCAAAGGGGATTTCTTTAGGGATACCACACCTACTATGCATTGAGTGCACCTGCCATAAAAATCGAGATACCACACCCACCACACGTGGTCAAAGTATACCAAGGGAGCTTGTACTAGGATACCTTACCTACCACACCTTGAATGTCTCCACTGTGATGGCTAAAAAGTTGGGATATCACACTTACCTAAGCAATGCACAATACAAAGTGCTAGGGGGGCTTGTTGTAATCCTCCAAATTTTTAAAAACATATAATTTAATAAATAGTCTTTATTTATGATAAATTAGCTTTTAAAATTGTTTAATTATTTTATGAATTTTTGAGTATATAAAATTATATAGGAATATTAAATAAATTAAAATAAATATTTTATTATTTTATCATACCCATTTTATTTAAATAATTTTCCCAAACAAATATTTTTCCTAAAATTAAATTTTTAAGCCCATATATTAAATTATATTAAATTAAATTATTAAATAAATTTATTACCAAAAAATATTACATCCTATTATTTTATAAATTAAATTATTTTGATATTCCCTATTTTTCCTTTTCCTTTTCCCCCTTTTTCCTTTCTTTCTCCTTTTTCTCCTTTTCCTCCTTTCTTTCTTTTCCCTTTTTCTCTCCTTCGGGATACCAGACTCTAGCCTGCACTTCCCCCTGTGCACTTAGGCTGTTGGCCCATTTCTTCCTTCCTTCCTTACCTCCCCTGCGTGCGTCACCCAACCCGGTCCCCTTTCTTTTCTTTCCTTTTCTCCCCGACCAGGCCGACCCACTTCTTTCGTTTTTCCTTTTACCTGGCCTACACCTCCCTTCTTCTTCTTCCTTTCCTTCTATCGCCATACCCGACCACCTCTGCCATGTCTGGCCACCCTGCCTGCAACCCTCCTCCTCCCTTCTACTCTCCATACCTCCCTCTCTCTCTCTCTCTCCCCCGCTGTTTTCCTATCCCATCTCGACCCAGTCAACCTTCCCTCTCTCCTCTTATATACCCCCGTCTTTCCTTCCATTCCCTTTCCTCTCCCTGCCACTCCCACACCCCTACCATCCTACTATTTCCCTATCGAGCCACATACCTTCCCCTGTCTCTCCCTCTCATTTTTCTTACCCTCACCAGCCCTTCCTACCCCATTTTCTTTGTGCCTTCTCCCTTCCCCAACCTCCTTCTTCTCTCTTCCTTCTCCTTCCTTTTCCCTCCCTATTTTTGTACCACCACCCTCTATGCCGCTTCCTCCGCCTTACCAACCGCGTGCACCACCTTCTTCCACCCCCTGCTACCACCTTATAGCACCGAGCCACCCTGCTGCCCCTTCTTCCTCCCCTCTTCTTTTTCCTCTTCTTTTTTTTTCTATCTCTACAGCCACCCTACACCTCCTCCTTCTGCCACCATTTTGTTGCCTTTACTACCACCCGAGCCACCAAACTACTCCCTACAACCTCCCCTACCACCCCCACACCTCCTTTGGCCAAACAAATCCCCCTCACCCCTTCATTTTCCCCCTCCCTTTTCATTCCTTCTCAGCCCCCACCACCTCAGCAGCCACTTTCGCGGCCTCACTACTACCGCCGCCGCCGCCCTTGGTTATCATCAACCTATCCGTGACCACCATCTACACCTCCTCTCCACCCCTACACCCTTCCCTTGCCCCAAATCCTCCCCCACCTGCCCTCTTTCCTAGCTCGAAAACCCTAAATCAAAATTAGCCCCCATTTTTACTTGCATGCCAACTTCGACCCCTTCCAAACCTTGTTTTGCATGCAGCTCATACTGCATGAGTAGTTTGATTTTCTTCCTTCCTTTGGGTTATTTAGTTAATGATTTTAAGGCATAATAATATTTTAAGCTAAGTATTTTATTAGTTAAGTTTTATAAAGTCTTATGCATTGGTTTTCTTATTTCTAATATGTTACGTATTGATATTATTTTTAGGTATTGACTTTGCTAATCAATGCTTGAATCTTTAAACAAATTACTAGTAAGGTTTGTTTTTTGTATGAATTAAGGTAATCGTTAAACCCCGCTTAAACACATGAATAAACGTATGTTAGCAGAATAGGGTTTTAATATGCTATTTTGCATGATATATGTTGTTTAATATATTATCTGTAGTTGCTTATATTGATTTATAAAAAGGAAAGCATGTTAGTTTATATACTATGTGAGGAAATATTTCTTAAGGAAAGAGTTTGGTTATTAATGAAAATATTGAGTACTTATCTATGTTATATTATGTTACATTATGTGACCATTTATCCATGAATAATATTATTGTGATCCTTAGGGGAATTTTAGTAATATATCTTGTGCAAGAGTGTGGCCTAATATGTGTGGGTGCTAATGAGTATTATGTTGAAATATAATAGTTGGTGGAGTTGGATAATGAGAATGCAGTATTAATATTACTATTTCATGTAGTGATGATAATTTAATAAAAGTGGTGTAATAAGGGGCAAAATGGTAATTTTAAAAGTTAAAAGTATTATGGTAATTTTGGAAGTAAAGTGTAAAATAGTAATTTTAGAAGCAATGGATAAAATGGTAAATTGTAAGTAAAAGGGTATTATAGTAGTTTTGGAAGTAAAGGGGAAAACTGATAATTTTGTAAGTAAAAGGATAAAATAGTAATTTGTAAGTAGAATAGGAAAATGATAATTATAATAATGGAGAAGGGTAAAATGGTAATTATAATAATGTAGAATGATAATTTGGTAATTTTGATAATAGAGAAGGGTAATTTGGTAATTATGATAATGGAGAAGGGCAATTTGGTAAGTTAACCACTTGAAGGGTAATTTGGTAATTTTAATAATGGAGAAGGGCAATTTAGTAATTTAACCAACGGAAGGATAATTTGGTAGTTTTAATAATGGA
This sequence comes from Tamarix austromongolica, assembly GCA_039764185.1. Taxonomy (NCBI): domain Eukaryota; kingdom Viridiplantae; phylum Streptophyta; class Magnoliopsida; order Caryophyllales; family Tamaricaceae; genus Tamarix; species Tamarix austromongolica. The sequence goes on from CM077809.1 coordinate 127,549,313, forward strand.
GAAGGGTAATTTGGTAATTATGATAATGGAGAAGGGCAATTTGGTAATTTAATCAACTAAAGGGTAGTTGGGTAATTATGGTAACACAAAAGGGTAAATTGGTAATTATGATAATGGAGAAGGGCACTTTGGTAACTTAACCAACTAAACAGCAATTTGGTAATTATAATAATAGAAAAGGACAATTTGGTAAATAGGATAATGGAGAAGGGCGTTTTGGTAATTAGGATAATAGAGAAGGATAATTTGGTAATTTAACCAACTAAACGACAATTTTGTAATTATAGCAAAGAAAAAGGCCAATTGGTAATCTAACCAACAAAATGGAAATATGATAAATGTAACAACAATAAAGGGTGATTGGTCACCTAACAAGTATGGGAGATAACTTGGTAACCCAAACTGAGCAAGGGGTAATTTGGTAATTATGCAACATGAAGGGTAATAAGCCACCGTCAACCCACCCCTGACCACCACCTACACCGCCTCTCCACCTATGCACCCTTTCCTTGCCTTAAATCCTCCCCCATCCACCTTCTTTCCTAGCCCCGAATCCCCAACCCGAAAACACCACTCCCTCCTCCCATTCTTGCCATTTTGAGCCTCTACCCCTCATTTCTTTGCATGCAGCTCATGTTGCATGAGCAAGATGAGTTGTTGCATTTCTAAGTTTATTTGGTTAATTATTTTAAGGTATAATAATATTTTAAGTTAAGTATTTTATTAATTAAGTGTTATAAGGTCTTATATATTGGTTTTTCTTATTTCTAATATAATAAACATTGATATTATTTTTACGTATTGGTTTTGGCTAATCAAAGCTTGAATCCTTGATTGGAATACCAGTAAGGTTCGTTTTTGCAGGAATTAAGGTAATCGTTAAATCCCACTTAAATGCATGGATAACGTATGTTAGCACATTACACTTTTAATATGTTATTATGCTTGATATATGTTGTTTAATATAATATATGTAGTCTTGTGTTGATTGATAAAAAGGGATCATGTTAGATTATATGCTATTTAAGGAAATATTGTTTAAGGTAAGAGTTTGGTTATGAATGAAAATGTTAAGTATTTATCCATGTTGTATTATGCTATTGTGATCTTTAATGCATGGTTAATATTATTGTGAGCCCTAGGGGTATTTTAGTAATATGTCTTGTGCAAGAATGTGGCCTAATAGGTATGGGTGTTAATGAATATTATGTTAAATATAATAGTTGGGGAGTTGGATAATGAGAATGGCGTATTAATATTAATATTTCATGTGGTGATGATAATTTAATATACGTGGAGTAATAAGGGACAAAATGGTAATTTTAAGTGAAAAAGGTAAATTGGTAATTTTGGATGTAAGGGGTAAAATGATAATTTTGGAGTTAAGGGCAAAATGGTAAATCGTAAGTAAAAAAGGGTAAATTGGTAATTTTGTAAATAAAATGGTAAAATGGTACTTTTGTAATTAAAGGGGTAAAATGGTAATTTTGTAATTAAAGGGAAAAATGGTAATTTATTAATTAAAAGGAAAAACGATAATTTTGTAATTAAAATGGTAAAATGGTAATTTTGGAGGCAAGGGTAAAATAGTAAATTGTAAGTGAAAAGGGGTCAAATGGTAATTTCAGATGTAAAGGGGAAAAATAGTAATTTGTAAGCAAAGGATAAAATGGTAAATTTTATAATTAAAGGATAAAATGGTAATTTCTTAATTAACGGGCAAAACGGTAATTTTGTATGTAAAGGGGTAAAATGGTAATTTTTAAAGTAAAGGGGCAAAATGGTAATTTTGTAAATAAAAAGGTAAAGTGGAAATTGGAAAAGAGTAACTTGGTAATTTTGAAAATGGAGAAGGGTAAATTGGTAATTTAACCAACTAAAGAGTAATTTGGTGATTTTAATAATAGAGAATGGCAATTTTGTAATTTAACAAGCTAAAGGGTAATTTGATAATTTTGATAATGAAGAAGGGTAGTTTGGTAATTATGATCATAGAGAAGGGCAATTTGGTAATTTAGCCAACTAAAGGGTCATTTGCTAATTTTTATAATGGAGAAGGGTAGTTTGGTAATTATAATCATAGAGAAGGGCAATTTGATAATTTAACTGACTAAAGGGTAATTTCGTAATATGATGATGGAGAAGGGTAGTTTGGTAATTATGATAATAGAGAATGGTAATTTGGTAAAGGGTAATTTGGTAATTAGGATATTGAAGAAGGGTAATTTGGTAATTTAACCAACTAAAGGGTAATTTGTTAATTATAATAAAGGAAAAGGGCAAATTGGTAATCTAACCAACCAAATGGAACATATGTTAAGTGTAACAATTATGAAAGGGGATTAGTGACCTAATAGGTGTGGAAGATAACTTGGTAACATAAATCGAGTAAGGGGTAATTTGGTAATTATGCAACAATGAGGGTAATATGGTAATTTGTCAAGTAAAGAAAGGATGACTTAGCAATTATATAAGTAAGGGGTAAATGAGTAATTTGTATCTAACATGTCGTTGTGATAGTAGAATTTCGTAATATGACTCAAATAACGCTAAATAACAAGATAAGAGTATTTGACAATTATTAAGTATCACGAGAACGAATCCTAATTTGGAATGAGATGATTATGATGGCCTTAACGGTTCCTCTATGTTACCTTAGATAACCGTTTGAATAAGAAATATCTAACGATATCATAACGATGGAAAGTGAATAAGTATCTGATTGTCATGCTTTTGTGATCACCTTAATTAAGACGTTAATACTTAAAGTGAAAGACCTCGAGATCGAGAATGGTGGCTCTTTAGGGGTCACTACCCTTAAGACGTGGTTTAGCCCACAGTTATTCTGGTATTTGCTGGTGTGCCTTTGTGCCCCAGCTAGGCCCTATATCTTACTCTATCTAGCTCTACGGACCTATGTAGGGGGTATGCATACTTATGTATTAGGTGTTCTTGCTGGTAGGGTAGTGAGTTAGCTTTATGCACCAGTACGAACAGGATACCTTTGTGTCCCTGGGTTGATAGTTGAAGGGTATTGAGTAGCTCATATGCACCAGTGCGACTGATGTACCTTTGTATCCCGGGATCTTGATCTTCCTATCGAGGCAAATAAATGAAATTGTTGTGCTGATTAAAAAGGGAAAACACTAATCGTGAAAGTGAAAGATTAATGAGCCAAGCCCAGTTGAATTATATTATGAGTACTGATCCACCGGATATAATAGTGGCCTAGGATGTTTTGTCCTAGATGAAGTTTATAAGTACCTATCCACTGGATATAATAGTGGCCCAGTTCGTGTTGCCCTAGATGATGTATATTTGTATTCTATTCCACCTGCTATAATAGTGGGGGTCCCGAGCTCAATAAATTTGATTTAGTAGTGAATAAATTATGGAAAAATACTAATCACTTATAGTAGAACACCATATGAGTCGGGGCCAGACCAGTCTACCAACGAATAATAGTGGCCATGAGTGTTATGCCCTGGAGACCGATCCACCAGCAATAATAGTGGTTAGGATCATTCTTCCCTATATGTATTCCGGTCCACCGGCTATAATAGTGGGTTCCCGTACTCACACGGATATTTATAATCCAATATGATTGATAATGATGGACTAAGGGCTTAAGGCCCAAAAGTATCGATTGTTCTTTATAGCCTATTAAGATCTTGTTGATTTGTTAAGTATATAAATGTATGAATGTGGACATTAAGTATTTACCTCTCATTATGTATGTGTGTAGTATCATGTGTTGCATTGCAGGCCTACTGTTAGGTGTGTTTTGAAGGGTTACTCAGTACCGTAGTACTGAAAGGTTCCATTCATGGGGCCCTTGCCTATTCAATGGGCAGTGTCCCTTGCAGGTCCTTTTCAGGTGCTATTTAAGTGGGCTCTCGGGAAAAAGTGTAAGGTACTATCCGGAATATCCTTGGAGTGTACTCTTTCTCCTTTAAAATTTATGGTTTCAATGTATTTGTTGATTTGTAACCACCACTGATGGATTTTATTATTGTAAAGTATTGTGTACGCTACTCTGATTTAAATATATTTGAGTTTCTTGTAAGTTATACTTTTCTCTTTTAGCCTTAGCACTTGGTACTGGAACGGTAGGAGTGAACCGATCTAGTACTAAGTGTGGCGGTAATATCCCCAGAATTCATAGTTTTGTTATTTAGCTTCCGTTGGTTATTTTAATAAAACGAAGTTTTTCAGTAGTGAATTTTGGGGGTGTTACAATAATTGTCCCTGGGGTATTTTTGGGAATAGAAATATAATAAAGCTAGTGCTAGTGGAGGTTGGCTCTTCTCTAAAGAATGAATATTTTGTGTGGCAACTAATTTTTTAGATTTAGCTCTCTTTCCTTTAGAAGTGTCATCTTTTGTGTTGCTCGTTCTACTAGTACCTTTCTTGGTTTTATTAGTAGGAGCAGTCTTCTTTTTTATTCCGTAATTGATAATATTAAATGAAATATGTATTGAGCATATATATATAATGATAAAACAGTGTAACTAATAAATAAGGTCTAATAATGATGTCAAATGTCATTACCTCTTCAGTAGTGAGACATATCTGATTTGTAGGCCAAGGGATGAAGCTTCCATGAGCTTCTTGCACTGTGGCTGCCTCACCACCCTCTTTGTAATAAGGTAAGGGTGCATTGCTAATGATTGGAGTGGCAACACTCACTAGTATTGTATTTAGGGCTAAGTTATACTCATGAACTATTTGTGTTTGGGTACTATGACTGATGTGTACCCTTCCATTCACCAAAAAAGTTGAAAGGTCATTAGCTAACAAGTCACATTTACACAAACCGTAAAATAAAATATTACACATTTTTAATTATTTATTACACCGAATATATTTAATAAAAATTCATAGTTTGTAATGCTTACCTCGGGAACAGAAGAAAGGCGTGCATTAGCTTCGCAATTGTCTCTGATGCTATTTACATTGGGTATGTAAAGTCGATCATGGTCAACAGAATCGGATGACTTATACCCTTGAGATTTAATAAATGACAACTCTTGCTCCATTGTTGCCATCCATTCAAATGCCATGTTCAATTTCAGGATGAGGATGACCACTTGCTTATTAGTGTTACGAGAACCACGAGATCGACCACATACACTCGTTCTCGTAACACTTAATCTAAGACCCTTGTGTCTTCCAGGGTATTCTACAATTCCTGTAGCTTGGGATATAATGTTATATTGGTCCACCCCCTCCTCAGCATCTAACGTTTGAAGTTCATCTTGTAATGTATACAATATATGTAAATTTAGCTTACAGGAATAAGCATAATATAATAGTTTTCTAAACGAAAACTAAGTAGGGTTCTAGATATCTACAAACTTACAATTTATTTGGCAGCAACATCTACATCTTTATTAATATATCCATCTTTTGCTGCTCTAACCTTCTTCTATAATATACCAATATTGATGGATGAGGTATATGGATCTAAGTCTTGGGCTAGGAGCTATAAATCAAAAAATAATCTTAACTAAGAATATTATTATAAAATTTGATATTTACATGTAAATAGATATATCAAAATGGCATATTGACTCCTCTTCAAGGCCTACATAACCTTTACGAGTCATATTATGCCGACATTTATTCTGCTTAGCAATCTTTATATTTTTGGCACTTTTTTCCTATGTTATAAGCCAAAATATTGTCACATGGTTATTTCAATATTAAGCATAATATTTTTAATCAAAAGTTTAATTATTATCTAACAAATACCTTAAAATCCTCTAAAGGATGATATGCAATAAATTGATTCCAACTTTCTTGATCGATGAAACTATATTGTTTGGGTGGGTTCGACCGTAGAGAACCATCCCTCTTTTTAGATATTTTTCTAAAAGATAAGTATGACCTAAATGTTCTTAGATGCTCACCATAATTTCTAAAAAGCCATTTTTTCTTAATCTTTGGGATATTGAAGACTCTCTGTAAAATAAGACATATAGATGTATACCAATGTTAATGTATTAAAATTAATAACATTTGACATACAAAAATGATTACATAAAATAGCATATTTACCGTAATTTCCTACCAAATATGCTCCTTATGACCCTTTGGAACCTACTATCAATTATTATAGGAGATAGGAATACGGTTATGGGTGATGAGTGAAATGTACGTCAAGAACATGCACTACTACGAAAAAAGGAAATAATAACGGGACATTAATAACAGTGGTTCAAAAACCGTCGTCAAATGCGTGAAAATTAATGCACGGGATAGTTTTAATAACGGTTATAGTTAACAACTGTTATTAAAAGTACAATGTTAAAATTTGCACAGAAATTTTAATAACGGTTCATGTAAAACCATTATTAAAAGTGGTTTTAATAATAGTTCATACAAGAACTATTGTCAAAAGTTTCAAAGTTTTAATAATGGTTCTTATAACAATCGTTATTAAAAGATGTTTTAATAACGATTCTTACAGGAACTGTTATTAAAACTTCTTTTGATAACGGTTCTTGTAAGAACTGTTATTAAAACCCTAATTCCACCTTTTATTTCGTTCAGTTCTATTTCGTGCCAAAAATTTCATACTCTGCGACTTCCCTCTCGTACTCTCCTTCTCTTGCAAACCCTTGCACCACCACTCCGGCTCCTCTGAAGTAATGGAAAAGCTCGCACCGCTAACTCTCCACCACCCTATGACCTATGACCCTGGTCTAATCTCTTGTAATATAGTCAGAGACTTAGCTACTTGTATCACTAGTATGTCCCATTATAAATCTTATAATGTGCTAGTGTGTCATATAATCAGTCTAGTTTAGGCTTCTTCCCTTTGTTTTGATCTTTGACCTTATGCTTGTACTTTCTTGCTAGTTTAGGAGTAATCATTACTTACCAAAAAAATTTACAAGTATTAAAGACCTTCTCAATAATGCATCTACTACAAGGTTTTCTTTACTATCAAAATTTTTGACAAAAAAAAAGGGATTTTAAAAAACTAACCCATTTTTTATGCCTAGGACTAATTTAATTTCTTCCATGTAACTATTTTAAATTTCTATGGTATGAATGCAAAACAAATGGTTTAGGACTCAAATTATGGCTCCATGTTTCTATAATTCTTTAGATAACATAGAATTCTTTATCATACATGGGGTAATTCAATTTGTCCTTAGTTAATTTTTCACAAAAGATTGCTAACCCATGGAAAATTCTCATCTCATGAATATATTTTGGCATAGGAAAATATTAAATAGCTTGAATCTTTGTGGGATCCCCTTTTTTACCTTTTCCACTTACTATATAACTAATGAAGATAATACTCAAAAGCATAAGTTCATATTTTTTCATAGTTTAGCTTCCTTTAGTTTATCAAATAATCTCCTCAAATAATAGGATGATCATGATCATTTCTACTATACACAAATATAACATCTAAGTATACTACAATGAATTTTATAAGAAAAGGAAGTAGCATTTCATTTAATAGTCTCATAGGCAAACTAGGTGCATCAAAAAAACCAAAAGACATCACAATCCATTCGTAAAGACCATACCTAATTTTAAAGGTGATTTTCCATTCATCCCCTTCCCTTATTCCCATTTGAAAATAACCACTCCTTTTATTAATGTTTGAAAATATCTGTTCTCCACAAAATTCATCTTAAGTTTTATTTAATCTTGGCATAAAAAATCAATAGTTGATAGTTATATTTTTAACAACTACAGAGTTTATACACTTATGCCATATACCAACTTTCTTTGTAAAAGTACTGTAGATACAAAAGATGGACTCATGATCTATCATTTTCATATGAGCTATTTTCTTCTTTTTTTCTCTAATTTCTTTGCTTCTTGTTGACTACATCAACATGTAGGTCTATTAGATAAAGATACAGCCATAAAGTCTATAAGATCTTCTATTCCTCTATTAGGTGGTAATCCAGGTGGTAAATTATTAGGAAATACATCATTATACTTATCAGTCAGCTCATTTAATTAAAGATTACTATCATTTTTCTCCCCTTGTAAGGATTCATTGGTAATCAAATCATAACCAATGCCTTCTTCCTTTATACATTCTATCATCACCTTTTCATGCAAAAATAGACTCTTTTTTCTCTTAGCTATACCCTCACTATCACACTTATAATGTTTAAATTTATGCTTTTTCATATCTTTCTCAACAAGATACTCATTAGTAATACAATTAAGAATATCACATATGCCATATTTTCCATGTCTACCTAATAAGACTCTACATTCATCCATAGGTAAAATATCACATAGCACATCATCATGATAATTACTAATTAAAAATAAGATTAGGGTTTGTTTGGTTGCTTTGATTCATTTGTAGTTGTTGATCTATTAAAGAGAATAAGGCTTTAGATGTGGTCTTGAATCTAATCCCATCGCCTTCATCATCCCCTCATTAGATACATATGTACATGATCCAATATCAATGATAACTTGGCAAACCATGTCTCACACTCTTCCTTTAGTCTTAAACGTCTTCTCTTGTCGATTGGGTTTTTCATTAGCTTAAATTTGAAGAACTCATTACAACACATCAAAAGAGTTACCCTCATCCTAGGATTCACTTGAAATATGTTCACTTGATTTAAACTCAGGGTCATCATCATAATTCTCTGTAGCTTCAATCTCTTACATGAAAAAAGTTTTGGTTGGGAAATCCTCAAACAAAGTATTAAAATCATCAATATTTAGAGTATTTCCTTTTAGATACCTCATTGCCCTTAGTATTTCCTTTCTCCTCTCATGTAGGTCATTGCTTTCTCTCAACATTTATAGTACTTGAGGTACCCAACCCATACTTTGTAGTATGTGCATTTTAGTATTACTTTGTAGAGGAAGTAATTTTCTTGGCACGAGGCTTAGTGCACTTGATTTGTTTTTTAAATCTAAAAGATAGATTAATCATATAACCAAGAGTCATATAAACAATTTAAACTTTACCTCAAATCATCATGTTAAGTTTGCCTACAAATCTAGCACCTATTTGGTCTTTTTCTCAAGAATGTCACATATAAGTGTTAATCTATCAAACTCCCTAAAATATTATTCAACACTTAGAATTCCTTACCTAAGAGAAGTCAATTTATTATAATTGTCTCACTCATACTTCTTAAATACAGATTTCTTCCTCAAAATTTTATTTAACTTATGCCATGACTTGATTTTAAACTTACCTTCACTTTCTCTATTCATTTTCAAGTTATCAAATCATACCGCAGCAAACTTGTTAAACTTAAGAGTGGCTAATTTATAATTTTTCTCATCATCATAATCCTTGAATTCAAATATTTCCTCTACCTCAAGTAATCACTCAAAAAATATTTCAAAATCAAATTTACCATCAAAATTTGGAATGTCAAGTTTTATACTTTTATCTTCTCTGTGAAGATGTCGTAGTTGATGGTCATAAAACATTTGATTTTTCCCACTTCTTTGTGACTCTTCTTTATAATCTACACATGAGTTTAGTTATCTTCCTATTGATATTGTGGTTTTCTTGGTTGCACTTCCCATGCATCTCTATAAAACTCCATTTATTTTTGCACATTTTGCTCTAAATCTTACTCGGCAAATTGAGAATCCATCCTTTGAAATTGAGATTATATTGCATAAAGTTATTTAAGTTAGCCATTAGTTGCATCCAGATTAGTTGAGAACTTCTATATTGCCTCAAATATAGCTCGAAAATTCATATCCTATCTATTGGTATTGACTTACAAAAACACTTCAACAAATGGTTAGTATTTCTTAGGCCTTCTATTAGGGAATCCGAATACAAAAAATTACTACCTCTTGGCCTTTGGTTAGTTCCTATAGAGAGTTTTTACTCAAATGTACTAAAAACAAGTATAAAAATCAATTATATCACAAACACAAAATGTTTTTCACACATTATATGTTTCTTGTTAAGTTCTTAATATATGTTTTAATAAGATTTATTATAAATCATTAGATGCACTTCAACCACTCCTACCTGCATTCTATGTCCTATATTGCAATATGCCTAAGGTAAGGTTAAAACACTAATCTGCATAAACTCTGTGTAAAAATCACAAAATAACTTATCTGAATTGTGGAATATACATGGCTTAGGGTTTAATAGAAAGCACAAAATCTTCACAAAACCTAAACGATCAAACTACAAATAGTGCTAATGAATGATTGGTTTCATACTCCTAAATCAATCACCCAAGTTAAGTATTTAACATGTATCATTAAACCTAATCGTGTGGGATATCATACAAAAATAAGTCTCATGAATACAACAAAAACACAATGATTACACATGGACAATTTCCCTTCTAAACCATTCAAAACTCTTACATGTATTCACCTATCTTTGTTTTTTCCTTCCCAAGCGAACATTCAAGATTTATTTTAATATTACCATGCCACACTGCCTATCTATACATACATTCAGTTCAAGCAATAGATATGCATGGAAGATTCAATGAATGACAATCAAGATTCAAATTATTCTAACAAGAATGATCAAGAACCATAGTATAAGGCAGTTGGTGGTGCGTTTTCTTATCTCAACTTTAAAGAAGGATTCTCCTCCACGGGTTGTCAATCCAAGACCTTGTTTTCATACTAAATTCGATTAGGAAGATAATAGGGAAATTATTCTTTCACAATGCAGGATCTTTATCTTATTCATTTGAAGTAGAAATGATGTGTGGTTGATGTAGTGATACTCAAGTATGAATGTGGTTTTTGACAAAGCACCACAATTTGAGATTAATCTTCACCCAGATTACTCAATTCAAAAGAGAAATCATTAAGTTTTCAATAGATAAAAACCTAAACTCTAAAGAAAAATTCACTCGAAGTGAAAGGAAGAACTTTGAAATTCTTAACACTTTATTCCACTTGATGTTATAAAGGTACAAGTTGACATTATATATATATACACACATGTAAGACTTAGTTTCTTCTTTACTAAACAAGCCCAACCTAACCAACCATAACTAGTTAGATAAGTCTTGTTAATAAAATACTTAGGCTAATGCACTACAAGTCTATATTATATATATAGTGATCTACAATTAAAAGTTATAATATATTACAAAGTATACATAAAACATCAAATATAAACAATATTATAATCATGCAATACATGAACTAATCATATAATCAAGCTTCGTGTCTTGTATATTTTTCTTCGCATCTTTATAACCCTTGTATTATCCTCGTCTTGTACACTACATGAATCAGGTGAAATATTTATCTTGCAAAAATATATACTACTTTCAAGAATCACTTAGAAAAATATTAGTATTATTGGAGTTAATATGATGGTGTTCAAGATTTTCCGGCATCATCTCCAAGTATGATAGCTCTTGACCTCTTATAAAAGAAGAGTGAAATTAAGATTCACTTGCATCATCCACCCTCAAAAATCAAAAACAATCTATGACTCCAACTAGCCATCATAATAAGTTTCTTGGTCGATTTTCTTGATTTTATGTACTTTATTGTTTATAGTATTAGCCATAAGTTTTCCTATGCCATTTGTGTCTAGATTTTTGAACTTTTTTAAGGATAATAAGTGAGTCATATTGGACAATAAATACCTTGGATATATTGTATAATGTTAATCAAGCATACATAAATATATGCAGGGTATGGTTTGATGTTAATAGGTTGTGTTTGTTTGGATTGTATGTAGCATGTACATCTTAAAGTTGATATGTATAGATTTGTGTAACTTAAGTACATGATTAGTTACTCAACATTGTAAAAAATTGTGACATCTGAATCTGGATGCACATTTCTTAGACATTGCGAAATAATCATTGTAATAACTTGATTTGAGGATGTTGGTTTGTGTCTCAACTATGTCTTCATAAAAATATTGTCATGCAATAATTTATGTGGTGTGAATAGGAGATTCTTACGTATGGTTACATGCATATTAGGGTACCAACATTATTTTGACATCTTTATAGGAAATGGTGAAAAAATGATAGTGGTTATTGAAGTGTTGTGTTAAATAAGTTTATTTTTATTTTGTTAGTTTCTATCTCTAGAACCTAGTAAGAAATATGTTTGTTGTGACATATACCTTGTGGTTGAGATATTTTTTCCTGGTTACATAGTGCTTTATTTTTTGAATTAAAAAAAAACCACCAAGAACATACATAGACCTAGAGATATAATAGGGTTTTGGTTTGGTTTTAGCAAAACCCTAAGTGCACTAATTAATAATAGGACTTGCTTTGTGTGTTGGTCTATGCCAAATGAAGGAGGATCTAAAATTTCAAACTATTTTTGAGGATATCCAAAAGCTTTCAACAAATATAGATGGTATGAATTTTCTTAGGTAAAGAGGAGATTCGAAGGTTGATATGAATTGTAGGATTGGTGGGTTGGAGATTAAGGATGAGGATAGGAATCTTCAAGAAAGATTCAACCAAGATGTAAAGAAGGCTACGGATCTTCAAGCAAGATTCAATAAGAAGATATCTTTGAATGTTTTTCCAATAATACTTTCAACGTATTCTAACTAAGATTACTCCATGTAGTCTTAGGAAGAAAATTTCATTCAAAAGAGATAAAAATAACCATATAGTATACTTGTTTTTAGATTTAAACATTTGACACATCTTCATCATGCTACAAAGTTGCCAAGACATGCCTTATATCGGTAGTGAAAAGTTTTCTAAGTAGCACATTAAGGTAGCCAAGTTAATACACACATGGCCAACTAGCACACTAACCTCTAATAGCAACATATTAATAACCTATATAATACATGAATCAAATGAAAAATTATTAAAAATACAAGTAACTGATTATTACATGGAAATAACTAACAAAAGTCCTAATTTTTATAAGATTGATAACTAGGTATTCTTTGACTTGAAAGTTTGACTTCCATGCATAATAACTCATTTGAATTATAATAACTTAGTACATAAGATGAAAGCTTAAATGTGTTGACATCTTAAATCTTCTCCTTTCAAATATATTACATACCTGCAAGAATCACTTAAAATTTGCTTGTTATAGTTAGTCAAGTTTATATTATAATCAAAGACACATATTGTAATAGGCTTTGTTATTAAGAATGTCGAATCATCATCAACATGAGAATCCTTAGATGCATCATGAGAATCTATTTTAATGGTAAACATGACCTTGAATTATTCTTTGAGTGGTTATATGAAGTAGAGGCTATATTTTAATTCACTGATTATCATGATGAGAAAAAATGTAAAATAGCTACTTTTGAGTTTAAGAAATTTGCTAAAATATGGTATGATAACTTGAAGAAGACTAGAGAGAGTGATGGAAAAATGATAATCAAGTGTTGGGATAAGCTAGAGAAACACTAAAGAAAGAAATTTGTACCGAAGGATTATGAGCAAGGAAATTGCATCAAATTAACTACTCTTAGTCAAGGACATATAAGTGGTTAATAATAGGTTAAAGAGTTTGAGAAACTTGCACTTATATATGACAGTCATGAGAAAAAGAAACAAACATGGTCTAGATTTCTAGAGGCCTTAATTTGATGATTAGAGATAAGGTTGAAACTTGCCTATATAACTCTCTTGAAGATATAATTAAGATATATTTGAGATTTGAAAAGAAAATCAAATCCACTAAGTCTCATGCCAATGAAAGTCCTACTACAAAGTACTACTTGAATGTAAAGCTACAAATTATGAATCAGTTACCTCAAATGATACAAATGTTGATAGAAAGAAAGGTTCACCCCAAACAATGTTTTAAATTCACAAATATGGAAACTTTTCTATGGATGCATATAGATTTTTATTAGGTAGATCACGGAAATATGGTAGAAGTGTTATTCATAATGGAATTACTAATGATTATCTCATTGAGAAAGATAAGAAAAAGCACAAACTTAAGCCTTCTAAGTGTGATGATATTAGCATAGTTGAGAACAAAAAGGATTTGTTTCTACATGAAAAGGCTATGATTGAATGTATAAATGAATAAAGTAATTGTTATGCTTTGATTATGAAGAAATTCCTTCAAGGGGAGAACAATAATAATAATAATCCTTGATAACATAATCTTCTTCGTGAATATAATAATGTTTTTCCTAATGATTTACCACTTGCATTACCACGTAAAAGAGGAATAAAACTTGCTAAAAATTTACTATTTGGTGTATCTTTACCTAATCAAACTACATATAGATGTGATCTAGAGGATGCTAGTGGGGTAGGGGTACGAAAAGTTCTCTTACAAAAAAAGGGCCATTACATTCTTTATTTAAAAAATTAAATGAGACTAAATTGAATTAATCCATGTATGAAAAAGAATTATATTCCATCATAAGAAGCCTAGAAACATGAGATCATTACTTGAGGCCTAAAACATTTATTTTGCATGTAGACCATGAAATTTTTGAAATATTTTTATTGGTAGAAGAAAACTAGTCTTAGGCATGCAAAATGGATTAGTTTTTTAATCCTTTATGTTTTTTGTCAAAATTTTGATGGTAAATAAAATGTGGTAGTAGATGTATTATCGAGAAGATCTTTCATACTTATCATGTTGGATGCTAAGTTATTTGGTTTTAAAATGCTGAAAGAAGTGTATGCAAAAGATGAATATTTCTTTGAAATTTATGATGCATGCAGAAAGAATCATAGAAATAGTAATTATGTGCTTCAAGATGGCTTTCTTTTTAAGTTTAATATACTCTATATACCTAGATTTAGTGTGTGTGACTTACTTGTTAAGGAAGTGCATAAAGGTGGTATAGCTAATCATTTTGGATGTATAAAACTATGGAGTTAACACAAGAACATTTCTATTAGCCAAGAATCATAAAATTGGTACAAACTATTATTAGGAGATGTGTGATATGTCAAAAGAGTAAGAGTTTCTTCTATAAGGGTTTGTATACTATTTTACCTATTCCTATTCAAACATTGGAGGGGGTTAATATGGATTTATCCTAGGGTTACCAAAGATGCAAAAGCAAAAATATTCTATCATGGTAATGTCAGATAGATTTTCTAAAATGGCATATTTCATTCCCTATAATATAACTTATGGTGCAACTCATATGCTAGATTTATATTTTAAAGAAGTAGCAAGGTTTCATGATATTTCCAAAAAGTGTAGTGTCAAATAAAGATGTTAAATTTTTGAGAATTGAAAAACACTTAGTATATGTTAGGTACTACATTATTGTTTAGTTCATCTCATC
The DNA here is from genome assembly GCA_039764185.1 of Tamarix austromongolica. Taxonomy (NCBI): domain Eukaryota; kingdom Viridiplantae; phylum Streptophyta; class Magnoliopsida; order Caryophyllales; family Tamaricaceae; genus Tamarix; species Tamarix austromongolica. The sequence continues at coordinate 127,564,539 of CM077809.1, forward strand.
ATCCTTAAATGGATGATCAAACAATAGTGACTTATTAGAACTTTGGAAACTTTACTACGGCAATTGGTAAATAAGAGTACAAAGTAATGAGATATAAAACTAGCACATGTTGAGTTGCATATAATAGGAGTCCTTATAGTGAAACTCAATCGAGTCCATTTGAGCTTATCTATGAGGTTAATCCTTACCTATTGATATGTTTTCATTAATGAAAGGATATATTCATAACTATGATGCTAAAGAAATAGTTTGACTTTTTAAGAAAATTCATGGGAAAATTAAGAACAACATTGAGAAATTTAATCCTAAATATCAAGCTCAAGCTAATAAGGATTGAATTCAACAAGTGTTCTCTTTAGAAGAATAAGTGTGGCTACACTTACTAAAGGAAATATTTCCAAACTTTAAGAGCAAACAAACTAATGCAAAGATTTAACAAACCATTTAAAATCTTGAGAAATTTTGGAGATAATGCTTATGAATTGAAATAACATGAATCTTTTGAAGGTGTTTCTAAAACATTTAATGTTAATGATTTATCTCGATACTATAATGATGCTAATTTGAAAGAAAATACTTTCTAAGAAAAATAGAATGTTGAAGGAGCATCAAACTCATCTTCTCATTAATTTCATAAAGTTCAAGAGTTAGCATACTTTGATATAGAATCCATCTACCCATTCCCAAAAATCTAATTATGTTAATAGTTTCTTAAGTAATTCTTCTAAGAATTTATATGTTGGCAAGATGAATAATTCATCAAACACACCTAGTTTAAAAGACAAGGATAAGGAATGGATGTACAAAAGTGACATAGAAGATCAAGTATTATTTCAAAGATCCTTCATCTCTATGCCCAGGGTTTATTAATAGCCATGTTATTTGACATACACTTGTAAATGTTTGTAATGTATGTTTGTTATGATTACACATGTTGTATGTTTTTTATAGCAAATTACAGAGGTTATTATTTGTAGTGACAAATACTACTACTTAGCTACACTATTAACACTAATGCTGGAGGTTAGTTGAGGCTAAGGTTCTAATGGCTATTTGAAGTTTTTAGCACCAACTATGGTGGTCTATAACATATATTAGAGTTGGCAAACAACTTCATTAGTGAGGGTAGTTGTTAATTAGTTAGTAGGAATTTGTAACACCATAACAACCCATTCATCATCCATTATACATGATAATTATTTAGTGAAATAAAATTTTGAATTCAAGTGAATTTGATTCTCTCTTTTCTCTAAGTGAGTTAGTGCTTGCCAGCTATAATTGTTCTAGGAAGAAAAATCGGTACTATCTCTTATAAGTGTCATTGATTGGTTGGTGAACTTGAAAACTTAGCACTAGCCTAGGAGATACATTATCTAAGTTCATCAACCTTTTTTCTCAAAGTGTAATTCAAAGGGCCTGCTATTGTTAAGATTGATTTCTCTATAAACATCCACATCAATCCTCACATATGAATAGCACTCAAATTAACCAGGTGGTGAATCATGATAATAAAGTCCTAATCTTAGATCAATGATTATTAAAACTAGTTTGTTAATATAACTAAAAACAAATATAACAATTAACTTTAATTTATATATCACAATTAGTTATCTCATAACCTTCAATTTTTCTCCTATCCCTTTCTAATCGAGCTTAGAAAACATATAAAACCAGAAAACATAGAATCTAAACACATAAAAATCATATTTTTAATTATAATAGATAGCCAAAATAGCAAAGATAGAATAAAAAAAGCACAAAATAACAAAAAAATAGTTGGATTTTTTTATATAGTTGTCCTAACAAAAAAAGCACTCAATCCCATTCAAGAAGCATATTATTGATACAGTAAGGAATTAGCTCTCAAAATACCAAATGTTCCATTTAGAGACTATTTGATACAGTCTACCTGTTGATAAACTACTAAAGTGAACTAAGAATCACTTCTCTAATTTTCAAAAAAAAAATCTATGCTTATTATTGTCAAAATGATGGCCATTATTTGTTATAAGTGCATAAGGAACTCCAAACCTACAAATGTTGGTTAGTCCCATTCATAAGATGACCATTTATATTTCCTCATCCCATCAAAATCTACTTTTTGTTTCTTCCTGTTTTTAATAATTTTGTTTCATAAGATGTCCTTAGCATCGACATACGATTTCCTCAGCATCTTAATACATAGTTTATCAATAGTAATCTTAACACAAGGATTTTACTGAGAGAGATTTGGAAGTTTGATGTAATAGGCATATTCCTATGTTGTCTTCGTTCAATACTCCGTACCCTATTATTTGAGACACATAATTTAATCCTACTATACCATGATAACTTTTATACAATTGTCCCTTAGTTATGAATTTTTTTGTTACATTCCTTCTTAATTCAAATGTCCTATTTTTGTCCCCAATTAAGTCCTTATTTCTAAGTAATCTATTAATCCCTTCATTTATCGTCGATAATTTTGCAATCTTACATAACTCAGCTTCATCTTTAGTCATATTCATCAAACACCTTGTCATATACTAAAATTTGATTGCTCTATATGATGAAGAAGATTTTGCTAAGGCTAACTCTACTAAAGCATTAGATATTAGATTAGCTAATAGTATCACCACTGTTATTTCAAAAATTGTAAAGTGTTTTGTTGATTCACTAAACTTCCCTAAATATTTTTCCATGTTATGAGCCCAAACATTATATTAATCATTATATTGGTTGATTCCTAAAGCTAACTCAATATATAGACTTATTCTCTTTGCCTCTAATTATTTTGAGATGAACCAATGCAGCTTCATATTCAACCACACTATTGATGGAAGCAAAGCCAAATCATAAGGCATATTTAACCATTATGTCATTAAGGTACATCAAAACCACACTTGCTAGCATCTAAATTGTTTGAAACCCCTTCTACATACAAAATTCATTCTCCCTCATGGTTAATGATAAAATTCACTCAAGGTCAAATGATCACTTGATAATAAAATCAGTTAAATATTGGCTCTTATTTATTCTCGGTCAACATTGAATGTCATATTTGCTTAATTTAATGACCTATACAGTCATCTTTCCCAAATTATCATGTATATGCAATAAAATCCTAAGGAGAATGTTAATTATAAACACTATGGATTGAGAATCAAAACAATGTTTTAACTGTAAGACCCCAAGTCGATATGACACACGGGGACTACATTGAAGTGCTTTCAGATTGATCGGCTGGCCCTATAGATCAACACGAGTCCTTTTAACATGCTTTATCCTCACTCACGCACTTCCCAGGATGGTCACCCATCTTAAAATTGTTCCACAGCCAGCATGCTTAATTGTGGAGTTTTTAGGATAGAATCACCAAACGGACAGTATACCATGTTGATATAAGTAGCCAGATCAATCTTTATAACACACCATTCAATTTAGGGTAATACATTCACGCCCACTTACAGAATGCAATGTCCTCGTTGTGCCTCAACAACTAATTGTCTCAATATAATTTATCCCAAGAATAATCTAGCTAGGTGGCTGACTGGCTCATCCAAGTTCAACTTACGGTCGCGGTTTCGCTATAATACCTTTTATAACACCCTAGGTTGAAACAACCACGTGGGGGCTATCTTAGAGCACTTTTGGATTAATTGGTTGGCCCTACAGATCAACATAAGTCCTTTCAGCACGCTTTGTCTTCACTCATACACTTCCAAAAAAAATTTAAGAAAATTTCCAAAACATAAAAAGAGGGTCACCCATCTTAAAATTGTTTCACAGCCAGCACACTTAACTTTAGAGTTCTTAGGATAGAATCACCAAAATGATGATATATCATGTTGATATAAGTAACTAGATTAGTTCTTGTAACACTCTGTTCAATTTGGGGTAATACATTAACTTTCTTAAAGAAATGAGTAAAGCATGTTCCATCTTTTCCATGTTTGAGTACCTACGGTCAACATCGTTATCACTTTACACGTATAATATACAGTCTTTTGCACTCTAGCCTCTATATCTTATCAAACTAGAATAAAAGAAATAACTAATGTGGATGCTGCCATATATAAAAATACTATCACTCCCTCTACATAGGCACTCAAGGTTGATGACCTAGATAAGAGGGTTTTAAGTTATCAAATGTTTTTTCGATAATTTGTAGTCCACTACAAATTATCTTTCACTTGTAAGAAGCAAAATAAAGGTAAGCTCTTGCCAATGCCCCTAAATAAGAACCTGTATTGCGCAACCAACTTTCCCATCAGCCAAAAAATATCTTCCTCTCTCATCGAGGGATTCATATTTAAAACTACATAAACTTTTTCAAAATTCAAATCTATGCCCCCATTTAAATCATGAATCCTAAAAACTTATTAGCACAAACTCTAAATACACACTTTGTGGGATTTAGTTTCATTTAAATTTTTTTAAAGTATAAAAGAATAGCCTAGACCTCTTATATATAGGCTTCATTTTTCTTTTTATTTACAATCAGATCATCCATATACACTCTATACATGCTTGAATCTATCCTTCAGCTATTGTGTTCACTAACCTCTAAAATGTTGCCCCAACATTCTTCATTCCAAACAGCATTTTTAACACCCTTAATTTTTGGATAAAATTGTTTAAAAGACAATGTGGAAGTATTTAAAACGTAAAACTAAGGAATGTTACCCCCACATCAATCATGAGATAATTGTGATCCTCACCTTACCCATGCCTAATGCAAGGCAAAACGGAACAACAAAAGAAAAGATGCATGCTCATAATAATATTACAATAATAATGACACCAAAGATAAGAACACTAATATAGATAGGAAGGAGTATGAGAGTTTATAAAATTCAAATATAAGAATCAATGCCGAAAATGTAAATAACCAGAAGGGAAAATAAATATTCCAATGTAGTGGGAAAAACACATCTAGCTGATTAGTTAAACTCTTAAGCACAAAATATAAATCTTCAACCCCAAGAAATGGCTAGCTACGAACGCACGTCATCATCCTTAATATACTATAGTGCAAATTATGCTATTCTCTCTAGGAAAGAAGTTAGATCATCAAAATAACCACACAAATGTAGTATCAAAAGAGTGAAGTAACAGTAAATTAAACTACCTACAACATGGTAAGGCTCATGCAATAGATCAAAGTTATATAGTAGAATGGTGATAAGCATGCCATTATAAATTAACACTTAGGCTTATGATAGAAATACAAGAAGACATACTTACATGGAATCACAAAAGAATAATAATATAATATATGCATCGTAAACCACACAATTTAAATCATATTATAAATCTTCCTTTGATAGTTGCATAATTCCCAATTATTAAGATAATTTTTTAGACAACACCCACTCCTCCACCATTAGGAAAATTCATGGTAGCATACACATATAATGAGATACCACACCCACCACACATAGAATGCACTTTCTGCTAACACACAATAGGACACCAAGTGTACCATGTGAGGCTAAATTACATTAGGGGGCTTGCACTTGATTACCTCAACCACCAAACCTTGAATTCCACCATCGTGAGGGCTACGGTGGGATACTACACCTGCTAAAACTAAACACAGATGGCATGCCTACTTGCCATAGTATAATCCTATATCTTAAAAATATGTGCATATCCCCCACCGATCCCAACCTGATAGGAAAGAAAATAGATACTACGTGAAAATATAACCATAGGGCAAACTACCAACTAACTCCCACTTACCTTCCTCGAGAGGCAAAGAAAAAGGTTGAAATAAAATCTTATTACATTAATATAAATTACAAAGTGGTATCACAAATCACAAATTAATTCCACAAAGAACCAATTAGATGTTTCCAATTGATAACACCAAACACATCATAAATTAATTCCATTATTATTCAAATTGGATGTTTCCTAATAATAACACCAAACACATCATAAGGAGTAAAATCAACCAATTTGGTGCTTAAAGATGACACCAAAATTAACCAATTCAAGTCCAAAATATCATTATTATGATTCTTAGTATTTTCAGGGTAGATATAGTGGTAATCATCATTTAAATGTTTTAATTATATGGAGGTATTAACATAAAAGGTATAAAAGAAAAAGAATAATTAACAAGCCTAGTGAAATATAGCCGAAACAATCGATTGGTCCTTGAGAATGGTCAACTTGTGTAGTCGTACATGACCTAAAAAAATTAACAGTAACGAACTAATTGACTAGCTTGTCTCATCAATTGATTGTTCATAAATATCTTAGCTCCCATGTATCCATTTTCTGTGTTTTTCAATATTTTACTCAAAAATTAACCTCAAAACCTTTATTTACCTTGTGATGTTATCTTGTTCTCTGTTTTGCCATGTTATAAGTTTTTAACTAATTGTTTTCTTGCATTCAATGTAAGGATGCTATGATAAGTAAAAATTATGTCAAGTATGATGGTAAATCCTAATTATGTTGTTATTACATTTTTCGCTTAAATAAAAAAAAGTTAGTAGTAAATTTTGGGGTGTTATAAACATAATAAGATATTGGCACTCTCATTTTGCTATTAATCAGTTGATAAGTTTGCTTAAACCCGTCAACTAGTTATCTTACGATTTTATATCTTTTTTTTATTTTGGGCTTCAATTCTCTTTCCGTTATTCATGAAAATTTACAATCATAATTTATTTGTGCTAATAAGCATTTTTTGGTGCTCTAGAATTATTTTTTTATATTATTTAGATCGTTCTATAAATGTATTTAGCTAAAAATTTCCTACAAGTACTTTTGAGGCACCTTCTCACCTTATCTCCCTCTACCTCACTTTCTTATCTCCTCTAGTAGCCATTTCTACATGCAGGTTGTAGCACCCTCAAAATACACTACTAAAAAATTTTATTTTATAAAAAGAATTAGCAGAAGAAAAATAACAAAAATCATAAATTTTGGGGATATTACTGCCACACTTAGTACCAGACCGGTTCACTCCTACCATTCTAGTACCAAGTGCTAAGGCTTAAAAAGAAAAATACAACTTACAAAAAACTCAAACTATAATTAAATCAGAGTAGTATAGTAAACCATATAAAAGAATAAAATCCATCAGTGGTCGTTACAAGAACAAGGACCATATTTAAATTGGGGTTTAAAAATAGAGAGAGTGCAACCCTAAGACTTTTCGGATAATTTCTTACGCTCTTTCCCGTGGTGGTTACAAGAACAAGGATCACATTTAAACTGGGGTTTAAAAATAGAGAGAGTGCAACCCTAAGACTTTTTGGATAATTTCTTATGCTCTTTCCCGTTACCCAATTGAATAGCACCTAAAATAAACCTACAAGGGACACTACCTATTGAATAGCACCTAAAATGGACCTACAAGGGACCTGAAATGCAAACTTAAATTATGTGTGAGTTCAATTTAAGTTAATTAAATCTATGTGAACAATTTAGCTGGAAAATATTAATCTCTTCGTCTGTGTGAATTACAAATTAAGTCTTATCCTTTTTGCTCTCCATAATCTATATTTTTCTAGCCATCATTATCATCCAAACATCACCCTAAGTTGAAGCTAATCGGAGCCCTAATTTAGTTTCATCATTTGAAACCCTAAACCATTCGTTCGAACCCTAACTCAACCCTAACCCTAAAATTCAAGTTAAACCCTAACCCTAACCCTAAACTACGACATCATCTTCCATCCAAACTCTAACCTTCAAAGCCTCATCATCATCTATATATCATTGTCGAATACATATCATAGATAACACACTACATTCAAACCATACTTATCTTATGCGAACCATCATCATTAATTAACCATCATCACCATTCTATTCGATGCATCACCATCATCACTCCATCCTATTCAATACTTTAAACCCTAATATACCATCACCAAACCTTCTTCTAATGAATTCCAATATAACTAAGCCATAAGGTCCCCAAATTGAGAATTCCATCCTCCCACACACACCAATTTTGATAACAAAGCCTTAGGTTGGAGCTATTGTAATCAAGATTCTTCAAGAAAGCATCTCATCTTGAAGATTCTCCGAGAATTCATCAAGAAAACACAAAAGGGCCAAGCACTTAAGGGCGTGTTTGGGAGAACAATATTTGGTTGGTGAAGAGAAGGATGGAGAACCATGGAGAAGACTTGAGAGATATTCTCAAGACCTTGATGGACGAAATCAAGGAGGTAAATTTACATGTGGGGAGAATAGAAGCGCTTCCCAAGCCCACGAGTCTCATGTGCAGCCACAAAACCAAAGGGAATAAATAAAGGAAGACTACCTGAGAAGGGCACAAAACCGATTGGAAGAAGAAGAAGAAGAGAACGTGGAAAATTATGTAAGACCACATGACACCTCGAGAAAAACCTATGATGACTTGGAAAAAGAAATTCGTTTTGATCTTCCCAACTATGAAGGTAATATCAATCCAAAATCTTTTCTCGAATGGTTGCAAATTGCTGAATAAATTTTTGAGTACAAGAAAATTGATTATGAGAAAAGGTGTCGAATAGTGATATTAAAGTTTAATAAATTTTCTAGAGCGTCGTATAATAATTTGAAAAGGAGACGGTATAAATAAGGAAAATCGAAGATTAGATCATGGAAAAAATTTAAAAAACACTTGAATAAGAAATTTTTACCTTAGGAATAAGAGCATGAAAATTTTATAAAAATGACTACGTTGACGCAAAAGTTACTTGGAGTTGAACAATACATTCGAGAGTTCGAAATGTTAGCTCTTGTTTGTGATTTCCAAAAAAGAGAAGAACAAAGGTGTGCATGATTTATTGGGGGTTTAAATATGAATCTTCGAGAGAAGGTAGAGGTGTACCCTTATGAATTGTTTAAAGACTTAGCTAAGTTAGCCATCAAGTTCGAAAAACAGTTGAAGAGGACAAAGCTACCAAGTCAACCAATGCTCCATATGGTTTAACTTTCAAGGGTGTGTCAAAGCCACCAATTTCTCAAGCCGCAAACCAAGATAATGTTAGAAGGTTCACTCATGAAGAAAATGGCAAGGATCAAGTGGTTGATAAGGTAAACAAACAATGCTTCAAATCTAGAGGTCATGGCCAATTTGTTTAGGATTATCCAAACCAAAGGGCATTGACTTTAAAGGAGATAGTAAGTATGAAGGCTTGTGAAGAGAATAAAGACCTTGATGAAGACTTTGAAGAAGAAAGTGATAACCCGGAGGATGATTTAAAAGAAAGCCAAATAGATTGTTATGTGTTGCAAAGGATGCTCTAAGTACACCAACAACCTTTACTTACTCAAAGGGAGAAGATTTGCAAGGCCAAGTGTAGAGTTGGTGATAAAGTGTGTGAAGTCATTATTGGTAGTGGCTCATGCACTAATATTGCTAGTGAGAAGATAGTGAAAAAGCTCGATAGGGAGGCCAATGGTCATCCAAGACCATATTCACTCCAATAGCTTAACAAAGACAAAGGCATAAGGGTAACCAGAAAAACTCTTATCTCTTTTAAAATTGAAAATTATTTTAATGATGTTTTATGCGATATTCTGCCTATGGATGCTTGTCACATTTTGTTGGAGAGGCCGTGGCAATTTGATAGAAATGTTGTGCATGAAGAGGTCCTTAATGAATATGTGGTATGCAAGGGTCCAAAGAAGTTTAGGCTAAAACCTAATCTAGATGGGGAGGATTCAATTTTGAGGAAAGAAAAAAGGGAAGGAACCGAGAGCATGCAGCAAAAAAAAAAGATATCGAGTGTAGGAAAGGAAGAAAGAAGAGTAGCATGGAGATGTTGATCCTTAGGGAGTGTGAGATGAATGAAGCTATTAAAGATGAGAAGATATGTTATGCATTGGTCGTAAAAGAGGTCCAACGAAGGGAGAATGCTAATATGGATCCGAAATTGCAACAAGTGTTGAAAGAGTATGACGATGTTTTTCCAGAAGAGTTGCCAAATGGGCTACCTCCTTTGAGAGGTATTGAGCACGCTATTGATCTCATGATAGGAGTCCTATTACTGAACAAGTAAACTTATAGATGCAATCTAGAAGAGGATAAAGAACTACATAAACAAGTGCAAGAGTTGTTAGATCGAGGTTATATTCATAAGTGTATGCGTCCGTGCAAAGTTCCAACTTTGTTGGTGCCTAAGAAGGATGGTACGTGGAGGATGTGTATTGATTCAAGACCAATCAACAATATCATAATCACGCTAAAATTAGATGACATGTTAGATTAGTTGCATGGTGCAAAGGTGTTCTCGAAGATTGATCTTAAAAGTGGTTATCATCAAATGAGAATAAGGGAAGGGTTGTCCAAGTGGTTGGTAATGCCATTCAGGCTATGTAATGCACCAAATTCCTTCATGAGATTAATGATTGAGGTACTTACACCATTTCTTGGAGTCTTTGATGTTGTTTACCTTGATAATATCTTGGTATATAGCAAGAGTGAGTTCAAGCACATACAACACTTGAAGAGGATATTTGACAAACTTAGAAAGGTGAAGCTCTATGATAAGATAGAAAAATGTCATTTTATGATAGAGATGGTGATTTTTCTTGGTTACATTGTGAGTGGAGATGGTATTAGAGTTGATCCATCAAAGGTGGAAGCTATACAAATGTGGCTTATTCTTATTAATGTCCACAAAGTTCAAAGTTTCCATGGGTTGGCCTCATTCTATAGGTGGTTCATCAAAGACTTCTCTACTATTACAGTATCTATCACACAATTGATGAAGAAAGAAGAGTTTTATGGGAATGATCAAGCAACAAAGGCTTTTGAAGACTTGAAGATAAGGTTCTCAAATGCACTGGTATTATATTTACCTTGTTTCGATAAATTATTTGAAGTAACATATCATGCTAGTGGTGTAGGCATTAGGGGTGTGCTTTTATAAGAAAGGAAATCGATTGCTTTCTTTATTGAGAAGCTAAATAGTGCAAGACTTAACTATTCGACCTATGATAAAGAGTTTTGTGCTATTGTGCGTTGTTTGGAGACATGGAGTCATTACCTGAAACCCAAGCTTTTTGTATTTCATTCAGATCATGAGAGTTTGAAGTATCTACATGATCAAAAGGAGGTGAGTCAAAGGTCTACAAGACATGTGGATGGCAAAGAAAATATTATGGTGGATGCATTATTAAGGAGGACTATGGTACTTACCATGATGGATGCAAAGCTTTTGGAGTTCAAAATGTTGAAGAGTTAATATGCCATGGATGATGATTTTGCTATGATTTTCGAAGATTGTAAGAAACAAGGAAGTTATGGAGCTTATGTTATTTTAGATAGGTTCTTATTCAAGCACAACAAATTATGTGTGCTGAAGACTTTAGTTCAAGACTTACTAATCAAAGAAGTGCATAAATGAGGAATTGCAGGACACTTTAGAGTTTACAAGACTTTGGATTTGCTGCAAGAGCCTTTCTATAGGCCAAGAATGCAAAAGGGAGTACAAGCCATGATTACTAGGTGTGCTACGTGCCAAAAGAGCAAGAGTTTCATCCACAAATGGTTATATGCACTATTACCTGTGCCTAATCAACTATAGAAAGGTGTAAGTATAGATTTTATTTTGGAATTACCTAGGAAACAAAGAGGCAAGAATTTTATTGAGGTTGTGGTGGATTGTTTTTCAAAATGGCTCATTTTATTCCATGTCGCAAGACCAATGATGCTACCCATTTTTTGGATTTATATTTCAAGGAGATTGTAAGATTGCATGGAATTATGAGAAGTATTATTTTGGATAGAGATGTGAAGTTCCTAAGTTATTTTTGGAAGACATTATGGCACATACTAGAAACGAAGCTTCTATTTAGCACATCGCATCATCCTCAAACGAATAGATAAACCAAAGTTAGTAATAGAACTTTAGGTACCTTGCTAAGGGGATTGGTGAGTAAGAGTGCTAAGGATTGGGATGTCAAGTTAGCACATGCGGAATTTGCTTACAATCGAAGTCCTTCTACTATAACAAGCTCTAGTCCGCTCGAGATAGTATAAGATATTAATCCATATATGCTGACTGATATGGTGTTATTGCAGAAAGGTGAAATGAAGAGTTATGATGCATAAGAAAGAGTGAAGTTATTTCAAAAACTTCATCAACAAAACAAGTACAATATTGAAAAGACAAATGAAGTATGCAAGACAAAAGCAAATAAGCATAGGAGTCAACATATTTTTCAATTAGAATATTTGATATAGTTACACTTGAGGAAGAAGAGATTTCTAATCTAAGGAAATACAAGCTCATGCCAAGGGTGGGTTGTCCTTTCAAAATACTTTGAAAGTTTGAAAAAAGTGCTTATGAGCTAGATTTGTCATATTCATATAGTGAGGTATCAAGGACATTTAATGTAAGAGATATTAGCCCTTATTATGGTGATGCATATTTGAAGGCAAATTCAAATTAATAAGGAGAGAATGATGTAGGAGCAAATATTCAAGAATTGACTTTAATAATTATGGAATCAATTCTTCTTCATTTGAAAAGCATCTCCCACAAATTTGAAGACAAACAGACGGTTATATTGCTAGAACGTATCTAACAAGCAACTAAGAGTCTACATGCATGTGCATGTGGTATGCATAGGGAGATCATTTGCAGCTTGATCTTGCACAATTATTAATTTAGATAATTATTTAATTAAATAGTAGAGTTGGATATTAGATAAAGTATAAAGTAGCATAATATCTTTTAGCTTAGAATATTTTGAATCATGCATTTTAGCTAAGTGGTAGATTGGCTATATAGAGCCATGAAAGTCATGAATAGAGGAGGTGATTGATGATCAATATTGAAGTTAAATACAAAGTTGAATTTTGTGTGAGTTCAATTTAAGTTAATCGAATCTATGTGAACAATTTAGCTTGAAAATCTTAATTGCTTTATCTGTGTGAATTAGAGATTAAGTCCTATCATTTCTACTCTCTAAAATCCATATTTTTCTGGCCATTATTATCATCCAAACATCACCCTATGTCGAAGCTAATTGGAGCCCTAATTCGATTTCATCATTCGAAACCCTAAACCCTTCATTCAAACCTTAACTCAACCCTAACCCTAAAATCCGAGTTAAACCCTAACCATAACCCTAAACCACGACATCATCTTCCATCCAAGCCCTAACCTTCAAAGCCTTATCATCATTTACATATCATTGTCAAATACATGTCATAATTAACTCGCTACATTTGAACCATACTTATCTTATGCAAACCATCATCACCATTCTATTTGATTCATCACCATCATTACTCCATCCTATCCGACACTTTAAACCCTAATACACCATCACCGAACCTTCTTCTAATTAATTCAAATATAACCGAGTCATAAGATCACCAAATTGAGAATTTCATCCTCCCACACAAACCAAGTTTGTTCAACATATATTAAATGGTCATAATAGGCAATGCTGCAATTTGTTTAGAATGAAGAAAGATGTTTTTCTTATGTTATCAAGTTTTTTGAGATCAAAGAGTTTGTTAAGTGATACTTATAAAGTGATTGTTGAGGAATAGTTAGCAAGTTTTTTATATACAATTGGTCATAATGAAAGGAGTAGAGTTGTGCAAGATCGATTTTAGCACTCTAAAAAGACTATTAATAGATATTTCAATAAGGTTTTAATTGATATATAAAATATTGCTAGTGAGATTATAAGGCCTCATCGAAGCCTTCATGAGGTTCCCCTTAAGATCATAAATGATTTGAAACTATAGCCTTATTTTAAATATTGTGTATGAGCGATATATGGGAAGCATACCGATGCTTATGTTCCAAAGAATAAACAAATGCCCTATCGTAATCGTAAAAGAGTATTTTCAAAATGTAATGGCAGTTTACACTTTGGATATGTTGTTTACATTTGTGGAAGCTAGATGGGAGGGGTTGGCTCATGATTTTCAAATATTCTAACGCTGTATTTGATATCCTAACAAAAACTTTCCTCATCCTCCTTGTGGTAAATATAACATTAATTTATAGATTAAGTATAAAATATTATAGTTGAAAAATATGAATTTACATTGTGTGTAGGTAAATATTATGTGGTTGATTCAAGTTATTGTAATACATCAGACTATCTTGCTCCATTCAAGGATATAAGGTATCAATTATCCGATTTTCAAAGAGTTAAAAGTCCAAAAGGAAAAGAGGAGTTATTTAAACATTTACACTCTTCAGTACAAAATATAATTGGATATTGCTTTGGCATTTTGAAGGCTCGGTTTCCCATCTTGAGGCAGATGCATTTTGGAACAACAAATATTTATTGTCATTGCAAAAATAGCAATCCACAATTTTATTAGGTCGAATGAAATGGATATATTATTTGATAATTTTTGTACCAGAAAAATATATGAAGAAAATAATAGAAATAGAGATATTGGAAAGCATATAGAGGGTAGAGTTGCTAGAGAAATAAAAATTATACGGTGTAAAATTACACATGATATTTATCACGCAAGTCACTGAACTATTTATTTTTATGATGTTTATTGCATAATATAAACTTTAATTATTATCATTGTTTAAATTTTAAATGTCAGTAAATTTTATAAAATTTATTTAATGATTGTTTATAATTTTTGTAATAATTTTAGAATTTTTATTTTTATATTGTCTAGTGCTCTATAATATCTTTATACTTTTCTATATTTTTTTGGTAATTTCTTTATGTTTCATATGATTCTTAATGTTTAATATTAAAGAATTGATATAATAATTATTACCAAAAGATATAGGAAGATAGAAATTGAAGATGGAAAATAAAAGGTATATTTCTAGAGAAATAAAAACCAAATACTAATGAGGTACAATAAGTAATTTTTTAGTATTAATCACTTATACAACAAAAGTAAAAACAAACATAATATTACTTTAACAAAATACTTTTAAAAAAGTAGTTTTCTAAAAGTAATTTATATCTATAAAAAATTATTGAAAATAAGTAATATCAAATGAAAGCTAAGTTAGTCATTTACATGTATAAGACATGCCCCTACATCACTTTAGACATTGATAATTAATATTATCTTCATCTAAACGTACTAGTTTATTTATTTAAATATGCATTATATACAATATCATATTAATATACATTGGTTACAATACCATATTAATACAATTTGATATGTAATTAATTTTTACAAATGAAAAATTATGTAAATATCTTAAGTTTAAACATATACAATAAGTTGCATTCAACTATTTACACATTTTGAGCAGAGGATTACACAAAATATGATCTTTTAATTTGGCATCTATTTTTTTCTATTTTCCCATGTAAAGAGCGTATAAAGTAAAAGTTATTATACCTTGAAAAATAAAAGATATACGAGTAAAGATGAAAATTAATCTTTATTATTATTATTATTATGACAATAAAAAACATAACAAAAATCATACTACATCTATTTCATGATAAGTGACATTTTGACAAAGATTTTTTTATCCAAAATAAGCAATTAAGTGCAAAAGAAAAATGAGTTATTTTCACTTCGTTATCCCTATTCAATAATTTTTTATTTTAATGTTATAATGAATATTATTTAATGAGGCGTATTTAATAAGAACGCATTTGCCAATTTTTATTTTCTCTTAATAAGTGTACAAAAGTATAAAATGATATTTACCATCAATAAATGAAAGGTTGCATTACTTTAGAAGATATCATTAGACACTTAGGGTTGATATATACTAAGATAAATTTCATTCAAATACTTTAACATTTGACCTAATACTTTTCAAGTACCATTCTTTTTAATAATTTTAATTTGGTACATTTACATTCCCCTTTAATTTCAGATAAGTATATAAATGGTTAAAAAAATCACTTTTTGTTCAACTTAAATATCATTTTTAATATTTAAGTAAAACTAAGTTAAAATACAAATACACCTAGGTAAAATTAATTAAAAAAACATAATATCCATAAAAAAATTAGATAAAATATTGATGTAGTTAAATAAAATTTATTCTTTATCTTACACCTATTAAATATAATAAATTTTAGTAAGGTAAATAATATAAGTTAATCATAAGCATTAATAAGTCTTGCAATTACCAAACCAACTTATGCACAGAAACCACACTTAGATGTCGTTTCTTATCCTAAAAATATTTCTTCTTACGGAAAATTTTCGGTGTTAGAATTAATATTAAAATTATTTAATTATTTTTTTATTAAAAAATATTAATAATTAAAATTAACTAATATAGATACATAATTTTTTTTACATTTTCTGAGGTTTTGGTTTTTTAAATCGTTAAAAAATGACAATTGTATGCGTTTTTTCCCAGTACACCGCTGACCACGCCTATTAAATACTAGTATTAGTATTTAGTACAGTGCAAACCCACCAGCCAGGCCCAGCTACTGTCAACACGTACCCACAGTGTACCAATACATCTGTCTGCCACAAACCCAAACACTGTTCATCTGTCTCCTGCTCTCCACCTCTCTTCCCACACCTTCCGCCTCTCTTCAGACCCTAAGGCCTAGACACGCTCCCGCTCCCAGTACTCTTTCTTACTTTTTCATTCTGAACACTAACAAGGACGATAAAAGAATAGCAGCGGAAGCAGGATTAATGCCTCCACCAAAAATGACCGCTGACAAAAATCCATCGAACACCGTCGTCGACTGGCGAGAAGAGACCATGAATGGTGGATCGTTAAAACGCGTAGACCTCCACACCGGATCCAACGGATGGGCATCCCCTCCTGGTAACCTATTCTCACTCAGATCCCAAAATTACTTAACCAAGAAGATCAAATGTCCTGGCCCCGTTGACTATCTCCTCAAGCCAACTGCCGTCGACTGGCTCCGATCGAACCATAAGTTAGAACATGTGCTTGCAAGGAATGATAATCGTGTCCTTCGAGCCCTGGGCGCTCGGCAGTCTCGAGGAGATTCTCTCAAAAGCTTCATTTTTGCTGTTAATCTCCAAGTTCCGGGTACGTTTATTATTAGCTTTGGCTGCTCAACTTTGCTTCAATCGAATGGAATAGAATTGAATTGAATTGTTGAGATAATGAGTATTTTGAATTCGATGATGCATTACCGTTAATTAAGAATTGGAATCCTGATGCATAAGGAAACGCCTAATCTATAATCCATATCGCTGAAGCTAATTAGGAGAATCATTTGGTAAATTAATATATGAATTGGTAATTTTTTATTATATATTTTAATATTAATTAATTAATTTAAAATTATTTTATAAAAAATTATGATAAAAAGAAGGCAGTCTTAAAATACTATTTAAATTTCCACCCTGTTTGGCTTGTTAACTAATTAGGTAGGGAGCATCACAATGCAGTCTTCTACTACTCAACGGACCGTCCAATCCAATCAGGTTCACTCCTAGATCGATTCATAAACGGAGACGACAATTTCCGTAACCAGCGTTTCAAGCTCGTGAATCGGATCGTCCAGGGTCCATGGATAGTGAAGGCAGCGGTTGGGAACTACAGCGCCTGTTTGTTAGGTAAGGCGCTCACATGTCGGTATTATAGGGGTCCAAATTATCTGGAAATTGACGTCGACATTGCAAGCTCCAAGATTGCTAGTGCGTTGCTTCATGTGGCAATGGGAGCTGTTACGGCGGTGACGATTGACATGGGTTTCCTCGTAGAGGCGCAGACGGAAGAGGAGTTGCCGGAGAAGTTGATTGGAGCGGTGAGGATCTGTCAAATGGAGATGAGTTCAGCTGATTTTGTTGACTGTGAGTGTGGTGCCAATACGGCGATGTCTTTTGAGGCTGGCGTATCGAATCTAGCAAGCGGCGGCAGCAGTAGTGGGCCAAATGGGCTTAGGAGAGGGTTCACGTCTAAGGTCAATCATGTCGGTGGTGAGGAGCAAATGGAATAATATGAAGACCAAATTTGTATAGGGAACATCTCTTTTTCTTTTGTTTTTTCCTCTAGTTACCTGAGCAAAATTATGAATGAATTATCCGACCCATAAGAAATTGGAGTTTGAAACGCCAGAAATATTTTGTGGTGTTGTACGCTCGTACGTACGTGTTTGTATACTACTATAGCCTATCTCAGATGTTAGCAATCAGCATCCATCATGTTCTATTAGTTGGTCTAGACACCTTAAACTGACGGTGTGAGAAGAAAATAAAAAATAAAGCATCAATTCAATAAGTTTTGTTTCGTGCCATAGGCACATGATTCAGCATGACGCAAAAGACAAAGCTTCAATCTATCAGTGATTATGGCAACTGACTGTAGCACGGTGACCGGCAAGTGACTGGCAAGAAACAGGCACCCTAAAAGAAACCTCACTGAAATAGTCATAAGTTTCTAAAGAATTGAGAAACCACGACAACAACGTAAATAACCTTAACCAGCTACAACGAGAAAAGCATTTTCCGGCGAGCAATTCCGAAGATCACAAGTAAACACTAGGACCTTAAAATAGGTAGCCAATCAACTGACAACACAGTGCTAAGTGATGCAATTTACTCTGAGATATTCCTTCTAATGATGACGATCGGATGCAATGAATAGCTGCATAATGAGAATCTATTTGTCAAACTTCCCAATTAAGGACTCAAAAAGCTTGAACCAAACTAATCATGCATCTAATATGCTAGATTCTTAAAATCAGCCCGCCAACAGTAAGATTTAAGTATGACATCAATCAGTGAGAGTCTGAGACAACATGAGCTATGATTTACAAGCGGCACGCAAACAGGAACTGATAAGAACATACAGCCAAGTGGCATACCAAATTTACCTGCAAACGCCAATTCTGCCTTTCCATCTCTCACAGTTTTCTGATGAAACAATGGTAAGATTCACCTATGATAGGCGTAGCGAGAAGGGAACTCCTTCAGTCAAAGGCAAAGGAGAAGGACCAGGTACGTGTACTCAGTTACTGGGAGCTTTATCACGTAATGGGTGGTCAGATGATTCCAGTTTATTAGGGTGTTTGCTAGTGAGTACTGTGCTGGCATGTGTGCTGGCAGAATGGAGAAATCTAGCAGAGGAATTAAGAATTGCCAGAAAAAATAGGGGCGTCAGCAGAGCTTTTCATGCAGGAATTGGTAGATAGGGAGGGACCAGGCCCTTTAATTGAATGTCAGGATTGTACCTAATTGTGTTATTCTACTGGTTCATCGAGAACAACATTTTCATTTCTAGTCAACTGATTTTGAGCAACTAATCAACCAGTTCTTTGTGGACTTCTGATTTAGATCTAATTTCTTTTCTAATGCTTTTTCAATTTTATAATTAAGATTTGTTGGTGATAATAAGCACATTTGAGTGCTTTAGGATTATTTTCACATTAACTAAAATCATAAATCATTTTTATTTAGCTAAAGTATCCCCAAAAGCATTTCTAGGATCTCTCCTCTCCCCTACCTGGCCAACTTTGACCCTAGCCTGTGTGTAGGAGGGTTGTCATCTTACTTGGGTGTGCTGTGGCCTGATTTCCTTCCATAAATCACATGCTTCATCATGGAATGCCACACACTCTTATACTTACATTCCACCCAGAGTCAACCCCTATCTTTCCCTTCCCTCTTCTAATCGAACCCCCCAATTGTGCTCAAGCCTCTCCCTTGTGCTCTCAGATCTCTCACGCTCACTCTTCAGCATTCTCATTTTCTTTCCACATCTTAGTGGAAGAAGTTTGGCTTTCCCTCTTCTCTTTTCCCTCTGTTGCTAATTACACCAAGGCTTAGGCCTCCTTTTCCAGAGATTTATACTTCTATACCCTTCTTAACCTTTTTTTTTTTTAACTTCAATTTATTTCTTAAGCAAAGGGAAGTTAAGATATTAAAAAAGTTAAGGGATAATCTCTCTTTGATTTCCAATTTTGGTTAAGGTGATAATGTTCCTTCCCTTCCTCCGTTCTTATAGGTTTTGAAATGGTTTATAATGGGTTTTGTTGGCTTGATTCCCTTGCCTATCAAAGGTAATCAAGAGTTTTGCTAGTAGTCTTGTTAAGCTAGGAGGAATTTTGTTATTTCTTCTTGAAGATTTGCCAGCTAAGGTAAGATGAGCTTACCTAATGGCTAGGTTCTTGGGTTCATATGTGTTTTGTGCAATTTCATTCATATTTGAGTATAAATGTCTCAAAATTCTAGTATGAATTATGCAAGCATGCTAATGATGTTGTCATATCTAGAATGAACTGTATACAAGTATGATTTATGTTTATGAGCATGATTAAGTAGTTTGGTCATTTATGGAGTTTTGAGAATAAGCATGAATCAATCTCTTTAATTCGGTCTTTAGATGTGTATCATGCATTCATATTGATAAGCATGAGTTTATCAAGCGTTGGAAAGCATGAAAGCATGTTGGGTATGTTTGGATTATTTATGTTGCAAATGTTGTTTGTGTTAAATCCAATCAACTAGTTGGCTAAGATTTCCCGTGTTGTGGTATGTTATCCTTAATCTGATCTATTGGTTCGTCTACCAACCACTTAGTTGGCTTCCTAGAGCCTTTGCTTTTGACTTGTAACCAGGTTAACTTAGTCAAATCAACTAATTTATACCAGTCAATTGGTTGTAAAAAACCATTTGACTAGTTATCACAAATTTCGAATGTCCTTACATTGTGAACAGTCATCTGGTTCATCTGTTGACCAATCAGTTGATTCATACCAGTCAACTAGTTTGTGTTACACATGTTTTCATTTTTCCATCTGGTTCCTAAACCAATCAACTTGTTTGAGAACTAGTCAACTGGTCTTGCCAGAGTCTTTGAGTATATTTTAAGGTCTAACCTTTGGGCTGACCATAGGTTTAACTATGCATGAGCCTTAGTTTATATCCCTTCTTACATCTTAAATAATTTGAATTCTTAATTAATCGCTTGGACTCCTTGGTTATAATTAATTCGTTGATAAGATATGATTCGAGCTTAATTTCTCCAACTCTCAAGGAGGTAATCATAAGTTAATGGGCAGTTAACCTTTGTGTTTTTCTCCAACTATTTACTCAAATTGTGGTTGACCATATGGCATTGTTGGTACACAGGATCTATGGAGGTGTATGATTTTTGGGGCGCACATTTCCTCTTGTATTTTATGAATCTTCACTCAATACTTTTCCTTCTCTATAGGGTCTATAGAGGGTTGGCGTATATTAATAATCAATAGATTAAGATTTCATTCGAGTCTTTTTTCTCCCACTCTTGGGCTAGCTAGCTAGAAGTTAGAGGGTGGGCATTTTCAATCAGTAATTCCTTCCCTACTGGTTTGCAGTCGGTAGGAGGTATGTGCATATCTTTGAGGTATAAGATTATACTGTGGCAAGCTGACATAAGACTGGTGTCAAATACAATTGGTGGCATACCTAGTATAAATCCTCTAGCACTTTGTATTGTTCATTGCTCAGGCTAGTGTGGTATCCTAACTTTTTAACCCTCCCAACCAAGACATTTAAGGTGTGGTGGGTGAGATATCCTAGTACAAGCCCCCTTGATGTACTTTGATCATATGTGGTGGGTGTGGTATCCCAATCTATATTAGCCCTCACGATAGGTACAATCGATATATGGTGGGTGTGAGATCCCCGAAGAAATAACCTTTTGATATATCCTAGCTATGTGTGCTGGGTGGGTATCCCATTGTGTGTGTATGTTGCCATCACTCTTGTTCATGATGGAAAATTAGGTATGGTCGAACGGATTATCTTAATAACTAGAAAATATGCTATCATGATCCTAATTGTTATTATGTTAGTATGTTTATCACCATGTTACTATGTGACTCCAATGTGCAACAAGGGCCTTTATCATGATTTTGGCAGTTTGTTTTACCAATACTTCACCATATTAATACTACATTTGTGTGGTCACTATGACAATCCGACTTCTGGTCCAGTAAACAAAAGATAATTTGCAGGGCTGTTGAAGATAATGTTGTGGGTCAGCAGCTGGTTATTACTTGGGGTTGAGAGTAACATACTGTCTAGTCAAGAGTTAGGCTAACTGGTTATGTAAATTTTTCTCCACTATATTGGGATACTTTTGATTCCTTCCGGTTATTTAAACTCTTAGCATTGATTCCTATATTTAGATTGTATAAACTCTCACTCTCTCTTCTATCTATATTATTGTTATTCTCATAATTGATATCATAGAATTATTGTTATTATTAGTATTGTGGCATTCTTAGCAAAGCATCAATCTTTCATTCGTTATTCCATTTTGCTTTGCATCAGGCATGGGTTGGTAACATTCCTCGGTTTTACTTCATAAAACTTCCACATTATCTTTAAAACGAAGTTTTTTTATTTAAAATTTAACGGTCTTACAAGTTGGTATTAGAGCCTGTAGTTTTTAAATCCTAATGTTGCTTTGCAAAATCGAGTTTCGTTGGGTTTTTCCGAACTTTTAGCATATAGTTTAGTCTGTGAGTGAGCATTAGTTTGGATTGGGAGTTGGCATTAAATTCCTCAGATAGAGTGAGGCACTCCATACGCCAACGTTGTTTGGTTTGGTAGTCATTAGTCAAGGTCAGTACCTTGCTATGGAGGACACTTGAGTCAACCAGTAGTGAGGCACTTCATATGCTAGCGGTGTGGTAAAAACCACCCAAGGACGGATTGTGTTGGGCAGTTAGTTCAGTGTCACGGCTGTGGTAAGATAGGGTACAATCACATTGTCCTTAAAAAGAAATTTTTTGATCCAAAATTTTGGGGTGTTCCACATGCTCATGCCATATCTTTTTCAAATCGAACCGAAAAACCATGTTATCCCTAACCCAATGGCCATGTCATTGACCACTTCCTTCAAGCTAGCCTTAACTACCTTAGACCACCAATCATCTTTATTGGGTCAATTGGACAGTCTTATTATGTTGATCATAACTAATACATTGGTAATACCCACTCGGATCAGTAACACCCATTCAGGTCGACCAGCCTCCTTAACCTGTTGACCACACCCAGTCAAGTCAACCAACCTCCTTATCCTGTCGACTATACTCAATCAGTTCACATACCTACTTACCTCACCAGTCATATCCCATTCAATTGGCTAAACCACCCTATCCCATAAACCATCCCTAGTCAAGTTGGCCCACCTCCTTATCTAGTTGGATCAAACAAAATGCATGTTTTAGCTTGGACCAGAAAAATAAAATAAAAAACTAGGTACGTCAACCATAAATTGTCACAAATAATATTGTTCGGATCTCAATCAATCGAAACCCCAATCAAGGACTGCAGCAATTGAAACCTCAATCAAGGATTGCAGTTTCATCGCAAACAATATTGTTTAGATCTTGAGGAAATCAATACCATATCCACTCAAATCAGTGGTGAAGTACTTCATTGAACCAAAATAAAGGGCGCAATTTTAGATCTAGATTAAGTTAAAAGGCAATTAAATTGAAGTTGTTTCCTGTAATACCACTGAAAAGTTTCATTTTGATCTCGCTTCGAAATCACCACGTCTTACTTCCGCTATGAGACCATGGCCATTCTTGACATATAGATGGTGAAGAGAGGCAACCAATTTGCAACGAAGGTGCTTGTAAAGTGGTCTAATGGTGGCAAGGATGATGCCACCTAAGAATATAGCACGACCTTCTCCTCAGGTTCCCTCACTTTAACCCTCGTGGACAAGAGTCCTCTAGGAAAGGGAGTGTTGATACGACTCTCTTTGGCTCGCTAGAGACCGGCTGATATGTTCAAGCCCCCTTCAATCCAATTGTGGAAGTTAAGCTTTGCATTTTGATGTTAAGTTGTGCGTTTAGTTGATTTCCACCGTAGCCTGTAGTCACTGTACTAGCTTATTATTTATTCCTTAGATTCTGTGCAGGTGGTTGAACTGAGCTCATATAAAATGTGTGGTGTAAGGGAACAGAATGCTAAATCCTATCATCTTCCCTTAATTCTTCGGTTGTAATTTTTTTCCTGTTTTCTCTGAATTGAATTCTAGCACAACCTTCGAAACCTATTCAATTCCTCTGGTTTCTTGGGCGAGGCTATCCTAATCACAATCGTGTAATTGCAGTAAACACGCAACAGAAGCAATCCATGAACAACGCCGATCCACCTTAACTAACACTCGCCCAATTGGCATTAAACATACGCAAACGCACAATTTTGCGACAAGTCAACCAAGAATATTCAATAAAACATACGAAGTTATGAAAATAAGAATCACAAACGTCTATCAGGTATCAACTAAATATCGTCCCCAACTTACACGGCAACTCCGGAGGAGGCCTAGTGTTTTTTCCTCCGCAGAGGTTGTTGTTGTCTCTCAGTAGCTACTCTGTAAATCCAGTAAATCTGGGAAGATATAAATAAATAGTTAAATAATGTTAGGGATAGTATTAGTGATACTAGAGGAATCAAGTTGTGATTAAGGAGGCTAAGAATAGAAGGGGAAGAGAGTTCGGTCACTAACCAAAACGAAAACGTGAGCGGCAATAAGTAGGACGACTAATAGCGGCACTGCTTCTAACACCCATGGTTTCGCCGAAATTTGCTGCGCCTTCACCATATCTTTCTGAAGACAAGATTAGGTCGCTGCTGTAGTAAGGAGAGAGGGAGATCGAGGCGGGGCAGCGTTGAGCGATTTCAATACAGTGGCGTTCTAATAGAAGTTAGTACATTAGATTTTGACACGTATTTATACTTAACTATTGACCGATAACTTCTATCGCATACGTTAGATGGCGACGGTTACAATTTGACAAATTTTATTATAATACTCATCCTAAAATTCTTTAAAATATGCTAAAAATTATAGTAGTATAAAATAAATTAATTTTAATTTTATAATAGGTTTAAAATTTTAATAAAAATATAAATTTTAAGCGTGTCAATTAACTGATCTGCCTAACCGATCGACTGATACGTTCAAATATTGATAGTTTTATTTTCGACAAACGAGTGATTTTTTCAAATCGATCGACCGATTATCATACAATTTTAGATCCATTTCTGATTTTAATTTAAATTTCTTCATAATTTTTATGAAAACTTCTAATTAAAATTTATTTGTACTGATAAACATATCTTGGTACTTGAGGAATATTTTCACATTATTTATATTATTTGACCAAAAAATATGTTTGACTTATACATCACATTCTCTCTTCTTCATCACCTATCCCTCTCTCTTCTGGCAACTAGGATGCGTGGTTGACTTCATGGACCCATTCCTTGACTCACCAACTCACTTTCATGCCCCTTCCTGACTATACTCAACCCCCCATCACTCCCTCAAGTCAACCTCACTTCTTAGTTGCCTACACTTGACCTCACCAATCTCATCCTTCTCTCTCCTATAAATGTCGACCAACACTACCTCTATACCCTACATTCTTGATCCATTTTCATTTTGCACCTTTTTTTTAATCCTCTTCTCCCTTTTCTTGGTAGAAAATTTTCCTAAGGGTTGAACACTCTATCATTCTTCCCTTTCTCCTCTCTGCAAAGGAAAAACAAAGGCTTGCTTTGGTTTCTCCCTTCTTTGGTCTAGCATTGTCTCCCTTTTCTTCTTCTAATCTTGACCTTAATTCTCCCTTGATTCTCTTAAGTAAGGAAGAATTAAGGTTTAAGAAAGGTTGAATGTTTTAATTATTTTCCTGTGGCATTCTATTTTTGGGAAAATGTTGGGTTGTGTTTTTTTCTTCTTTTTCTTATTTTTCTTTCATTTCTAATCGATTTTTGAAAGAGGATTTTAATGGTTTTGACTTTGATTCTCTTAGGAATCAAGGTCTCTCTAGGTAGCCATCAAGTAAGAGTTTTTGTACTGGAATAATTGCTTTAAGGTAAGATATTATTATCTTTAATATATAAAAAAAAAAGGTTATGTTGCTTATTGAGGTTCTATGTGCTTGGTGTGTTTTGTGTGAGCATGGTCTAATGGTATCCTAAAATTTGAACATGTGGTAGAATTTTTTCTAAGATTAAGCATTGTTGGCGTTCTCCGATTTTCATCCATGAGTTGGTCATTTGAGCATGATTCATTTAAATGGCTACATTATTAAGTGTCCATACAATTCTATGTATGCAACATATCTTTTTGTGTGTTTTATGACATAGAAGCATGCTAGGATTAATATGGTAAAATTGGTAAATTTTGGGTGTTTCTATTACAAGTTTGGATAGTGTTTACCTAGAACAATCAATCAGTTCATTGAACCCATCGACTGGTTTTCAAGAACTCACACGGTTTGGAAAATTTAGGTTAATTGGTCGTGAGATCAATCGATTGGTTTGATAAACCAATTGACTGGTTTCTATGAATAGTCGATCCATTTCTCAAACCCATCGGCTAGTGACCCTACAAAATAAAGTGGTTTGGTCTCTACTTAGACCAATTGACCGGTTGAACCAAACCCATCAATAGGTTCCTATGAACAGTCGATCAATGAGACCAACCAATCGACTAGTCCTTTGTTATTATTTTGGTTCAGGTCTGGTACAACCAGACTAGTCGATTGGTCCTATAGACTGATCAACCACTCAAAGGGACTGATCAACTGATCAGGCTATAGGCTGCATGTTTTGGTTACTAATTGTTGTTATTCTCTTGGGCCTTTTGTGTTAATATCTCCACAGAATTACAACATTTAAATCATTATTTCAACTATGATTGTCCTAAATTTAATAAGAATCATAATGGTGATATCTAGGACTTTAATTGGTTAAGTATGATGTTATCTCTAAATATCCAATTGGTGGCTTTTATGCCTTGTGATGTATTTGGTGTTATCACTTAGAAACATCCAGTTTGTTTAATAATGGAATTTAATTATGTTTGGTGTTATCACTTGGTAACACCCAATTGGAATTTTGTGGAATTAATCTATGATTTGTGATATTACTTGAAAATGTATAATAGAGGAATAAGATATCATTTGAGTCCTTTGCTATGACTCTCAGGGTAGCAGGTTAGGGGTTAGTGGGTGGGTTATCCTATGGTTTATATTTTTCACTCAATACCTATTTCTTTCTCTATAGGGTTATAGTTGGCAAGGGATATGTGCATATCTTTGAGGTATAGGATTATACTATTATAACACTCCCAAAATTCACTACCAAAAAATTTTATTTTATTAAAAGAAAATAATGGAAGCGAAAAACAAAGATCATGAATTTTATGGATATTACCGCCACACTTAGTACTAGACCGGTTTATTCCTACCGTTATTGTACCAAGTGTAAGAAATAGAACATGATTTATGCAAATTCAATTTAAAACAGAGTAGTGCACTGAAATCATTACAAAAGATATAAGCCCATGGTTATTGGTTACAAGAGTAAAATTATTTACTAAAGAATAAAAAAAAGAATGGGAGAAATACCCTAAGGATTTTCTAAATAATCCTTACTCTCGTACCTAAGCCCTCTCGAATAGTACCTATAATAGACCTATAAGGGATACTACCTATTGAATACGCATAGGCCCACAAATGGAACCCTTTAGTACTATGATACTGAGTAACCCTTTAAATTAGACTGAAAGGTAGGCCCGCATGCAACACATAAAACATATACAGTACGAGATGATAATATACGGACTAATACATCATTCAACACCGCACATACAACAAGAGAAGTATAACACAACATCTACGTACTTAGCAATTCCATCAAGAGAGATAGGTACCAAGGCTGAACTTATATTATAACAATAGATCGTAATAATGATGGTACTCTTTTGGTCTCAAGCCATTAATGAATAGGCATGGGCCCACAAATGGAACCCTTTAGTACTATGGTACTGAGTAACCCTTTAAACCAGACTGAAAGGTAGGCCCTCATGCAACACATAAAACATACACAGTACGAGATGATAATATATGGACTAATACATCATTCAATACCGCACATACAACAAGAGAAGTATGACACAACATCTACGTACTTAGCAATTCCATCAAGAGAGATAGGTACCAAGGCTGAACTTATATTATAACAGTAGATCGTAATAATGATGGTACTCTTTTGGTCTCAAGTCATTAATAAATATTATTACTCAAACATCATCTCTCGAATTATATTCATGTGAGTGTAGGAACCCCGCTATTATAGCTGGTGGACCGAAATACACTTTCGGACAAATCACTCTTGATCACTATTATCCACCGGTGGATCTGTCTCCAAGGCAAAAGGCTCCTGACCACTACTATCGGTGGTGGATCGGTATGACCCTAACTCACATGGTGTTCCACTAAAAGTGATTAGTATTTTTCCATAATTTATTCACATCCAAGATTTAGTTTATTGAGCTCAAGGACCCCCCACTATTATAGCCAGTGGACTGGAATACACATATGCTTCTTCTAGGGTAAAGCGCTCTTGGGCCACTATTATAGCCGATGGACTGGTACATATGATATAATCCATCTTAGCCCAGCTTAATCGTCTTTCACTTTCATGATTAGTGTTTTCCCTTTTAATTAGTACAACAGCTCCATTTATTTCCCTCGAGGGGGAGATCAAGAACAAGGAGAAGCAAAGGTACACTAGTTATACTAGTGCATACAAGTAGCTCAGTACCCTTCAACTATTAACCTAGGGACACAAATGTACCCTAGTCATACTAGCGCATACAAGTTATACAATACCCTACTGACAAGGACGCCTAATCTATAAGTATGCATACCCCCTAAATAGGTCTGTAGAGCTAGATAGAGTAAGATGTAGGGCCTAGGTAGGGCACTAAGGCATACCGGAAAATACCATAATAATAGTGGGCTAAACTACGTCTTTATGATAACGACCCCTAAAGAAACACCATTCCCGATCTCAAGGCCATCCACTTTAATTATTATTGTCTTAATTAAGATAGCCATGAGAAGCACAACAACCATACACTTATTCACTTCCATTTATTTCTGATATCATTACGTAAGACAATTATCCATGTTAACTTGAAGGAACCACTAAGGCCAACATTATCTCATATAATTCCAATTTAGGATTTGTTTCCATTTATTTACATGCCATATGGGTTATCATATCATAATCACAATATGATCTTAGAGTCTGGGTAGTTCACATCGAAGGATCGTGGTACACACAATCCAAACATGCCCTTAATTCACACCCAACACACAATACCATGCATGATTATAATTAAGACACCTCTTTTATGAATATAAGAATAACATCATACCACAACCTTAATTACACATCCAATCCTAGGTCAAGCCATGTTATTGTGATACTTACTGATTGTCAAATACCCTTGCTATTCAATGTTACTTGAGTCTTATTATGAAACTCTATTAACCCATTATCATGTTAGATACAAGTTACTGATTTACCCCTATCATCTCTAAAAAATTACTAAAATACACCTTGCTTGTATAATTATTAAGTTATCTCTCTTTACTTGCCAAATTACCATATTACCCTCCATTTGAGGATGATGCGATGTGCTAAATAGAAGATTCATTCTTAGTATGTGCCATAATGTCTTCCAAAAATAACCTAGGAACTTCACATCTCTATTCGAAATAATACTTCTCCTATTATCATGCAATCTTACGATCTCCTTGAAATAAAAATTTATAACATAGGTAGCATCATCAGTTTTGTGGCATGGAATAAAATGAGCTATCTTGGAAAACTGATCCACCTCAACCATAATAGAATCATTGCCTCATTGTGTCCTAGGAAATCTTAAAATAAAATCCACACTAACACCTTACCATGGTTGAGGAGGCATAGGTAAAGGTACATATAACCCTTTATGGAGGAAACTCTTGCTCCTTTGACACATAGCACATAGAGTAACCATGGCTTGTACTATTTTTTGCATTTTTGGTAAATAGAAATGTTCTTACAGCAACTCTAAAGTCTTGTGAAATCCAAAGTGTCCTATAATTCCTCCTCATGCACCTCTTTGATTAGTAAGTCTCAAACTCAGGTCTTGGGCACAAACAATTTATTGTGTTTGAATAAGAACCCATCTTGAACAACATAAGCTCTAGAACTTCCTTATTTCTTGAAATCTTCCATATACTCGTTAAGGACACCATCATGCACAACCGACCTCTCAAATTGCCATGGCCTCCCCAACAAAATGTGACAAGCATCCATAGGTAGAAAATCACATAAAACATTACTAAAATAATTTTCAATCTTAAATAAGATAAGAGTTCATTTGGTTACCCTTATGCCTTTGTCTTTGTTGAGCCATTGGAGTGAATATGGTCTTAGATGGCCCTTGGTCTCCAAAATGATCTTGTTCACCATCTTTTCTTTAGCAACATTAGTGCATGAGCCACTACTGATGATGACTTCACACACTTTATCGCCAACTCTGCACTTGGCCTTAAAAATCTTCTCCTATTGAGTAAGTAATAGTTGTAGTTATAGTTGAAGCACCCTTTGCAACCCATAACAATCCATATGGCCTTCTTCCAAAGCATCCTCCAGGCTATTTGATGCGAATCAAAGTAGGGGAAGCATTGATCGTGAAATTTTGGCTGATCTTCAATTAGATTTGAAGTTGTAAAGAAAGACAAATGCATAGTATTTGGTTTTTGCAAGCCACGAAAGAAAGAAAAGATCTTCAATCAAGAAATCAATGGAATGGAATAACTTTCTATGAATGGATGGAAAAAATTCAAAGGCTTCTATTTAGGATGCTACCTTGGGCAATTTCCTATCTATAATTCAATCTCAAAGAGAGGATACTCAAGTGTTAAACTTGTAGATTTTTATTTTTTAAACTCAAAGCTTGCGTGTACAATGACATAGGGTGGTATTTATAGGATTCTTAACAACTAGTTAGCCGACTAACTATGTAGAGTTAGTAGAAAACTAGCCATTAGGAACCTTAACCCAAGTTAGCCTTAACCAACCTGAATTAATATCCTATAATCCCTAACCCTAGTCGTAATATCATCATTTAAATGATATTAATAACAATCATTACAAAGCATTACAACCGACTATGGTACATAAATGAAATAACAACAAAACCCTAATTTACATGAAATATATCCTAGGGTTTACAACAAGTCTAATATAACTAATGAGATCACCATATCAAGCTTGTTGCATTTTCATCCCATGTATGCTATATCTTTTCATGCTTTGAATGTATTGGACACTTTAGGTATCTTCATGTATCTTAACTTCTTCAAATATCAAATGTATTCACCTTACAAATATGTAACATACCTGCAAGAACATCTTAAGGTCTTTTCAATATCAATGATAGAAGTATTATCAAGAATGTTTAAAATGATCAGCTCCATTATTAGAAATGCCAATTCCTCATTATTTTGAGGATCACTAGATGCTCCTACATCATTCTCCCCTAGTTGAGAAGAATTTTTCCTCAAATTTACATCACTATAATAAGGAGATAAATCACTAATGTTAAATGTTTTTGAAACTCCTCCATAATGATATGAAAGTTCAAGTTCATAAGCATTATCCCCAAATTTCCTTAGTATATTAAAAGGTCCATTGGCTCTTGGCATTAGTTTATTTTTACATAAGTTAGGAAATCATTCTTTACGTATATGTAACCAAACTAAATCGCCAGGATAAAATACCTGTGGGATTGATACTTATTTGCTTGGGCTTGATACCTGGTATTGGCCTTCTCAATAATGGTTGTTTTCCTGAAGAAGCTGTTGAAAGAATTTGACTCTATCTTTAGCTTCATAACTTTGTAATTCTCCTTTCTTCAAAGGAACCATATTGATCGCCATGTTTGGATTCACTCCATAAACTACTTCAAACGTGCTAGATTGAGTAGTACTTGATGGACTTCGGTTGTAAGCAAACTTTGCATGAACTAACTTAACATCCCAATCTTTAGTACTTTTGTTAACCAAACCTCATAATAATGTACCAAAGGTTCGATTAGTTACCTCTGTTTGACCGTCAATTTGTGGATGATGTGAAGTGCTAAATAACAATTTAGTACCAAGCATATGCCACAAAGTCTTCTAAAAATAACTCATAAACTTGACATCCCTATCTAAGACAATACTTTTTGGCACACCATGGAGTTTAACAATTTTCTCAAAAATATAAATAAGCAACATGTGTGACATCCTTAGTTTTATTACATGGAATAAAATGAGCCATTTTTGAAAATCTATCTACTACCACTAAAATAGAATCTATTTGTGTTCTAGGTAACCCTAGGATAAAGTCCATACTAACTCCTTCCCAAGGTTTATTAGGTACGGGTGAAGGTGTGTATAAGCCTTTAAGAAAGTAAATTTTACATTTTTAACAAGTAGAACATCGACTTATCATAACTTATACCCCTTTAATCATGCATGGCTAGTAGAAATTTTCTTGTAATAATTCCATAGTTTTATGTATTCCAAAATGTCCCGCAATGCTACCTTCATGTACCTCTTTTATCAATAAATCTCAAACACTAGATCTCGGTACACAAAGTTTATTTAGTCCAAACAAAAATCCATCTTGTAAGACATAATTACCATGGTATCCACTTTCTTTACATACATTGAATACATCCATGAAATCCTCTTCTTTATGATACAATTCTTTTAACATCTTGAAACCTAAGAGTGTAGCATCCATCATGACAAGTAATGAAGATCTATGAGAAATAGCATTGGCTACTACATTTTCCTTTCCATCTAAGTGTTTGACAAAGAACACAAAGGATTGTAAGAAGCTCACCCACTTTGCATGCCTCAGACTAACTTTCTTTTGATCATGTAAGCATTTCAAACTCTCATGATCCGAGTGTAACATAAAGGGTTTGGGCCTCAAATAATGACTCCATGTCTCTAAGCTCCATATGATGGCAAAGAATTCCTTTTCATAAGTTAAATAGTTAAGTTTGACACCATTCAACTTTTCAGAAAAGAATGCTATAGGTTTCTTTTATTGAGAGAGGACACCCCCCTATCCCAACCCCACTAGCATCACAAGTCACTTCAAAAAGTAGATCAAAATTGGTTAAAGATAGGACAAGAGCATTATATAGTTTAGTTTTGAGGGTTTCAAATGCTTGAGTAGCTTCTTGTCCCCATTTAAATTCACCTTTTTTCATGAATTGTGTAATAGGTGCAGCTATAGTAGAAAAATCATTAATGAACCTTCTAAACTAGCTAACCCATGGAAACTTCTTACATCATGTACATCTTTAGGGATAGGCCACTCTTGTATAGCTTTAATCTTATTAGGATCTACTTTAATACCCTCGCCACTAACAATATAGCCTAGGAAAACTACATTTGAAGCATGAAATCACATTTCTCAAGTTTTCCCTAAAGTTTAGCTTCCCTTAGCTTATCAAATAATTTTATCAAATGCACTAAGTGATCATATCCATTTCTACTATACACAAGTATATAATCCAAATAGACAACAATAAAGTCACCAAAGAAAGGTTGGAGAACTTCATTCATAAGTCTCATGAATGAACTAGGTGCATTATATAGCCCGAAAGGCATAACCATCCACTCATAGAGACCATATTTAGTTTTGAAAGTAGTTTTCCACTCATCTCCATCCCTCATCCTCATTTCATGGTAACCACTTCTTAAATTGAGTTTGGAAAAATACTTGTGCACCACAAAGTTCATCTAATATATCATCTAACCTAGGCATAGGAAAACTATATTTGATAGTAATGTTATTTACAACTCTAGAATCTATGCACATGCACCAAGTACCATCTTTCTTAGGAACTAGTAGGGCAAGTCACTATAAGGGCTCATATATTCTCTCACAAATCCTTTATCCATAAGCTCTTGTATTTGTTTTTGTAATTCGTTAGCTTATTTTGGGTTACATCTATAAGTAGGTTTATTTGGGAGACGCATTCTAGGAATAATATCAATAGCATATTCTATATCTCTTTTAGGTGGTAATCCAAGAGGTAAGTCATGAGGAAATACATCATGATACTCATCAAGTAGCTTATTTAGATTAGGATCGTTATGTTGTTTCTCCCCAAGTTGAGACTCTTTAGCAACTAAGGCATAACAAATTCCCTCTTCTTCTATGCATCTTTCCATAGCCTTTTCATATAGAAATAAACACTTTTTATCATCACTTAAATGCATATTATCACATAGAGAAGGTGTTAATCTATACAGTTTCTTGCCCTTTTCACAACATATTCATTATTCACGCCATCATGAGTTTCTTGTCTATCATATTGCGATGGACGTCCTCAAAGTAAACCACAAGCATCCATAGGCAACACATCACACAAGACTTCATCATCACAGTCGTTAATGCAAAATGATACTAGCGCTCGCTTATTTACCTTAGCTCCTTTATCATTATTTAACCATGGTAAAGAATAAGGTTTAGGTTGATTAGTAGTCCCTAACCTAAGATTTTTGACCATTTCTTCACTCGCAACATTAGTGCATGAACCACTATCAATAATGAGTCTACAAACCGTATCACCTATTTTACATTTAGTTTTAAAAATTTTCTCCCTTTGAGTAGGTGTCACATTAGGTTGTATTTGTAAAACTCGTTGAAGTAAAAAACATGGATCTCCATCTTCTTCACCCATGGTTAAAATATCATGAGGAGATTCGGTTTCTAGGTCATCATCTTCACTACATGGTTCCTTTTCTTCTATTTCACTTAAGGTCAAAGTTCTTTGGTTAGGACATTCTCTAGCAAAGTATCCATATCCTTTACACTTAAAACATTGTTTATTAGAGATCTCAACCATCTTGTTTATACCCTTTTCATCTCAATTAGTTTTCTTATCATAAGAGGATGTGGATGATGCATGCGTACCAGATTTAAGCATAAATGATGTATTCGAATATGGTTTAGATGAAGTTGAAGCATTAGATTTAGCATAGGCTTTGGTTGATTTTGTTTCTCTCTCAAATTTTAATGCCAACATAATCAAGTCATCAAGAGAATCATAAGAAAACATGTCAACTTTATCACGTATCAAATTATTAAGTCCACCTAAGTATCTAGCACATTTTTGTTCTTTCATTTCTTGTACATCACATATAAGTGCTAGTTTTTCAAACTCTCTAGTGTACTCTTCCACACTAAGTAATCCTTACCTTAGGGTTGTCATTTTTACATACATGTATTGTTCATATTTTCTAGGCACAAATTTTCTTCATAGGTGCTTTTTAAGTTTCTCCCATAACTTAATTTTTGACTTCTCTTGCTTTTCTCTTATATTTTTCAAGTTATTATACTAAATCCTAGCAAACCTTTTAAATTGAAGAGTAGAAAGTTACACTTTCTTTCATCATCATACTTTTTAAATTCAAAAATAGTTTATATCTCATGTAACCATTCAAAAAATAATTCCACATTTAATTCACCATAAAAATTAGGGAGATCTAGCTTTATACCTTGATCCTCGTTATGTATATGTCTTACTTGAGTTTGATGTGGCCTTATATGGTTACTTGATCCTTGAGAACGAACTTCTTCTTCTCCATCTTTGATGTACTCCATTTTTGAATTCACACGTCCTCCTTTGACTTGAATGGCACGTCTCACCATTCCCTCTATACAATCTTGAGTTGCTTCCATCTGATTTTGTAGTCGTTGAAGCTTATCTTCATCGACTATTTTGGCTTCTACACTTTGAAGTTGTTGTTGTAGTTCTGCATTGGTCTTATGTTGTGCATCCATTTGAGTGGTAAGGCTTTTGATAGATTCTACCAAGGATTGCACGTCCTCACTAGCCATGATGTTGGATTAATCAATGTAACTCACAAACTTCAATAAAGAATAACAACCAAAGGTGTTTTTGGTAGATTTAAGTGTAGTTGTGGGTTGTAGGGTAGTTCTTGATAGGGTTTAAGTGATTCTCTGTAGTTTATTGAATGATTTATCACGTAAGAAGTATAGGAGTAGGCGACCGAATGGTGTAGGATGATTCTTAGATTGGTGTGGATGGTTTCTTGATGGAAGTTACATAGAAGACACGTAGGAGAAAAGGAGAGGATGCCGAATAATGGATGGTTTTTATCTTAAAGTTGAAGATATTCTCTTATTGTATGACTCGAAGACGGTAATAGAGAAGGAGAATATATGTATGAAGGATGGGAGATGAATTGTAGGATTCGAATACTACAGGTAATATTCGAACCTTAATGGAAATTACTTGGAGTATATGGAATCTAGATTGAAGATATGTCAGGAGAGGCGTTGGTGGTATCAAAGTTAAATTTTATTTTTTTAAAGGTGGATCAGGGAACGTTTGAATATTTGAAGAGTAAGGCATACTCAAATTGAGTATTGAAACTTCAATTGAAGACGTTGAAGATCTTCAAACAAGACTCGAGTTGAAGGTGCAAGAAATGTTGAAGATATACTATCTCGGTAATTTTCTTGGATGAGCATGGTTCTTGCAGTCGAATGCAATAAGGTTGAATGAGATGCTGGATGACTCGAAAGAAGCCAAAAAAATTCTTTGGCTTTGATACCAAAAATGATGTGAATCAAAGTAGGGGAAGCATTGATTGTGATTTTTGGCTGATCTTCAATTAGATTTGAAGTTGTAAAGAAAGACAAATGCATAGTTTTTGGTTTTTGTAAGCTACGAAAGAAAGAAAAGATCTTCAATCAAGAAATCAATAGGATGGAATAACTTTGAATGAATCGGTGGAAAACATTCAAAGGCTTCTATTTAGGATGCTACCCCGGGCAATTTCCTATCTAGAATTCAATCTCAAAGAGAAGATACTCAAGTGTTAAACTTGTACATTTTTTTTATTTAAACTCAAAGCTTGCATGTACAATGACATAGGGTGGTATTTATAGGATTCTTAACAACTAGTGTAATACCCCCAAATTCACTACTGAAAATTTTTGTTAATTAAAGGAAATTAGCGGAACCAAATTAAGTAAAACGTGAACTTTGGGAGTATTACAGCCACACTTAGTACCAGACCAGTTCACTCATACCATTCCAGTACCAAGTGCTAAGGCTAAGAAAAATGAAATATAATTTGAAAGACATTCAACATGCATAAATCAGAGTAAATTGCAAGAAATTCAACATACTTAAATCTATAACCCTTAGAACTTTCACCATATTCAACAAAATACCCAATAATGGTCCTTGGGTTTACGTTCCTTTCTTATGGATTATAGATTCTCCCTTCAGATGGGCATCCCCAAACTATCATATGTTTCAAACTTGGCTTCCAACCCTTGAAACGCTCAAATGGTGTCTTAGACACCGCTTTAGTTGGAACACGGTTTGAAATATATTCTGCCATCCTAAGTGCTTCATTACACAAAGATCTAGGAAGATTGGAGTTTCTAAGCATACTCTACACCATATCTAACAATGTCTAATTTCTTCTCTCAACTATGCCATTTTGGTCTAGTGAACCAATAATAGTATATTAGGCAACTATCCCATTCTCTTGAAGAAGCTTTGCAAATTAACTAAGTGTTTGTCCATCCTTAGTGTACTTACCATAATACTCTCCATCTCTATCTAACCTCATGATTTTAATTTTCCTGTCACATTATTTCTCTACTTTAGTTTTGAACACTTTAAAAGCATCTAATGCTTCATGATTATTGTTAAGTAAGTAGAGATATATGTATCATGAATAGTCATCAATGAATGAGATAAAGAATTTCTGACTATGTGAGTCCATATAAGGACTATATATGTTAGTATATAAAATCTCAAGTAATTGAGAACTCCTATCAGCACCTTTCTTAAACTTATTTGTTTGTTTGCACTTTATATAATTTATACAAGTGCTAAAGTCAATAAAATCGGTACTCCATCATTCACCAATATCTTTATTTTCTCAGTGGAGATGTGACCTAATATTTTATACCAAAGCATTAATGAGTCCTCATTTACAACACATCTTTTTAAACCAATGTTCAAATTCATTACAATATTTGTACCATCATGCATCAAATCAATAAAATAAATACCTTTAGACAATGTACCATACCTAACACAATTTGCTTCATAAAACAAACTAACTAAATTATCTTTAAAAATAAACGAGTATTCACATGGTATAAGTCTTGAAATAGAAATCAAGTTTCTACTAAAACTTGGAACATAAAAAGTCTTTTCTAACATTAATACATAACCATTAGAGAGAACTAGTCCACATGAGCCTATTCCTTGAGCAACCGAATGTATCTTGCTACCGGTAAAGATACTCTGTTCATTGCCTATTGGTTCCCTCATCCTTGCTATAACCTGCAAAGAATTGCAAACATGGATTGTAGAACTAGAATCAATCCACCAAGTATTATGATTTGTATTTACTATATAAGATTCAAAACATATAAAAGAGGTTATATTACCTTTCTTAATAAGCCATGCTTTGTACTTAGCACACTCCTTCTTCTTGTGTCCTTTCTTCTTACAGGAAAAAAAACACCTAAACTAGTTCTTTATCTTATCCTAGGGTGGTACCTTACCATTATCCTTTTGGCCTACTTTCTTCTTCTTTTCCTTACCCTTGTTTGTCATCATCATGGTCTCCCCATGATCCATCAAAATTCTTTCCTCCTCTTTCACACACATGGTCATTAGTTCATTGATTGACCATTTCTCCCTTTGGGTGTGGTAAGTGACCTTAAATGGCGTATATTCTTTTGGGAGAAAATTCAAGATGAAGTGAACTGGGAAGGCATATGACATGTCAACCTACAGAGACTTGAGTTATGCTGCTAAATCTCGCATCTTCATGATGTGCTCATGCCCATCCTTAACTGTAGTGAGCTTCATGGATGAAAACTTTATTATCAAAGTACTAGCTAAGGCTTTGTCCGAGTGGAAGGTTGTCCATCTATGACCCTTAGCAAGTCATTGACATCTTGATATTGATCAACTGAACCTCTAATGGAAGGAGGCATCATAGTCTTTATGTACATACAGCTTATGCAGTTGGCTTTCATCCATCGCTTATGTGCAGCCTTTTCTTCCTCAAAGCTTTCATCAGTTATCATAGGCTTTAGATACTCAATAGCCTCATCCATGTCATAGCAGCTTAGTATTAGAAGAATCTTCTCCTTCCAAACTTTATAGTTATCCTATTTTAACTCGAAGACCTCAACATTAAGATCAGACATCAAATATGAACTATGACAGTTCGCTAAAAAAATTTAAACATGCATACATGCTCATGATAAATTTGAAGCTAAAACAATATAATCATGCATTGCCAATGCAACAAATGTAATTAATTAAACAAGCACGAATCAAGGACATTAAATCTGCTTAGGGGCTAAGAATTTAACTCAAACAGACTCATGTAACCAAAAAAATTAAAACTATTAAGTCATTCCATAATCCTCAATCCCTATGGGAAAATTGAGAATAATAACTTAATATTTTTATCCAATGTATTATATATATATATATATATATATATATATATATAATAATAATAATAATAAATGATCCTGTGGGACAATACTTATTATATACATATAATACATTGTAATCAGTGGCTTAGATGTCTCGTATTTCTTGAAAAAGTGATTCGATTGATGGGATTTGGTATGATCCTTATGAGATCGATGATATCGATGAGATTGATATTCAAATCTTTCTTCTTAGAACGTATTGATTTGACCCCATAAGCGGGACCACCGCCCAATAGCACGCTAGAAGCAGAACCCCGTATTTCTTCTTGAGAATTTCCTAATTGTTCCAGAGAAACTAGAAAGAGTATCATATTAACTATATGTGACCAATTATGTTATACATATTAATGCATAATTTTATATGATTTGGAGTGATATGGCTAAGTCCAAACCACATAAAATTATACTAATAACTATGATACTCACATGTAAATAAATAAAATTAATTAAATTCATCCAAACACAGCCTTTAATGTGCATGGGAACACAACCATGGTATAAAATAAGCCAAACATG
Source organism: Tamarix austromongolica (assembly GCA_039764185.1). NCBI lineage: Eukaryota > Viridiplantae > Streptophyta > Magnoliopsida > Caryophyllales > Tamaricaceae > Tamarix > Tamarix austromongolica. The sequence goes on from CM077809.1 coordinate 127,604,362, forward strand.
GCCTAAAGAGTGGAATTTAGTTAAACAAGATCTACATTTATATAATACATATACAAATGATGCCTTAATCTCTTAGCCTGGCCAAATAAAAAAATGCCAAGGATATGCATGAAGTTTTTGTACTATATATATATATACACACACACATACACACACTTTAACACCTTACAAACCGAGAGCATGCATTCCATTCCATTCAATGGGGCATTTTAATTATATCAAATGCCATTCGATAAGACTAAATAATTTATACATAATAGGCTAAATAGAACTACAGTTAGGTCCACATAATAGGCACCAAAAACGTCAATCTATCAAAATCCTCATCACTCCTTTGTTTGGTAAATATCAAAATATCAATCCTTATTCCGACGACGAAATTAGCCAAGGTAGAGGAATTAACAAGCTTTAATACCAAATATTATATAAAAAAAATTATGACATGGATTATATAATTAACACATACTATATACGAATTTATGTACGGTCAATCAATATTCATATAAAACTCCAAATATAAGATATAAACACTTTATGCGGAACTAAAATTTTAGAATACTATATATATAATATATATTTATATACGTCCAGCTATTGATTAAATTAATTACACTAAAATATAGAAACAAATATCAATATATAAATTTGATGATTTTACTCTCTTTATTTTCTAACCTAATAGCGTGTGGTTGTTGATAAAGAACGAAAATAAGAACCTTCTTTAATTATCTTCACTATCTTTGATTTCACGTACAAATCTCACAAAAAATTGAAGAAGTCTTTTCGTATGTTATCTCTGTGTGTAGATATATGTCTGTGCTATACGAATAATAATGAAAAAGATGTTCTCTCTACGCCGTACTATATGAATAGTAATGAAAGAGATGAAAAGCAAGTAACCACTTTTTCAATTAAGGTGCACAGCATTTTACTTATGTCAAAATGTGCAGATAGTTGGTTAAGAAAACCAACTTTTACTCGGTTTTCAAATTCAAAATATAACGGACAATTAACTGAAATATGTTCTCTCTGTGTGCAGTTATCTACTTTATTCTTTCATCATATGTCAAGCAAATGCTTTCATGTATATAAATATCTAATTGTAATTCTACTAGTAAGAGTTAAATAGAAAAATATAAATTTAATTTAATTATTAATATATAATTATATATATTAAATTTTATGACTAATATCTTTATATCTAATTTAACGTATACTATTCTAAAAATTAATATATGTATAAAATATAATATACTTTGTATATATATAAATAATGATAATAATAATTTTATAAAATAAAATATATTAACATATGCATGGTGCCTTGGGAATTGAAAAACATCTAATCATTCAACTAAATAGCCCCTCGATAAAGTTGAGGACACCAGTGTTGCACGAAGACGATGACGGGGATGAGACGAAACAGAAAAACGTCATTTCTTAAAAGTATAAGAAATGAGGATGGCAGAAAACGTTAAAAAAATATATATATATTATATATATTTTTAAAAAAATAGATTAAATTTATTAAAATTAAGAGAAAAAAATAAAAAATTTCTAAAATTAATTCATATATTAGTTAATTTTAATTATTAATAATTATTTTTAATAAAAAATTGATTAAATAATATTTTTTAATAAAAATATTAATTAAATAATTTTAATATAAATTTTAATGTAGAAAAGTTTCCGAAAAATTTTCGAGACGAGAAACATTTCTGGGACCGGAGACGGCACCTAATTGCCCTCCCCATGCTTCACCGGAGGACACACGATATCTCTGTTTCCACTCCCCTCTCCGGGGATGCTTTCGTGGATCTGACGGCCGAGATATAATTATCAATTCCAAAATTCTCAACAAGAAATTCACACGCAGATCAAGTACTAGGTTCAATTCTAGTTCCAGGCAAATTTCCGGATCTGTTTTCACCCTTTTGCATTTGTAACATAAAACTCGGTATGGACTTGAGGATAAAAAAAAAAGTAATATATTATTTGATTCTGTTATTTGATTCTGAAGAGTTACTTGTCAAAATAATTATCCAAAATAACTATTTATTTTTTTAAAAAAATAACTTAAAAAATATTAAAATAAATAATTATTTTAAATAACTACTTTTAATAAATAGTTTCAAATAAGTCAATATATACCCATAAAATTATATAACTAACAGCACACAACAGGGCATAGAAATTAATCTCGTGTGAAAAAGGATTTGAATCATTCCTCTTCCCATGGCAGTCCACTTCTCTCAAACTCTAGTATCCTTACTTCTTCAACTCTCACCTGACAGATATATCATCCAACCATCTTTTGTTTACTTTGTAGCATTCTCATGATCATTAAGACCACCATCACAACAACAATAATAATTACATACCTCTGGAATTGGTGAAGAAAACGGTAGATAAGCAACTAACTTGTTTGCAGCAACTATTAGGGCTGTTTATATTATCCAATATCTGCTTATTTGATCCGATATCTGAAGCAATCTAATCCAAAAAATCAAATAATCGATCCGATATTTTTTTCAAATCAAATATCCGATCCGATCAATAAAAAGTCAAATAAATCAAATATCTAATCCGACAAATACAAATAATATTCGATCCGAAGAAAAATATCTATATATTTTTATAATTTTTTATTTTATATATAATTCTATGTAAATTAATTTAGATGTGTATGTGTGTATAATTTTTACTTACTTTATTTATTATTTAAGGTAAAATTTAATTCAGTTGAAATTGTATTTTTAATATAATTCCTTTTTAGATATTTATAAAAAAAAAAAAAAACTCTGTGTGCTGATAGACTTCACTCACCCCTTCCTTATTTTAGTTTTAACATCGGATATTTGTTGAGCAAATCAGATATTTGCTGAAAGAATCAAATATTTACTTAATAAATCGGATAATATCATATATATTTGTGATTTGGTGGTTTTTTTATATTTGAAATTTTATTCGGATAATATTGGTTAAATTTGATATCCGATCCGAAAATTTTAGATATCCGAAGTTTCAAATTAAATATCAAATATGAGTTTTAGATATCCGAAATTTCGAATATCCGACAATTAAATATCCGAAATATCGGATATTTGAACTGTAAACAGTCCTAACAAGTATAACCATTTCATTCACAGCAAGTATGTTGTTACAGATTCCAGAACACAAAGCATGAGATGAAATTATCCAGAAATAGGCTAAAGGTACCATATAAATAATTGATGATTCCTCACAGGACAGGTCCATATCAAACATCCAGCATTACAATTTGCTATATTACAGGCAACAACCTCTAATTTACATCCTTTTGACTTCTCTATTCAATTAACTTTAAAGAATTTAGATTGAGGCAGAGTGGCCGAAAAACATCAAATTAATCAAACCATTCTTATGTACCAAAATCAGATGCCTGGATGAAAGTAAAATCCTCTGAAGAAGCTCCAGCCCAAGGCATACCTGATGGCATCACAATCAGGTCAAATCCATTCAACAAATTTATCTGTTATTCAGCAACAAAATAAAGCTTGTCATCGATCCCAACTTGTAAATCAGAGAAAACAAAATAATGCACTGTAGAGGAGACAAGCGTGATAAACATCAGTAACAGTATCATAGTTGAACGAAGATTGGAAACCTTGTAGCAGCATTTGACACTAAATTCCACCTTCAAGAGTAAACTGGGTAAACTTGCACATATTGGTAGTTGATTGGTGAAGACATCGTTTAATCCAAATAGTTACCGTCAAGCATGCTGTCAAGTACCACTACAAATATGAAGCTCCAACCGCATGGAGGATGACCTAGTACAGCCGTCATTATTCCATATCACAGCATATATCTATGTTTCCAAGGTTGTAGGTAGGGACCTTTAACTTTGAAGCATAATACAGTAGTTGGATTTCTTTCATCAATCCACCCAATATATGATATATCTCCTGGTAACATGGGTGGGAAGAATCTTCAGCATTGAAAGCATGCACCTCATTCTGAACCTCTATCCAACTCCGTCCCGGAACCTTTTTTACCCCATTCTTCTTCATCATCTTTTTCAAACTAGCTTTCTCATCCCATCTCTCATGACGGCTGTACAGGTCAGACAGGAGAACATAAGTGCAGTGTTCTTCGGGTTCTATGTCTAGAAGATGGCTACCTATTTGACTAGCCAATTCCACATCCCCACATCTTCGGCATGCACCAAGTAGAGTTTTCCATACCATAGCATCAGGCTTAAAAGGCATTGACTTGACCAATGCCTTTGCCTCATCCAAGAGACCAGCTCTTCCAAATAAATCAATGCCACAAGCATAATGCTCCATTCTCAGTGGAATACCAAAATATGTTTCCATCGACCAAAGAAAGTATCGACCTTCTGCCACCAAACCAGCATGGCTACATGCAGTCAGAACAGCAACAAATGTTACATGGTCAAGATTCACCTTTTTTTCTCTCATGTGGCAGAATAGCTCGAGTGCAATATTACCCATGCCATGTTGGGCATACCCAAAGATGATCCAATTCCATGTGAGTGTGCTGACTAATGGACCGTCTTCAAAGGATTTTCCAGCGTCCTCAAGTATACCACACTTGGAATAAAGAAAAATTAATGAACTGGTTACATGTTCATTTGGCAGCCAGCCTGACTTAATAGCTAATGCATGAATTTGTTGACCCGACTGAAGGGCTGCAAGGTCTGAACAGGATTTCAGGGCAGCTGAAAAGGAGTAGTGATCAACCATCACACCAACAGAGCGCATAAGCCCAAAGAGCTTGAGGACGTCTTCACTCGACCCAAACTGTGAAAATCCCGTCAAGATAGAATTCCAAGAGACAGAATCCTTGGCTTCCATTGTTTCAAACACATTCAATGCTTCTTCCACAGATCTAGCGTCAGTCTTGAAATACATAGTAATAATGGAATTGGAGACTGCAGTGGAGATTTCAAGTCCACTCTTTATGACTAATCCATGCAGTGATTTTCCATTTATTTTATATCCTCCCTCATAACAAGAACTTATGAGACTCGTGTAGGTAAAGATATCTGGCTGAAAACCATACTGTCGCATATCATTGAAGAGCTGCAATGCACGTTTTTCCTCGTTATGTACAGCGTAAGCCGCTAACATGGAGTTCCATGTGACAATGTCCCGAACACCAAATGAAGAGCGAAATATCCATTCAGAACATTCCAAAGACCCACAATCAGCGTATGCTTTGATCGCAGCATTGCACACAGTATTATTCAGAGCCAACCCATGCTTGATGATTTTCCCATGAAGTTGTGGAGTTAAGGAGTAATAATATTCACAATCGTCAAGCAACGTTAATAACGGCACGACAGTTCCATCGTCAATTTTCAAGCCCTCTCTCTCCATACTACAAAACAACTGAAATGCAGCCTCACTGTTCCTGTCTTCTACATACCCTGCGATTAAGGCGTTCCAAGAAATTGAATTACGCTCTGGCATTGTCTCAAACACAAGAGACGCATCCTTAACTCTCTTACACTTGGCATACATGTCCAATAGCGAACTACCAACAAATAAATTCATCTGGTAACCAATCTTCAGGATCACAGAATGCAGCTGCTCTCCGACTTTTAGCTGACCATCACAAGCAACCCCTTTAAGAATACTACAAAAAGCGTAGGCATCAATTGGACAGCCCTGTCTTCTCATATCAGTTAGGAGCTCCCACGCTGTCCAAAAGTTCCCATAATTTATATAACCAGCAATCATTGAGTTACAAGAAACTGTATCTCTGTGAGACATTTCGCCAAACAGGCTGTGGGCTGCACCTAGTCTTCCATATTTTGCATATCTGCTTATGATATTGTTCGCAGTAAAGACGTCTTCAATGGTTCCTGACTTTAACGCACCACAATGACCTGCCGCGATCTCCCAACCTAGGGAACGAAATCCTGAGGAATTGACTGATGAATAAATTGGCCTCATTCATGAGTTAAGGATTTAATAGTTAAAAAAAAAATGTAGGCTGTTCAAGGAAGGACTTTTACTCGTCAGCATTATTTCTAGCATGGTTGTAATTATACTACTAATGACGTGAAGTGCATAAAAGCCAAAATATAACAGCATTCATATTCCTAGTCTTAAATTTAAGATCTCAATTATAATATCTAATTATTTTTTTTACTTTTATAAATTTATTTTAAATTTAATTTAATATTCTACAATCATCAATTTTAAATTTATAATATTTAATTTTTTTATCAATTATATCATCATTAATTATTTAGTATTATTTAACATCCAAAGAAATTAATAAAATAAATATAATTAAAGAAATTTATAAAATAAATATAAATAGAAAAATGAATAAGATAAATTATATAGAAAAATGAATATAAGAAATAAAAATAGAATAGATGATACGAAAATTATCGGAGAAAAAATAATATATCTATAGATAAAAAAATATTCTTTAACGGTTATATATATATATATATTAAAAAAATTATGTTTTAATACTAAAAATTAAATTAAAAATATACCAAAACTATTAAAAGTTAACTGTACATAAAAATTGAGGAAATAATTTTTCAGAGATTGAATATCCAAAATTTTTAAGATTACCCTAAATTTAAAGATAGGATTTTTTTCTTATAGCCACAACCTGAAATTTTAAATTTTCAAAATTGATATTGGAAGGCCCTTTTTTTTTTTTCCACTACGGATGCTCTAATCACACTTCTGCCATCACCGACGGTCCATTTTTTGAAAAAATGATGGGCGTAATACGTGCCTTTCATTTGAGCCGGCCCTGACCGAGGCCCATGCGACCAGTGTCTGTTTGATGTGGATTTACTTTTACATTTCTGATTTCCTTATGGTAATCCTAATAATGTTAAAAAAAAGAATCTCAATTTTAAATTTAATGATCTTAAATTTAAGAGTATACTTATAGAAAAAAAATTATTCTTAAATTTAATGCAACCTTAAAAATGTAGGCTTTTACTCTCTAAAAGATTAACTCGATCCTTATACACAACTTATTTTTATACCTTTTGGTATATTTTTAACTTATTTTTCACTATTAGGACATGAATTATATATGTGTGTATATATATAACCATTAATATTAACTATAAGAAAAATTATTCACCTTTAAATATATTATTTTTTATCCAATAATTTTTATATCATCCAATCTCTTTATTATATTCACTTTTCTACATAATTTATTTAATTTGATTCTCTAGTTATATTTATTTTATTAATTTCTCTAGTTATATTTATTTTATTAATTTCTTTATTTATATTAGGTGTTCAATAATATAAAGTATAAATAATTGATGATGATGTGATTTGTAAAAATAATTAAATGTTGTAAATTTAAGATTGATAAATATAGAATATTAAATTAAATTTAAAATAAATTAATAAAAGTAGAAGTGAGAAGAAAAAAATAATTAGATAGTATAATTAAAATTTTAAATTTTAATTTATAATAGGAGATACTCTAACTAGCTAAATATCCTATTCGTAACAACTTGAATGTGGGATATATTTAATGCCGTGAATGAATGAAAGGGCAGCTATCATTGTGGAAATTCTTCTCTTCCCACTTATTCTCTGCGTTGTCACTGCCCTTCCGTACTCTAGAGACGCCTTCTACACTTTGGGTCACATGGGTAGGAATCTAGCTCTTATGGTTAAGTATCAAACAGAGTGCTACTGCGACCGTGGCAAAGGCACTCCGGTGGGGATACGATACGAGGCAGGAACCAGGGTTGCACGGAGACTAGGAGAGATACAGAAAATATATATATATATATATATAAACTAAATCTATTAAAATAAAGAGAGAAAAAGAATTCTAAAATTGCTATTTTCATATTGGTAGTCCTATATTAACTGATTTAAACCATTAATAATTTTAAAAAAAAAAGAAAAATCAAATGCTTTTATTACCAATTTTGATACTAAAAAAATTTCGAAAATAGAAAACAACTCTCAACTAATGTTTTTGTGCTTTGCAGGCAGGAATTGGACCAGCCAAAGGAATAGTTGAAGACTTTTTTCAAATAGAAACTTTGTCAAATTATCTTATTATGAGTAAGAACTTTAATCTTATAGACTCTGTGGCGAAGTCAGAGCATATCCACAACTTTCTACCTATTATCGTCCAACACTCTTCAAGCTCCTCCTAATCTAGCCATTAGGAAAGAACATCCTAACCCACCTCTACCAAACCCAAATCTCTTGGAACCTATTCCACCATGCCATAATGTCTTGAAATTCATCATGTTCACCCCTACCCTTTGGTGGTTATACCCAATATCTACCACCTATAAGTACCCTACCAAATTCCTATACTCCTAACTAGGGTCAATTTCCCTATGTTCAGTGAAGAAGATGTCCAAGGTTGGGTCTACAAAGCAAGCCAAAATTTTAAAATGGATTTTGCAACAGAGAATGCCAAGGTGCGACTTGCTTCTATTCATATTGAAGGTTTGGCTCTCCAGTCGCACTAGCCTGTTTTGAAGTTCTACCACACCATGTTTATTTGACTTAGGATGAGTACACTACAACCATCACTTCTCATTTTGATTATTCCCGATATGATGGTCCTATGGCAGACATTACTAATTTGAAACAAAATAGTGGTTTGATGCAAGATAAATTTGATACTCTACTAAACGTGTTAACCACTTTAAAGAGTATTGACATATATATATATATTAGGTATTTTATACCAATTTTAGCTTTTGATATTTTCTTTGAATAATTTATTAACATAATTATAATTTTGTACTTAGGTGATAATAATATCATATATTTAATTATTTGAGCTAAAATAATATAAAATTAATGGGATTAAGTTATGAGATTATGTATTGTTCTAATATTTTTATTTTTTTATGTAAAACTAAAAAATAAAAGAAAAAAGAGGAAATAAAATGATGACACAATATGCCATCAAATAAAAAGGAAATGAAGAGGGACAAGCGAGAAATAGAGAGGAGGCCAAAGGGGATGACATAGGAGAGAGAGAAGAAAAATAAAGAAAAAGAAGGGGGAAGTAAAATAGAGGGCATCGACCGAAGAAAAAAATGGAGAAAGGATGATAAAGAGGTCAGGCGACAGATAATAGTGTAGAGGAAAGAGAGAGGACTAACAAGGCAGGTGAGGGGAGAAAGAAAGTGGAGGCAAGAAGAGAGAGTATAGAGAGTCATAAGAACATATAAAAAGAGGTGAAAGGGAGAAGACAAACGAGAGAAGAAGAGAGAGAAGGGGGTAATTGAGGAGAGAGAAAAAGAGATAGAAGCTTACAAAATTTATTTTGAATAAAGAACACGTAATTTTTCATCCTATTGAATTACTAAAATTTTTATCCATATTTATTTTCATTTTATTCTTTCTCTATTTCTAATTTATATTTGAGAGATATATATATTTTTTGCATAATTTATTTATTTATTATGAATAGCTAAATAATTTCTATAAGGGAATAGATTAAAATCCTAGACTATAATTTGAGATGTAATATTAATTTTCTTTATTTCATGATATTTTCCTTTGACTCTATCTAAATTATTATTTTTTATATAAGTGATTCTGTCAAGTATGATTTATATAGTGCATGCCCGGTTCTGACTTTCTCATAGTGATGATATGTAGGATTGTATATTTGCTAGGTGTATGTATGAACATGTTAGAATTCATATATTCAATAATATTTAGGTTTGACAACCATTCACCTAATAATCTTATAATTCTAACCGAAGTAGTGATGGGCTAGATCTACAAGTACACAAACTTGTTGTAACGTGTCAATGCCATATCCTACAGAGACTTTGTTATCACTTAGCAAATCTTTATTAGTTTAGCTATATAAATAAATTAAATTCGGAGAATAAGTAATGAATAATAGAATAAAATCAATTGTTAATGATAACGTTAATAAGAAAAATATAATTAAAAGCTAAAGATTGGATTTCCATCTTAAATTGGTAATAAATAAATAATTAATTCACTTGTGAGATAATTACTTAAATCCAAAAGGAAGAAATAGCCTAGAGTAACTTATAGCTCTTTCATAGCCTAAAATTCGTATATAATCTAAATTAATAACATATTTTTAATGTATTAAATCAAATTAAATCCATTCCATTTTGGGATAAATCAATAAAATCCCCAAGAGACTCTAGCCTACTTTCGTAATTTAATTCTCCCATTCAATTGTGATTTTTATAGTTATTAATATTCACCTTTCAGTCCTTTGATTAATTACCTATGTCTAATCAAGTCATTGATCAAGCAATTCAACCAAAATTTTAGAACTAACAATTGAATTTACGAATTCAAGCAATCAAAATTGAAATAAAACTAAATTATTCAATAACTAATAACTCAAACTAGATCCAATCCTAGAAAAGAAATCTACTCATTCATAATTGCAGTAAAATGTAGGAATATAGATCGTATTAAAAATAATGAGTAACAAAAGAAAGATAAAAATATAGAACTTGTAAATAAACAACGGAATATGATGTCAAGAGTGTGTACAAGATCTAAAATTAGAACTAAATTTAAGATTTAATGAGGAAAATCATCAAATATAATCATGAACTATATTTGTTTTTAAGAGAGAAGAGAGAAAAGAAAATTCTAAAATTCTTCCATTGATTATCCCCCTCCCAATTCTCTCTCTTTGAAGAAAATAAAAAATCCTCGTGATTTTTAGGTCGTGTGTGATCATGATGGAATAATCCCCACATGGATGTGATGATTGCATATAGCCATGTTGTGTATCCCGTTCCACATCAAAATTACACATGGTTTTTCACGAGTTAGCATTGATGTGTTCTGCCTGTGCAAAAGTATGACTTGGCTAAATAAATAGTTATTTTTATCCTCTTTGCAACTCCTTGGTGTTTTCTCTTCTTGCTTACGTGCGAGCTCGGCTTTTTTCCTTCACAACCTTCCATAAAGAATCCTTGCTCCAAATTGGTGCTTCACTTTTTAATAACCTATTTTCAAATACCCTAATTATAAATCGTTAATTATGTATATTTGTAACACCTGAAAAATTTGCAATTGAAACTTTTCGTTTGTTATAGAAAACCATGCACTAAAAATGGGGGTTATTACCGTTGTGATCAGTATAAGATTGACCCTTGACCAACCTCATACTAACCATAAGGCTAAAGGTACCAAAATTATTAGCACGAATAATCAATAAAAATTATAATAGTTCAACATTCATAAATAAAACTAGAGTACGTAAATATAAAAGTTAATATAGAACGGAGGTGAATTACAAACAATGCTAACTACGACAGAAACAAAAATCATAATAAACAAGAAAATGACAAGTTCAAAGAATAACTCGGAACCCACACTAGGTACATCAGGTTATTGACATGTTCCTACCGCAAGTGCACGGGGTCAGAGTAGTAGTCAAGGTCGATCCCACAGGGATTGGTGAATGACCACTAGGACAATGATAGAACTTAGCTATGTATAGACTACGAGATGATATGAAATAATAAATTGTAAGCTAAAATAACTAAGCTAAAAGGAAAGGAAAATAGCACTCAAGTGACTCAAATAAATAGAAGAGCTAAGGTTTCGGTTCATCGCCCCCGATCCTCACATGTAATCGAATATCACATCACAAAATAATTCAACAATCATAATCAATCATGCCAACAAGGATAGAAAGTGTTGTGATTTCTCAAGCCACAACCACCCTATTACATATCTATGGCCCTAACTATCTTTAGCTTAGAGACTAATAGAATGTAATGCATTAAAGTCCATAAAGTTTCCTCCTTTATTTTTGTAGAGGTCAAATCAATCGTCTCTCAACCTACAATTTAATCTCTCGTTGTGCTATTGGGTCTAATACTGGATTATCTCTCGATCTCACTGGTATTTTCCATACCAAAAATCGGAACCCGACTATGGTTCATCAATCCATAAATCAATCAATAACATAACACATAGATCATGAATTGAATAAAAAAGGATGCAATAATTCAACACATTCAGATCAGGGGAAATTTCCCTTCACCCTAGCACAAGATCTAGCCTATCAAATTCATAGCAAGAATATTAAAAACAATAAGAGATTCCATAGATAGAGAAAAGATCATTAGATAATACCCTTGATGTTCACAAATTCTTACAAAAATTAAACTTCTTGCACCTCGGTGTCTAATTTACAAGAGATATCTCGATGAATTGGGGAAGAGGATAGAGAAGAGAGAAGAGAGAGGGAGTGGAGGCTCCTTCAAGAAATTATAATGAGAGTGTTTATATTACTACCTCTCGGATCCCTAGGGTATTGATAAAGATGGGCTTCTCGAGTTAGATTTGACAATGATTTGTATTTTGACCATAACATTTTCATCATAACTCCGATTAAGCTGATTTTGGATTCGTTGAAAATCTATTAAAAAGATATACAACTTTAATGTTGAAAGATTCACCAAATTCAGACTTTTTCCTGGTCTAAATTCCACTCCTTTCAGACCCATATACTTTAAATATGCATTATTGCTTTCATTTTATTATAGAATTTATATTTTAACTCTAAATCTCTTTCCGCTTTAACTTTTGCTCCTGTTTGCTCCTTTTTTCTCCTTTCTTCTCCCTTTATGCTTATTATTTGATCCATCCTTCATGAATTTTTTGTTGCTTGAGACCCTACAAATTTTCACAACACAAAGGTATAATAAGAACAAAAAGGGAGAATTCCAACTTAAATTAGAGGTAAAAACTCTTATAAACCTTAGGAATAAGATGCAAAAGTTACACTTATCAACAACCTTATGCTTAAACATTTGCTTGTCTCCAAGAAAATTAATACAAGAAAACCACCATGGGGAAAAAGAAAAGTAGTAGGATCCCTTTCTCAGAAAAGAGTGTTTAGCCCTTTAATAGCACGAGAGTCAAGTAAGAAGCAGTAAGACCCAAAATTATAACAATTAAAAGCTCAAAATCCTTTTTTGAAAGATATTTAGGTTTCCCCCTTATGTGAGAAATGTAACTGTAGTATCGAGCTCTAGGGACCTGCCATGCAACAAAGGACATCCAACAATGGACAATAGGCAACCATATACTAACTCACTCATTCCTCAAAGTTTTGAATTAGAATTCTCACTTTAGGTCTTGTGGACACACCTCTCATGTGTTTTATTATATTTAAAGGTTCCTCTCTTGTCCTCTAACTCATGATCAAGATCATCCATATGCTTGGAATGCTTTTCGATTCTCCACCACTAGAAAGGCTTAGAACACACAAAAATTAAGAGGTCTTATTAGGGTTGTAATGGGGCCATGGGTAAAAAGGTTAGGACGGAATTTTTTTTTTGGAAGTGGATTTAAAAGTCCTGTATCAATGAGATATGGTATTTTTTTAATAACATATATTTTACCATCCCAAATTTTCATCATAAAACACAAGCACCCCAAACTTCTTATTGATTCTTCTTCTTTTTTTTTATAAGAGATATATCGATTTGCTTTTCATCATACACAACCATTCACTCTTTCACACCTCCCCCATGCTTAGCTTACATCACACTTCCAACTTCCTTTTTCCAAATTGCACAACAACCATTGATTCTAGACTTAGGGAGGGATATAGGAAATTGGTTTACATGTGTGGTTAGATCAAGAAAAATGGCCATAAGCATAACGGGGTTAGTAAAGGATAAAATGTGAAGGTCAGGCTATTTAGATAATGTAGGTTATGAAAAAAAAACCAAGTGCCTCTATCATTTTAATGCACATCTAAGTCATATGTGCTTTTGAAGAAAACCATTGTAAGTTCTAGTTTCCCAAGTCATGGTGGGAGATACACACAAAAGAAAAATAAGAGACTGTAGTGATGTATCCGTCTAAAGGCTCAAAGTCTTACTAGGTCCAAAATTCTCTAATTCTAAACCCTTTGGCAAAGAGTAAATTAGCATAAGTCAAACTACAATACCAAAATAATGTTAATGCATGTGTAACCCTAAAGTTCTCAAACATAATTACACTTGTCTCATAACAATGCAACCAAAACATTCAAGCACATAGAAATCCATTTTCAAAAGATGATTCAAAGGGTCTTAACATGCCAAACTAAACACTCATGCCATTGCAAGAAAAAACATACTCTTTAATATCATTAATGAAGGGTCATTTCCTTTTCTTTTCTTTGTTTATTTTGCTTTTTTTTATAGATAAATATCCAAAAGAAATAGCCAAGGAAAAATACAATAACACTTATCAAAATAATATAGGGAAGAATAGAATACTAACCAAACAATAAGGATAGGCCATATTCTCCCCCATGCTTATGTATCACATTGTCCTCAATATGAAACAAGAAACACAAAAGAAAAGAAGGAAAAAAACCATGGATCAATCTGACGGAGGAGGTGGTGGAGGTTAGTGGATGATGTGATGGTGGTTGTGGTGGTAGCGGGATGGCAGTAGCGTTATGCAGTTGTGGCGGTGGAGAATTTGGTGGAGGTGTAAAGAATTTTCTTAGTTAATTTCATGCCTTCACACTCAAATAATTTGACCATGGTCGCCATTTGAATTAGAATTTCCATGTCACCACCTACAAATCCATCAAACAAAATCCAAGGAATAAAAGAGCAAACAAAAAAAGTGAACAAAAATAAGAAAAAATAAATAAAATAAATAAAATAAAAATAAAAAACTTGGGTTGCCTCCCAAGAAGTGCTTGTTTATAGTCATTAGCTTTAATTTCTTGCTTCACTTGGGGTCATAAAAAAGAATGGTGGTTTTGAGGGCTGCAACCTCATCACCTTCATACACCTTCAACCTTTGTCCATTCACTTTGAATGGTTCTTTATCGGGGCTAGAGATTTTGACTTCTCTAGATGGAAAAACTTGCGTGATTGTGAATGGTCCTGATCATCGGGATCTAAGCTTTCCAGGGAACAATTGCAAATGAGAATTAAATCGAAGCACTTGTTGCCCCACTTCAAATTATCGTTTGGTGATGCGTTGATCATGAATCCTTTTTGTGTGCTCCTTGTATAGCTTCGCACTCTCATTTGCCTTAAGCCGGAATTCATCGAGTTCATTCAATTGAAGGAGCCTCTTCTCACATGCAGCTTGCATATCAAAGTTAAGGAAAGGAGTAGCAGAAAATGATTTATGCTCAAGTTCTATAGTGAGGTGACACGATTTTCCAAAAATAAGATTATCAGGGGACATTCTAATGGGGGTTTTAAAAGTGTTTCGGTAAGACCATAGAGCATCGTCAAGTTTCAAGGACCAATCGTTTCTAAAGGATTTAACCATTTTCTTAAGAATTCTCTTAAGCTCACAGTTTGACACCTCCAATGGACCGCTAGTTTGAGGATGATATAGGGTAGAAACTTATGGTTAATTCCTTACTTACTCGAAAGAGCATTAAATTCTCTATTGCAAAAATGAGAACCCCTATCACTAATGATAGTCTTAGGTGTCCCAAACCTTGAAAAGATATTCTTTTTCAAAAATAAAGTAAGTATAGCCTCTACCCACTTAAATATATAATCAACTGCCACAATAATATATTCATTAAGCATAGACTTAGGAAACATTCCCATAAAATCGATTCCCCAAACATCGAATAACTCCACTACAAGAATGCTTGTGAGAGGCACCTCTTATTTTCTAGAAATATTTCCCATTCTTTGACACCTATCACAAGTCTTATCAAAGGAGTATGCATCATGAAATAAGGTAGGACAATAGAATCCACATTGCAAGACTTTTGCAGCCATTTTGGTGGGGCTAAAATGGCCACCACACTCTTTACTATGACAATGGATAGTTTATAATGCATTTCTTGCTCGGGGATGCATCTTCTAATGACATGATTAGCACAAATCCTTTAGAGGTAGGGATCATCCCAAAAGTAATACTTCAGATCATATAAGAACTTTTTCCTTTGATGAAAGGAAAGATCATTGGTTAATATTCCACTTATAAGATAGTTTGCAATATCAGCATACCAAGGATGATTTGTAACCGCGTAGAGTGTCTCATCAGGAAATGCATCCTAAATAGGTGTAGGTTCCTGATTGACCTGGTAGGTAGAGGGTAAACGAGAAAGATGATCAGCTACTTGATTCTCTCTACCCTTCCTATCCTTGATTTTCAAGTCGAACTCTTGCAATAATAAAATCCATTAAATGATTCTGGGCTTTCCATCCTACTTAACAAAAAGATACTTCAAGGCGGCATGGTCAGTATAGACAATGACCTTGTTAAGCAATAGATAAGGACAAAACTTGTCAAAGGAGAAAACCACATCTAGCAATTCTTTTCCAGTTGTTGCATAATTCATTTTTGCTGAAGTTAAAGTCTTGCTAGCATAATAGATAGTATGAAAAAGTTTGTCCTTACACTGCTCCTATAGCAACATCACTAGCATTTTGGCTTTGTCTACCTATATCCCTTTGCATGAAATCTTATGCCCTAAAACTATTCCTGGACCATCAAATGGCACTTTTCCCAATTTAGAACCAAAATTGTATCCTCACAACACTTAAGAACAAGCTCAATATTCTTTAAGCATGCATCAAATGATGGCCCAAAGACCAAAAAATCATCTATAAAAATTTCCATAAAATTTTGAATTATATCATAAAATAAAGCTATCATACATCTTTGAAATGTAGCTGGGGTATTACAAAGACCAAATGGCATCCATCTATATGCAAAGGTACCATAAAGACAAGTGAAGGTAGTCTTCTCTTGGTCCTTGGGGGAAATAGGTATTTGCATATAACTAGAATACCCATCAAGAAAGCAATAATAGTCATTCCCCACCAAGCGTTCAAGCATTTGGTCAATGAAGGGAAGGAGGAAGTGGTCTTTTCTAGTGGTATCATTTAGCTTTCTAAAATCAATGTAGACACGCCAACCTGTAACAGTTATAGTAGTTACCAATTCGTTATTATCATTCTTGACTAGTGTGATTCCCCTTTCTTGGAAACTACTTGGACAAGGCTAACCCAAGAGTTATCAGAGATTGGATAGATCATACTTGCATCTAATAGCTTAATTACCTCCTTCTTCACCACCTCTTGCATTATTAGGTTCAATCGCCTTTGAGGTTGGATCACTTTCTTGTGGTTGTCTTCCATGAGAATTTTGTGCATGCACATGGAAGGGCTAATTCCTTTAATATTAGAAATGGTCCATCCAAAGGCCTTCTTTCATTCCTTAAGCACTCTCATCAATTTTTCTTCCTGAAAATTAGTCAAAGATGAAGAAATAATGATGGGAAGTGTATCATTATGACCAAGAAATGCATATTTCAAATGCTGAGGTAGTGGATTGAGCTCTAGCGTGGGAGGTTCCTCAATGGATGACTTCAATTTTGGAATCTGGGCCCTCTCTAGCCCTCATAAGGGGACCATAGTGTGATGACCATATGGTTGATGTGCATTCAAGTACTGGACAACCTCTTCTTCTTTCTATTCATTCTCCCACTCTCTTTGTTGAACCAAACACCTTTCCCGGGGATCCTGCACAACACTTGCTTGAAAACAATCATCAATTACATTATCCAAGATATCAATGTGATAGCAAGTGTTATCATCTAAGGGGTATTTCATGATCTTAAATATATTAAAAGTGACTTCTTGGTCTGGTCGTAGCCGGCACACAATTTAAACCCTCTTGTTGTCAATTGTGGCACTGGTAAATAAGGGTATCATTCTAGGCCGGGGATTGAGAGGGCTCACCTCTATCTAACTAGCTTAAAAATAAAACTAAAACTAAAAATAAAAATCCTAAATAACACTAAATAAATAAATAAGAAAAATACTAATGGGGGTTATCAAAATAAAAATAATAATAAAAGGAGTAAATAAAATAAACTAATAATTAAAATAATGGGAAATAATGGGAAACCGCAGATATGAGAAATATGTTAGGGAAATAAGAATCCACCACTAGATTAGGTCGTAATATAATATTTATTTCTAAGTCATCTTTTAATCATGAGAATGAGATCGACCAAGTTGCACACCAAACGCAGGTCCATACACCTTATATTACTTCCCTTAATTAATTAATACCACCACATGCCTATATTAACCCTATTAAATACTAACAGTATAGCAGCAACAAACGGCTCCTATATTTAACTAGATTTAATGCATTAAGTGTAAGTGGAAGGCTGTCAATCTAAGTACCCAGACTAGTACAAAACGCATGTCTAGCTGTATTTCCTATCCTTGACCCGCACGTATCAAAACGTTTTACCACTTCGGTTAGAATCACAAAACGATTAGGTGAATTGCTATCTAACCTAGCTGCAATTTATACATATAAATTCTACTATATTTAGATGGCCACCTAGAAGGCAAATAATCCTACATACTGTCACTTATGAGGAACCAGAACAAGGCATACACCAAATAAACTATACTTGACAGAATTATACATATAAACGAAAGCAATTAATATAGAGTCAAGAAACAATCTCACGAAACAAAGAAAATAAAATTATAATTCAAATCCTAATCCAGGGTTTCAAATTATTCCCTAACAATAAATAATTAGCCACTCATAATTAAAGAATTAATTACACAGAAATATATATCTAAAATATAAATTAAAAATAAGAGAAAGAAATAACCGGAATTAATTTTGGAGAAAAGATCAAGAATTTATTTAGATAAAAAATAATTTTATCTAAAATAAATCCTACCGGGTATTAAATTCTTCCTCTAATTTTTCTTCCTTCGGTGCCTTGATTTCTGTGCACAATTCTTTCTCTTTTTTTTCTCCGCTGACGGCTGTTGAGCTACTGCGTCACCCTTCTCAAACTCCGTGCCACTCTGTTTCCGTGCGTCGTCCGTGCGTGAGGCCACCTCCAGACGCGCCCTTCTCGACCTGCGGCTCTCCCCAACATCGAGCCTTGAAGGCTCTCGCTTCTCTAATTAATGCTCTGGTCTGCGGCGCTTGACCGAGCCTTTGAAGGCTTTGTCGCCCACTCCAACTCTCACTGCTCCTCTCGCTCTCTTCTTATTATCGTTCCTGCCACCTTTATTTATAACGTGCGACCCTACTTTGTGCCTTCTATCTGCTGCCCTTTCCATGCCACGTCAGCCCTCGACTGACTTTTCTTCTCTTCCCGTGCGTGCAGTGCCTCGTTTGATTTGCATTTTATGGCATTTGGGCCTTCGGCCTTTGGCCGTTGGTCCAAACGTCGACTTCTTTTTTTTCTTTTATTTAAAAATAATAGTACCTGCAAAATAAAATTCAATAATTATTAATAAATAATATTTTATTCTAAATTTACTTAATTTATATCATTTTAGCTCAAATAATAATATTTATGCAAATTTTACCACTTAAGCATAAAACAATAATTATTCCCCTATATTAGCCAAATAAACTACCAAAAACTAAGATTATAAGGGTATAAAATGTGTCAAAATATGAACTCATCACTTCTTTGCCTTGAAAATGAAGAATGAGCTTACCCTCTTGGACATCTATGAGAGTGTGTCCTATTGCTAAGAAAGGCCTACCAAGAATTAGGGGGACTTTGTGGTCTTCCTCCATATCTAGCACAACAAAGTCAATAGGGAAGATAAATTTGTCAACTTTAACTAAAACATCTTCAATAATACCCCTAGGATATTTGATAGACCGATCATCCAATTGAAGGGACATATAGGTGGGTTTTGGTTCCCCTAGACCAAGCCCTTGAAAACAGAGAAAGGCATCAAATTAATGCTAGCACCAAGATCACACAACACCTTCTCGAATTTTAGATCCCCAATTACACATGGGATAGTGAAACTTCCTGGATCCTTGAGCTTAGGAGGAAGTTTGTTCTACAAGATTGTAGAGCATTCCTCATTCAAACTCACTGTTTCAAACTCATCCAATTTCCTCTTGTGAGTGATTATGTCCTTTAGAAACTTCCCATAACTGGACATCTATCTCATAATGCCAAGCAAGGGTAAGTTAATGTGCACTTTCTTTAGTATATTAATAAATTTTACAAATTGAGCATCTAACTTGCGTTTTACAATCATACCTAGAAACGGAGGAGGGGGAACATATGCTTTTACCTCTTGAGGTGCAGTGTGGATCGCCTTTGGTTATGTTTCAGGTGCTTTCTTGTAAGACCCCCAAAATTCACTACTGAAAAATTTGATTTTATTAAAAGGAAATCGCGGAAGCTAAAATATTAAACGATGAATTTCGGGGATATTACCGCCACACTTAGTACCAGACCGGTTCACTCATACCATTCTAGTACCAAGTGCTAAGGCTAAGAAAAATGAAGTACAATTTGAAAGAAATTCAAACATACATAAATCAGAGTAGCGCATCAAATCGTTTACAAGAATAAAATCCACCAATGGTGGTTACTATAACAACATGACATTAAAAACCAGGAATTTAAAAGAGAAAGAGAAAAACCCTAATGGTACCAGATAATTCCTTACTCTCTTTCCCGTAGCCCACTTGAGTAGCACCTGAAAAGACCTGCAAGGGGCACTGCCCATTGAATAGGCAGGGGTCCCACGAAGGGAATCCCTTCAGTACTACGGTACTGAGTAACCCTTTAATACCACACTTAAAAACAGGCCCGCAATGCAACACATAATGCAAGCTATATACATATGAAATCAGAGGTGCATACATAACAATCACACATATAACAAGTTATAATTCACGATCAATACTTTTGGGCCTTAAGCCATGCCATAGTGTAAAATCAATACATTCGGGCCTTAAGCCATTATTCCATCATCATTTAATCAATCTCATATTTTATATCCATGTGAGTGCAAGAACCCCACTATTATAGCCGGTGGATTGGTCACTTATAGGGCAGAACGCAGCTAACCACTATTATATGTCGGTGGATCGGTCTCTAGAGCAAAACGCTCCTGACCACTATTATTTGCCGGTGGACCGGTCTGGCCCCGACTCACATGGTGTTCCACTATAAGTGATTAGTATTTTTCCATAACTTTATTCACATACATAACTGGTTTTATTGAGCTCGGGACCCCCACTATTTTAGCCGGTGGATCGGAATATATACATATAATCATCATCCAGGGCAAAATGCTCCTGGGCCACTATTATATCCAGTGGACCAGAACTCATAATCACTTGCCAGGGCAACACGCTCCTAGGCCACTATTATATCTGGTGGATTGGTACTCATAATCACTTGCCAGGGCAACACGCTCCTGGGCCACTATTATAACCGGTGGATCGGTGCTCAATATCATAAGTCATCTGGGCCTGGCTCATTAATATTTCACTTTCATTATTAGTATTTTTCCTTTCCTTAATCAACACAACAATTATATTTATTTTCCTCAGACGGGAGATCAATAACCCGGGACACAAAGGTACACCGGTCGTACCGGTGCATATAAGCTACTCAGTACCCTTCTACCACGAATCCAAGGACACAAAGGTACCCTAGTCGTACTGGTGCATAAAGCTACTCAGTACCTTACTGAAAAGGACACCTAATCCATAAGTATGCATAACCCCTAACTAGGTCCGTAGAGCTAGATAGAGTAAGATATAGGGCCTGGCTGGGGCACAAAGGCACACCAGCAAATACCAGAATAATCATGGACTAAGCCACGTCTTTAGGGTAGCGACCCCTAAAGAGTCACCATTCCCGATCTCGAGGTCTTTCACTTTAAGTTTTAGTGTCTTAATTAAGGTGATCACAAAGAGTACAATAATCAGATACTTATCCACTTTCAATCGTTCCGATATCATTAGTTGTTTCTTATTCAGGTGGTTATCCGAGATAATACAGAGAGATCATTAAGGCCATCATAATTCCATTCTAATTCCGAATTAGGATTCGTTCTCATGATACTTACTAATTATCAAATACTCTTATCTTACTAATCAACATTATTTGAATCATATTATGAAATTCCACAATCACAACGACATGTTAGGTATAAATTACTTATTTACCCCTTACTTATATAATTGCTAAGTCATCACTTTCTTACTTGACAACTTACCATATTACCCTTTAGGTTGCATAATTACCAAATTTCCCCTTATCCAATTTAGGTTACCAAGTTATCTCCTACACTTTTTAGATCACCATTCACCCCTCATAATTGCTACACTTAACATGTCTCCCATTTGGTTGGTTAGATTACCGAATTGCCCTTAGTTGGTTAAATTACCAAATTACCCTTTTCCATTGTCATAATTACCATTCTACCCTTCTCAATTATTATAATTACCATTTTACCCCTCTCAATTATTGTAATTGCCATTTTGCCCTTTTCATTTATTATAAATCCCAAACTACCCTTCTTCATAATTACAATTATTAATTTACCATTCTTCATAATTATAATTACCAATTTACCCTTCTCCATATTTATAATTATTAATTTACCCTTCTCCATATTTATAATTATTAATTTGCCCTTCTCCATTCTTATAATTACTATCTTGCCCTTCTCCATTATTAAAATTACCATAATGCCCTTTTATTGGTTAATTTACCAAATTACCCTTCTCTATTATCATAATTATTCAATTACCCTTTTTTAATCATAATTTAATTACCAATTTATCCTTCGTCGTTATTATTATTACCAAGTTACCCCTTACTTCCAAATTTGCCATAAACATCCTTTTATTTACAAAATTACCCTTCTGCCCCTTACTTCCAAATTGCCATAATATCCTTTTATTTATAAAAATTACCATTTTGCCCCTTACATCCAATTTTACCATATTACCCTTTTTCTTGCAAATTACCATAATACCCTCCTTCATCCAAAATTACTATTTTACCCCTTACTTCCAAAATTACCATTCTTGCCACTTACTTATAAAATTACTATATTGCCCTTTGCTTGCAAATTACCATAATACCCTCCTTCATCCAAAATTACTATTTTACCCCTTACTTCTAAAATTACCATTCTTGCCACTTACTTATAAAATTACTATATTGCCCTTTGCTTGCAAATTACCATAATACCCCTTTACATCCAAAATTACTATTTTACCCCTTTCTTACAAATTACCAATTTGCCCTTCTCTTCCAAAATTACCATTTTATCCATTACCTCTGAAATTACCATAATACCCTTTTACTTATAAAATTATCATTTTTCCATTTAATCATAAAATTACCATAATGCCCTTTTGCCCCTAAAATTACTATAATACCCCTTTTTTCTTATAACTTATAATTTTATCCTTTTACTTATAAAGTTATCAGTTCACCCTTTTCTTTTGGAATTACCAAAATGCCCTTTTACTTACAAAATTACTATTTTGCCATTTTCTTTCAAAATTACCAAAATACCCCTTTACTACAAAATTTCCAAAATACCCTTTTCGCTTATAAAATTTCCACTTAACCCCTTTATTACACCACTTTTATGAATTTACCACCACTACATGAAATACTAATATTAGCACTTCATTCTTATCATTTAACTCCACCAACTTGTCATTATTCAACATAATACTCATTAGCAACTACATATATTGGATCACATACTTACATAGGCATATTACTAACATACCCTTAGACAATAATATTATTCATGCATTAGCAACATAATACATCACAGACAAGCATTTAACATTTTCATCAAATATTAAACTCATTCCTTAAGTATCATCTTTACACATGGCACAAAAGCTATCATAATTTTCTTTTCTTTTCTTTTTATTAATCAATATAAGAAACCATATATATATCACGCTAGGCAACACAAAACATGCATAAAATCATACTAAAATTCCTAATGTGCTAGCATACGTTTTTCCATGCATTTAAGTGAGGATTAACGATTACCTTAATCTCACAAAAATCGAATCTTACTAGTGTCCCGGTTAAAGATTCAAAGCTTAATTAGCAACTCAACACCTAAAAATAATATCAATAATTATTATCTTAGAAGTAAGAAATTAAAAGGATAAAACTTTATAGAAAATTTATTTAATAATAATACACTTTATTTAACTATTAATATACCTCAAAATTTAGATAATAAATTTCCAAATCAAGTAGGAGCTTACGTTGCATGAACAGCGTGAGCCACATGCATAATAAGGGGGAGAAAAAGGGTCAAAATGGGTGAGATATAAGGGAGGAGAGATGGCTCAGTTTAGGGACTTTAGGCTAGAAAAGAAGATAGATGGGGGAGGTTTCAAGGCAAGGGAATGGTGCAGGAGTGAAGAGGGGGTGTAGGTGGAGGCTAAGGATGGTTTCCCGGTGGCATAGGGCGGTAGAGGCGGCAGCAGTAGGGCGGTGAAGATGGCTGCCGAGGTGGGTCGAGGTTGAGAGGTTGAGAAGGAAGGAAAAGAGGAGGAAAAAATGGAGGGGTGTAAGGGCTGTTTTTGATCAACTAAGGCATGGTGGTGGTAGAGGGGGTTGCAGGGTGTCGAATGGTGGGTTTGGTGACGGCAGAGGTGGCCAGACGACAGTGAACGGGGCGGTTGCAGGTGGCTAGGCGATAAGGGAGAAAAGTGGGGAGGAAAAGAAGAGGGGGAGAAGGGAGGAAGCGTAGGGGGCTCGAGGGGTGGCGTGATGGTGTAGGGCAGTAGGAGGTGGTGGCAGGAGGTGGCGCAGGGGGTTGGAACGGTAGTTGGCGGCGGCGAGCAAAAACCAGGGAGGAAATGGGAGGGAGGAGAAAGGAGAGAAGGGGCTCGGGGAAGGAGATAAGGGCTTGAAATTATGGGGAATGAAGGGCTGGTGAGGGTAAGAAAAAGAAGAGGGAGAGGCAGGAGGAGTAGGTGGCCAGTCGGGTAGGTTGTAGGGTGGTAGTTAGTGGTCGGGTGACAGGGAGGCGAAGGGAGAAGAAGAGGAAAGAAGTCAGGCATAGATGAAGGGCGGAGGGGATAGTTTGGCTCGAAATAGGAAAGAAAAGGACGGGGGGAGAGAGAGGGAGAGAGAGTAGGTGCGGTGGCAGGTGGCGGCAGTTGCAGGGCGGCTCGGTGGTGGCAGGCATGGAGTCGTCGAGGTTGGTCAATCACGAGCAAGGGGAAGAAGAAAGAAAAGGAAGGAGGGTGGAGCAGACCGTTCGGCGTAGAGGAGGAAGATCGGCCGGTCCGGTCTGGGAAAAGAAAAATAAAAGGGCGTTTGGGCTGTGTTGGACGGGCGTGCGAGGAGGAGAAGGGGGGAACGTGCCTATGGCCCAACGGGCAAGGAGGGGGAAGCACGCCGGTGCGGGCGGCCTAAGAAGGAGAAAAAAGAAAAGAGAAGAAAGAAGAAAGAAGGAGAAAAAGGAGAAGGAAAAGAAAAAGGAAAATGAGAAAATAGGGGAAATAAAATAAATTAATTTATAAAATCATAAAATGTAATATTCTTGATAAATTATTTAATTTTATAATTTAATTCTTATAATCTAATATATTAGTTAAAAAGGATAAAGTTAGTAAAATATTAGTTTGGAAAATTATTTAAGTAAAAATAGCATGATAAAATAACAAAATATCTATTTTAATTTACTAAATATTCCCATCCAAGTTTATATACTCAAAAATCCATAAATTAATTAAATTCTATAATTTTAAAAGCTAATTTATTTCAAATAAAATCTATTTATTAAATTATTGGTTTTCTAAAATTTTGGGGGATTACATTTCTCTTCAGGAGCTTTTTCTTCAACTTCTTTAGGCTCTTGAGGGTATGGTTCAGGTAGTGGTTTCCCACTCCTCAAGGCTATTGCATTAATTTTCTCTTTGGGGTTAATGATTGTATCACTAGGTATAGTGTCAGGTGCTCTACTTGAAATGGTATTTGCAAGTTGTCCAATTTGTGCCTCTAGGTTCTTGATGGATGAATCCTGAATTTGGAGGTGGGCGTCTTGTTTCTGAAGGTGAGATTGAATTTGAGCATCATGTTTTTGAAGGGTGCTCTCAGTGCGAGTGATGAACTTGGACATCATCTCTTTAAGGGAAGAAGATCGAGGTTGTTGGGGCGGTAAAGGAGCTGGAGGTGTTGGTTGTTGTTGTGTGAATCCCAGAGGCTTTGTAGGAACTTCATTTCTCCAACTGAAGTTTGGATGGTTTCTCCATCCAGGATTTTACACATTGGAGTAGGGATTGTTCGGTCTCCCATAACTATTGCCCATGTAGTTCACTTGATCATGAGATTATTGGAAGGGATTCCCAACTTGACATTCTGTGCTCAAGTGTGATCCACCACATAACTCACACATAGGTGCATTAGCATGTGCCTACATACAAGAAGTACTACCAATTTTGTCAAATTTTTTAACAAGCAAATCAATCTTAGCCTCTAATGGCATGATGGAATCTAAAGAGTGAATTCCTGGAGTCCTTTGTATTGGAGCACGTTCGAAGTGCCATTGGTGGGAATTCGAGGCTAGCTCCTCAATGAACTCACAAACCTGCTCTAGAGTCTTCTTCATAATGGTACCTCCTGTAGTTGCATCTATCATAGAACGGTTAGTAGCAGAGATACCATTATAAAAAGTTTGCATTGGAAGCCACATAGGTAGGCTCTTATGTGGACACTTCCTAAGCAAATCCTTAAACCATTCCCATGCATCATAAAGTGATTCAATGTCATTTTGCATAAAGGTAGTGATTTCATTCCATAATTTTGCAGTTTTTGATGGTGGAAAATATCTAGAAAGGAAAGACTTCATCAAATCATCCTAAGTAGTAATAGACTCTGGGGCTAATGAGTGTAACCAAATCTTAGCCTTATCACATAAAGAAAAAGGGAACAATATAAGCCTAATTGCATCATTAGAAACACCATTTAGCTTAAAAGTGTCACAGATTTCTACAAAGTTAGCAATGTGGGAGTGGGGATCTTCATTACGGCTACCTCCAAACTGAACTGATATTTGTAGCATTTGGATGATGGCAGGCTTGATCTAAAATTATTATCTTGTACGACTGGTCTTCGTATGCTTGAGGTTGAGCGATCAAGGCTCGGTGTAGCATAGTCCCAAAGTGACCTAGGAATGGGAGCTTGCTTTGGATAAGAGCTTGTTCTTGGAGTAGGATGTGCCCTTGTGGTGGGATTTTTCCATCATGGGGTGGAGGATTGGTTTCCATTTTAATGCTTATGGTGTGCCACCTGCATAAATTTGAGATGGTCCTCTCGATCTTGAGATCAAGTGGCACTAGATCACCCCCACTAGCGCGGGTCATGCACTAATGCACTTGCACTAAATCAAACACTCCCACACCCAAGATTAGTCAACCACAACAAAAAGAATGTAAAAAGAAAAAAAAATGTCTAGAACACAATAAATTCCTTGATTCCTAATGTCACTCGCTGCCATTCCCCGGCAACGACACCAAAAACTTAACACGTTCCTACCGCAAGTACACAGGGTTAGAGTAGTCATCAAGGTTGATCCCATAGGGATTGGTGAATGACCACTAGGACAATGATATAACGTAGCTATGTCTAGACTATGAGATGATATGAAATAATAAATTGTAAGCTAAAATAACTAAGCTAAAAGGAAAAGAAAATAGCACTCAAGTGACTCAAATAAATAGAAGAGCTAAGGTTCCGGTTCATCGCCCCCGATCCTCACATGTAATCGAACATCACATCACAAAATAATTCAACAATCATAATCAATCGTGCCAACAAGGATAGAAAGTGTTGTGCTTTCTCAAGCCACAACCGCCCTATTACATATATATGGCCCTAACTATCTCTAGCTTAGAGACTAATAGAATGTAATGCATTAAAGTCCATAAAGTTTCCTGCCTTATTTTTGTAAAGGTCAAATCAATCATCTCTTGACCTACAATTTAATCTCTCGTTGTGCTATTGGGTCTAATACTGGATTATCTCTCGATCTCACCGGTATTTTCCATAACAAAAATTGGAACCGGCCGTGGTTCATCAATCCATCAATCAATCAATAACATAACACATAGATCATGAATTGAATAAAGAATGATGCAATAATTCAACACATTTGGATCGGGGGAAATTCCCCTTCATTTTAGCACAAGATCTAGCCTATCAAATTCATAGCAAGAATATTAAAAACAATAAGAGATTCCATAGATAGAGAAAAGATCATTAGATAATACCCTTAATGTTCACAAATTCTTGCAAAAATTAAACTTCTTGCACCTCGGTCTCTAATTTACAAGAGAGATCTCGATGAATTGGGGAAGAGGATAGAGAAGAGAGAAGAGAGAGGTAGTGGAGGCTTCTTTGAGAAATTATAATGAGAGTGTTTATATTACGACCTCTCAGATCCCTAGGGTATTAATAAATATGGGCTTTCCGTGTTAGCTTTGACAATGATGCGTATTTTGACCATAATGTTTTCATCTTAACTCCGATTAAGATGACTTTGGATGCGTTGGAAATCTATTAAAAAGATATACAACTTTATGTTGAATGGGTCTCTAAATTTAGACGTTTTACTGGTCTAAATCCCACATATTTTAGGCTGATATACTTTAAATATGCATTATTGCTTTCATTTTATTCTAGAATTTATATTTTAGCTCTAAATCTCCTTTTGCTTTAACTTTTGATCCTTTTTTCTCCTTTCTTTTCCCTTTAAGCTTATTGTTTTTTCCATCCTTCATGAATTTTTTGTTGCTTGAGACCCATATATATTTTCACAACACAAAAGTAGTAATAAGAACATAAAGGGAGAATTCCACCTAAAATTAGAGGTAAAAACTCTTATAAACCTTAGGAATAAGATGCAAAAGTTACACTTATTAGTTATTTCTTAGTCCCATCTATGGCATCATAAGCATCAAAATCATCATAAGCACTTTCTCCTACATGCATAGACTTAGGAAGGGCCGCTACTCATGGGAATATGTAGCAACCAAGAAAGAGGTGATCAGTACACTACGTATTAAGTACAATAACCATATGGATAAGATAGAGCATAATATGAAAATGGAAGATAATTCATTTACTAAGTCATTTCGATTAATCACCATTAATATCATCTTCAGGCATCTCTCAAATTATATCCATGTGAATAAAGGTAGCGCAATATTATAGCTGATGGATCGGAATACACTCTAGGGCAGGATGCTCCTTGGCACTATTATTTGCCGATGGATTGGTTTCTAGGAAAAAATGCTCCTGACCACTATTCTCATTAGTGGATTGGTTTGGCCCAACTCATATGGTATTCCACTATAAATGATTAGTATTTTCCCATGAATTTTTATCATCTAAGGTTTAGTTTAATGAGCTTAGGATCTCCCACTATTATAAATAGTGGATGAGAATACACTCTAGGGCAGAATGCATATCACTACTATTATTCACCGGTGGATTAGTCTCCAGAACAAAAATGTTCCTAGCCACTATTCTCACTTGTCGATTAGTGTGGGCCCAGATAAATAGTCTTCTAATCTAAATGGTTAGTATTTTATTCATGCCTTGTTCAATAAGAAATTTCCTACCCTACATCCATGCCCCCGAATGGACTTCCCATTCTCACTCTTCCACCTTAGATTCCCTGAATAACCCCAACCCATAACTTGGGACCTCTACACTCCCCAAGACTCCAAGACCTCTTTCTTACCTTCCCCCTACTCATCATGATTCCAAAAGCTGCCACACATGTGGGTCAAGGCCCACTTTCCCATTTCTCCACCAAGGCTCACCATCTCCTACTAGGGTTTTCCTTTAAAACCCTAAGTTTAGCTTATATGGCCCTAGCCTCTTGCTTTCCTATATAGCCTATACTCCCCCTTGACTCCAACACCATCACTCTACTCAACCCACTCGAACATCATAGCCCTACTCTCTAATTTCCACATGTGATAAAGAACCCTAGTTGGTCACCCAATAACCTTGATACTCCTCTTTTCTTTTACACCATCCCTTCACTCAAAAACTCCACCCTCCTTCCACTTGTCTCACACCCTTCATAATACACCCTCCTAATCTCAACCCTAATTCCAACACACCTTTATAAATTCTCTAATAACACTCCACTCTAGGGGTTTTCACTAAAAGCCCTAGTTAGGTTCCCATGTACACTTTTACCAACCTATGTACTATCTTTTTCCTAAATACTCCAATCACATAAAATACTCTTTCCTCCACATGTTTAAATCTTAAACTAAATTTTCCCATGTAAACTTTTCTCCCATGAAAGGAAAAACCATCCCATGTAAGACTTACACTTCCCATGAAAGATTTTAATCTAACACTTCATTTTACTAATTTCTTCCTTTATTTTGTCTCCCATATGTCACAATATACTTAGGCTTTTCCCCACTTCTTCTTACTCACTCCACCCCTCTTTATTTATTTTAAATTCCCACAACCTCGTAACCACCTAAGGCCTCTAAGCATGCATTTCATACCATAACAATCATATATAGGAGCATGTCATAAATTACAAGTCATGCCACCCATATTACACATATCATAAATCATACACAACATACATTAACTTCTTGCAAAGCAAGTTGCACTACACACATATTTAGTCCGCATTCACATATAAATACACAACACGTTCTATTACACCCATAAGCACATAAATAATAGTAAACCCAAGCCTTAACCATATCCTTATATAATAGGACACCGGGCTTGGAGCACGAATCCTACACCTCCTTACTAGAAGGGTTTTGTTCACAACCTATAAGAAATGGAACACTTATTATTAAACCTTTTTCCTACACTTATTATTTTATTAGTAATAATAATAATAATAAGGTTAACAATAGAAAAATATTTAAAATAAATTATATTAATAAATACAAGGGTTAAGATCACAATAAGGGAGGGAATAGTAAGCAAGATGGCGGCGACGGTGGTGACAGAAAAAGAGGGGTTTTGGGTTGGAAAAGAGGAGGGAAGCTAGGTATTCTTAGGAGGTAGGGTTTCTAGGTTAGAGGGGGTTGTGGTGGTGGTGGTGGCATCTCACGATGACGACACGAAGGAGAGAAATTGAGGAGGAAGGAGGGGAAGTAAAGGGAAATGGTGGTGTGGGAAGGTAGGGGAGGTTTTCTATGTAGGAAGGGAGACAGTGGAGGTGGTGATTGCTATGGTAGTGCCGACATAGGGTAGTGTAGGTGGTGAAGATAGGTGCAAAAGGGAAACTCGAGCTACCCACTTTGCATAGGTGGGGAGAGAAGAGGAAGGAGATTTAGGGGTATGGGATATCTTATTCGATAGAGGGTGATGTAGGGAAGAGAAATGGTGGGTGTGGCAGTAGTGGTGACGACTGAAGAGGGGGTGTTAGGAGGCAAGGAGAGATTTCTAGAGCGGTAGAAAAGAGAAGAATTTGAGGCGTAGGGGGTATAAATAAGGGAAAAGGTTCGAGTAAGTGGAAAAAGGAAGGAAGAAGACAATGGTAGCGGTGGTTGGTTGCCAGCTGGCGTGCAGGGTGATGCAACTTCTTGAATGCCACTCTAACTTTTGGAATGCCCTCTAGAGCTACCAGGTTCTTATTCAGCTCTTGCATATTACATAAGTAGAGTGGATACCCCTTTTGGACCAAGAAGTGTAGTGTAACTGCACACACCACTTTGCTGGTGGGCTTAGGCTTGTTTTTTCTATACAAAACCCTAATAACCTTCAGGCCTCATAATACCACATGATCCTAAGCATAGTTAATCAATGTCTGTTACCTCCCAAGCATATTCATTCATAGAATCACATCAAAACCCCATAAGTCCATCCCAATTAGGTCCACTAAGAATTCGAACCCACCTATGACTAAGGCCACATCTGAGTATAATTCAATACAATCCATCCTATCTCTCAAAAGAAGCATCCTAAATAATGATACACTAGCATATGGTGACATCTCAGCCTTAGCATTAAAAAAACTAGACACAAATAGCAATGATACACCCCAATAGAAAAGGACATGCACTGGAAAAGTTAGTATGGTGAACATACCAGTGACGACATCTAGCTAACGATCAACCTATGCCTAACTAATAACATTCAGGTGCCTGCTTGACCAAACTCCCTAGTAGGCTCCTCAGTATCCTCTGGAGCCTTGACTCTGACCTCTAGAGCCCTGAGTCTGACCTCCCCTCTAAGAGAAAGGTCATGCTCCTTGAAGCCTTCCTTTGAAATCCCACACTGGTGCACCAGCTGAGGTAAGTGCTCTCTGTTGGGTCTGCTAGGATGAGGTCTGTGCGTGCTGTTGGGGAATCAACAATACCCTATACTACTACTACTACTACTACTGATCTTAGGGTTGCTGAGGACATTGCTACCTTAGACACTTGAATGCTCGATGGCCCAGCGAACCATAATTCAGGCAGGTTATAAGTCTGCGCCCACAATCTTGGCCTAGGTGGCTTCTACCACAATGTTTGCATGAGGACCCTCTAGGTGGTCCCTAACCATTGAACTGACCCTACTACTGGTATCTTAAGGGTCCTCCTACTTAGGTCTGGGTCTTACTCCTTGAGCTCTAGCCCTTTGGTTTCCTCTTCCTCGACATAGATGCATGCTCCTAGACTAAAGTAGTGATAATGCAGACAAGCATATAGGGTGGCCAAGTTTGAGAAGTCCATTGCTCCCATCATACAGCAGATGTTGAAGTTCAACCCTTTCTCTAACTGGAACACCACCATGGACTTATTGGTAGCAAGTCCCAGAGCAAATCTGAGGAGCTTAGTGAAGCAAGAGTAGTACCACTTGACCACGTTACCTTGAGTGAGCTGCATAAATTCTTTAAGCTTATCCCTCTCCAAGCTCTCTAGGTACAATTTAGAGTGCAGGGTAGCCTTGAATTCCTCCTATGTCATCTAGGAATCATTTTGAGTGTAGTTCTCAACCCACCAGGCGTTTGGTATGCCCCTTAGCAAGAACACTGCAATGTTGGACTGCTTGGCTAGAGGATAGTCCACGGCTTCAAAGGTGTGATTGATGTCTTAGATCCACCCCTCTCGAACCATGAGATCCTCCTTACCTATGTATAGTGTAAGGTGATGCCTAGTGACCCTCTGAAGCCAATCCTCCTTGGCACCCTCAATAGTGGAGGTGGGGGTAGCACTAGCGGCTAGCATTGGATGAACTACATGAAGGCCTCAAAAGCCTCCTCTAGGCATCTGACCCTTCCGTTCATTATGTAGTTTCATTGTGAGAGAAAAGATAAGTTAGTAGTGAATCTAATGGTTTGATACAACTATAACACATTATTTCCCCTCTGGGGAAATGCCTAGGCTACCTTTTTGTATCCTCACCAGTGATCTCACACTTAGGGCTTTTAAAGTAGAAAAAAAAACCTTTTTAGGGTATAAAATATTTTCGAAACAAGGGAAAAACTTGTTAATAAAAACAATTTCAAAAAAAAAAGTGTGTTTATTTGATACAACGCTATAATAACAACTTGTAACACCCCTAAAACTTGTAGTTGAAATTTTTTGTTTGGCATAGAAAAGCATACGCTAAAAATGGGAGATTGTTACTACCGTGATTAGTACAAGATTGACCCCTAGCCAACTTCATACTAACCACAAGGTTAAATGTACTAAAATTATTAACATGAATAATTAATAAAAACCATAATAGTCTAACATTCATAAATAAAACCAAAGTACGCAAATGTTAGAGTTAATATAGAATGGAGATGCAGTACAAATAACACCCACTATAGGGGAATAAACACAATAATAAAATAAAAAATTTATAAGTCTCGAGAGCACTCTCTTGAACCCCACACTAGGTAATCACCCACTCCTGCCCAAGGCATTATAAGCATCGAAATAATCATAGGCATCATCCCCTACCTGCATAGACTCAAGAGGAGCCACTACTCATGGGAATGAGCACCACCCATGAAAAGGGTGATTAGTATGCTATGTATTAAGTAAGGTAATCATATGGCTAAGATAAAGCATAACATGAAAAGGGTAGATAATACATGAACTAAGTTATTCTAATTAATCACCATTATTAGAATTTAGGCCATAAATACCTTCTTTACACATCTCTCAAATTATATCCATGTGAGTATAAGAACCCCAATATTATAGGTGGTGGATCGGAATACACTCCAGTGTAGGACACTCTTGGCTAATGTTGTTTACCAATGGATTAATTCTAAGGCAAAATGCTCCTATCTACTATTCTCACTAGTGGATTAGTCTAGCTCTGACTGACATGGTGTTCCACTATAAGTGAGTAGTATTTTCCCCATGAACTATTATCATCTAAGGTTTATTTTATTGAGCTCAAAATCCACAAATATTATAGCTGATGGATTAGAATACAGTCTAGGGTAGAACGCACTTGGTCATTATTATTCGCTGGTGGATCGGTATTTAGGTAAAAAATGCTCTTGCTATTATTCTCGCTAGTAGATCAGTCTGAGCCGAGCTCAATAGTCTTCCACTTTATGTGGTTAGTATTTTATTTGTATATTATTCAATAAGAAATTCCCTACTAGGCATGCATGCCCCCTAATGGACTTCCCATTCTCACTCTTCCACCCCAGACTCCCTGAATAATCCTAAACTATAACTTGGGACCTCTAAACTCCTTAAGACTCCAATATCACTTTCTCATCTTCCCCCTACTCACAATGAATCCAAAAGCCCCCACACATGTGAGTCAAGGTCCACTGTTTTATTTCTCCACCTAGGCTCACAATCCTGTACTAGGGTTTTCCATTGAAACCTAAATTCTGGCATTTGTGGCCCCAGCCTCTCTTTTTCCTATATAGCCTATATACCCCTTGACTCCAACACCATCACTCCATTCAATCTACTCCAAACATCGCAACCTTACTCTTTAATTTTCACATGTGATAAATAACCCTAGTTGGTGACCCCAAAACCCTAATACTCTCCTTTTCTTTTACACTATCCCTTCACTCACAAATTCCACCCTCCTTCCACTTGTCTCACACCCTTTATATGACACCCTCCTAATATCAGCCTTAATTTCAACAAACCTCTATAAAAAATCTCACAACTCTCCATATTTAGGGTTTCCCCCTAGAAACCCTAGTTAGGCTCCCATACATACTTCTACCAACCAATGTACTACCTTTTCCCTAAAGACTCCAATCACCCAAAATACTCTTTCCTCTACATGTTTAAACCTTAAACAAACTTTTCCTATGTAAAATTTTCTCCCATGCAAAGATAAACCACCCCATGTAAGATTTTATTCTAACCCTTCATTTTATTATTTTCTCCCGTTATTTTATCTCCCATATGTCACAATACTTAGGATTTTTCCCCACTTCTTCTTACTCACTCCACACTTTTTATTTCTTTTAAATCCCCATAATCTCTCAACCACCTAAGGCCTTTAAGCATGCATGTCATACGATAACAACCATATATAGGAGCATGTCATAAATAACAAGCTATGTCACCCATATTACACATATCATAAATCATACATAACATACCTTAACACCTTACAAAGAATGTTGCACTACACACATACTTGGACCACATCTTACTATATATAAAAGAAGAATACATTAAAACATTTTTTCCCCTCCAAAACTTAAGCTCATATTATTACATTATATTTTCATTAATTTATTATTATATTGGTTCTGGTTCCTTGATAATAGTCAATCTGATACAGTACCACCAACGTATATATTTCAAAATGCAATGTGTCACATTGCTATTGGCTGTATAAAAGAATAATATATTAGAACATTTTTTCCTCCAAAAATTTGTTAGATATTATTAAATTATGTATTATTTAATTTATCTATCATATTTGTTTTAGATTTCTGCCAACATTTAGCGTGATATAGTAAAATGAAACAACTGTCTAATATTCACATATCACTGAGCAATTGACTATAGTCCATATTGTGTCAAATTTGTTACACGTCAACAATTCACCTTTCTTATTCAACAAATAATATAAAAGGATTTCCAGATCTGATGAATCTATAATCCCAATAACCAAAAATGGTCTATAAAAACATGTCTATTTACACATATTTCTCACTTTCGAATATACTAAACCTTTAGTGTTTGGTAAGCTAAGCTTTTTGCTCGAAATTATATTCCAATTTCTTCTAACATATTTTATATATGTGCTAATATCGATTATAGTTTTATAGACATTATTTATACTCATTTAAATTTTATAGATCAGCTAAAAAAATGATAATGTGGAGCATACTTAACAACATTAACCCATCAAAGAGTACAAGGGCAGTGAAACTTAGGTTAGTAAGGATTTACTAAAAGCCTTCTTATGGAAAAAAACATGAAGCTATCAGGTTGGAATGTATATTTCATAACAGAGAAGTATGTTTGACTTATACATAAATAATTTTCACATTTAAACTATATATTTTTTGGTCATACATCATAATTGACTTGATATTTTAATCAATTATAGGGCCCAAGGATTCATGCAACTATCAAAAAATCTGAGATAAAATAATACAAGACAATAATGAAGGAAGGTTAACTCTATCAAGTAATTTTTTTTTATTGTGGTAGACAACCATCTAAAATTAAAAACTACAAACATCAAGTACATAATGTACTTCAACAATTTCACTCATGGTATTATGCAATAAAAAATAGAAGCATTCCTAGTCTAATTATTCAAGTTTATTCCATTTCATTAGTTAGCGACAATGTGAACAATAATTCTCATCGGTAAGAAGAAAAATACTGAGAAAAATACTTTACTTACATGATTTTAACGAACTAACATGTTATAATACTATATATCACTAGAAGTTTCTCGGCTATACACTCAATGAGAGAGAAGGATGTACTTAGACATGTGAAAAACTACTTGGACTTTTTCCTTGAAGATAAAATGTAAAAACATACAACATATCATTTAATTCATAGATATACACCTTCACAATAATTATTTGACATCTTGCCAATTTTGTAGGGAGAATAGAGTTCAGTGCACATTATGGGGATATTATGCAACAAAAACTAAATGAATATTTTATAATCACTAATCCTAGTACAACTATAATTTTCCTTCAATTTTGTAGAGTCAACTTATTTATAGATTTTTTTTTCAATTTCTTATAGAGAGAGTGAAATTATACACTTATTGATACAATTATAATTAATTTATAATTGTTTTTAGATCAAATCAAGGTATCTAATATATGGAACGTGACCTAACTCATAACTGACCCAAACATGGAAGAGATAAAATACTTTTTCAATTAATATTTCTCTTATACATTAGAACTAC
This sequence comes from Tamarix austromongolica, assembly GCA_039764185.1. Classification (NCBI taxonomy): domain Eukaryota; kingdom Viridiplantae; phylum Streptophyta; class Magnoliopsida; order Caryophyllales; family Tamaricaceae; genus Tamarix; species Tamarix austromongolica. Next base: position 127,641,529 of record CM077809.1, read on the forward strand.
TCAATTGTTTTAATTAAAAAATGACAACTGGAAACACAAAGAAAATAAAAAAAGTTGTTTGTTAGTTTACTCGAAGGATCATCAAAAACTGTTATTATTTGTGAATCAAAACCACTTTCAAGTTCACAAACCATAGTAGAAGAGCTATTCTTAGGGAAAGTAATATTCAAAACAGTTGAAGAACTACAAGAAAACGACGTATTATTTTTAACAAATTATATAATTTTATTTTGTTTACAATATATAACCAAAAAATTTACAGGTAGGAAAAATTTGGATCAATGTTGGAGTGTATGCAAAACATGCTTGATGAAACTCAAACCTTTGGGACAAAGATTTATTTGTGAGAAGTGCAACACATATGATACTAAAGGAAATCTAAGGTACAAATTGCATATTAGAGTCGTTGATGGAATATGAAATAGTGCACTACTACTTTGGGATAGGGAGTGTACATAAGTGATAGGAAAAACAACACTACAACTGAAGGAGGAAAATGAGGTACTATTTCATATATTTATGTTAAGCAACAATTAATATTGTTGTATCATATGAACTCCAAGTTTATAATGTAGGTAAAAGTAGATGATCCAAAAATTCCTACTCAATTGGAAAAATTAGTCAACATAGAAACCCTTTCCTTAGTCCAAGTGAGGGATCCTCAAATGGGAGCCTACTTAATCATTAAATTAACTATCGATGAAGGGTTGGTGTGCAAGTATAAAGTTCCCTATTACATTGACAACCAGGTTTGGTATACTTTTCTGATTACCCATAAATTAGGAAAAACATAGTTGTTACAGTCATTATTTACAATATTAAGCTTCATCTTTTATTAAATATTCTAATTAACCAATTATTTTCACTATTTAAGGACTTAGATTTACTTTCTAAACTAAATCAAACAACAAATGAGTAGGCACTATTAAAACAATGCATATCGAAAGTATGTTCATATAATTTTAAAACAATTTTAATGATTAATTTTTACAGTGATATCACAATTTTTATTTGAATCCATGAAGGTCGAATCACAAATAGATGAGGTGACAACTCTAACCAAGTTTGAAACAAATGATTCAGAAAATACACTATTAGAGCTAACAAAGAGAAGGCCTAATGGTGATCTTTCCTCATCAGTTTCCCAAAAGAGAAAGGCTAGAGTGAATGTGAATAAGGAAGGGGTTTGATGTGGAAGTGATTAGAATTTTATTTATAAGTACTAGGGCGTACTCTGCTACTAGATTCATATTAAGTAAGAAGTTGTTTTCCATTTTTGACCAGTTACAAAAACATGGGATTGATTGCCCAATCTTTTGACTGCCAGTTTACTTTAGCTATAGTTTAACATAGAAAATTTTGAACCTCTCTATTCTTATATAACGAATATTATCAATTAAATGTCGGTAGTATTACTACTACTTATTTTTTGTTTCAAAGTTAATCAGTCTGCAACAATGTTAGCCAGTTTATCACCCTCACTAAGTGCTAAACTTTAACAAATATTATTATAAAGTAAACATATAATAGAACCAAAAAGCAATTATATTTCCTGTGAATTACTTTCCAATATTGGTTGTCACACACGAGGCAAATTATTTAATAGCCACTAATCATAGACCAACATTTCTCATATTCTAATGACAACCAACAAAACACCTTAAAAAACATTCAATATTGTGGAGGCTTAGGATACTTAATTTATAAATGGTGATATATAACTGATTATCCCCTTCCCAAATATGTACCAATACTTATTGTTTTAAAGGCAAAAAAAATGATTAGTTCATATTACGTTAATAATTAGTTATACATCACCCATTAACTAATTATTAACATAATATCATAAAATGTTAACATACCAAAGAGACAAACATTTTATGTTCACATACTCTAAATATCAATTAGACTCACCAATTTAAACCATAGCAAATATGTAATTAGATGATTTTAAAATTATTTCAAATGTGAGAACTAGGTTTTATAATATTTGCAATGTTTATTAGATAAATTGACTGGTATAGTTCAACAACTAACAACAACCCTAAATAATATTTTAAAACAATTTTGAGCATATATTATTAATCAAAAGATAGGAATGAAGTATCAAATATTGATTTATGGTAATTTTCCTTGGACAAAGCTCAAGCGTTAGCACACATTTAGTAAGGCATCATACAGAAAGAGTAGAACCTGTAAATTTATACCTGAGGTATCATCCATTAAGCTTGACATATGTATATACCACCAAACGTCACATGAAAACCAAAAATGGTATTAATTCATAATATTATTATTTATATATTTTAGAAGAAAAATGAAATGGTTTAACAAAAATAAAATAAGATTCATTAAAGTAGAAATGTTTTTTCTATTCTTTTTCTTTCATTTCTATACCATGGCTTATCTTTACGGTTAGTTATTAGATTTTCCTATTTTTAAATTATAGTTTGTATTCAATCTTATTTATTTTTACATTATTTAATATACAATTTAATAGATCAGAGGAAGAAAAACTATCTTGATTAATTTTAATTGCTGTAAAAATATTAATAATTTGTTATGATATTGATACTAAATAGAAATTCTAAATTTGGAGAGTACATAAATTTTTTTAAGTAATGTTGCTTACCGCAACCTATCAAACCATATTTAAACTACATTTATGTTGAGTATCTTTTAGAAACCATTTTAATTAAAAAGTTTTAGGAACCATTTTCTTTAATATCTTTTGATGTTGTAGGAAATTGCTAAAAAAAGAAAAATCATCATGATGTGTGGTATATACTATAAAAATATAATATTGCATTATTTATTATGAAATTTCCTAATTTAAAATTAATAGTAATCTCAATTTAATTTTGAATTCAGATTTTAATTTCAGAAATTACATTAAATAACTTAATATGTTAATTTTTGTAACCATGTTTAAACAAAAATATAGCTCTTAATAAAACCATATTAATTTAAATGGAAGTTATATGTGGGATTAGTGATGAAACCCCAAATACTCTTAGCGATCTTACCAAACAGTACTTCAATATTCCTATAAAAATTATTAATTATCTTTGTGTTTCTACATTGTAGGATAATCAAGTAGATTAACAAGTTGGCAATAAAAGCGGGAATAAAATCCAGATCTGTTGCTGTGAAGAAATGAGATCTTATTTGAGAAGATATATTCTAGTTTAAGATTATTAGCAATAATAATGGCACTATTAGCCGATTAGCAATTTTATTATTATTATTATTTTATCTTGTAAAATGGGTATTAAGCATCTAGTCAAAATTTAGATCCAAAATCTCTACTCTGCCTAATCCTTCACCTGTCCATCTTTCCAGGTTCCAAAACTCAACACTCTTTACCTTAATAAAACCAAAAATCCTTAAAAGCCCAAACACCACCAAGCTTAAAGCCCAAACACACACAACCCTTAAAACCCAAATAAACCGACGACCCTTAAAACCCCAAACCCTAGCCTCTCGGTGAAAGAATGTCTTCAAACAGAGCACCCTACCCTGACCATCTTCCTCCTCGACATCCATTGAATAATTCCACCCCATATCATGCCTCATTCTTCACTCACCATCAATGGTGAATTTTCACCATTAATCCATTCCATTAGCTACTCCTTTTCGACCATTTTTCCAACATTCAACCCCCATTTTTTTGGCTAGTTACTACCCTATATAAAGCCTTTAATTTGATTTAAAGGCACACAACATTTAGTTGGATTTTTCATGTTATGAAACAAAGCTTTTAGCTTGATTATTGTCATGGATTGCGTCATTTATTGTCGGAATTCTAACAACCCTAGTTATTCTTTGGTTAGAGGATTTAGATCAGGCAGTCCTAATCAACCCTATCCCTATTTCCTCTTCAATTTGTGTTGAATATTGTTGAGTTTGTCTTTGAATCCTGATTAGAATTCGATTAGCTACTATCAAAGTTTCGATCGGTATTGCTCATGTCTGATCTTTGGTTTAAATTACTCTCCTTGATTAATCGAACCCCATTCAGATTTGTGGGGTTTTTATTTTAGTGTCAATTTTATTTTCTTTTTCCTTTTTTCCCTTCTTTTTATTTTTATTTTCTTTCCAGTTGTTTCCTGTTTGAGTTAGTCAAATTAGCCATTAGATCAATTGGTATTCGATTCTTTTTGAGTCAGTTGCTTCGGTGTCTTACTTTGCTATTTGCAATTTGAATTTGTGCTGGTATTTGATTCTGTTGGTCTGATATTTGTTTTCATATTCGAGTGGTGTTCATATTCCTTAATAGGGTAGTGACTTTTCTGGTTGGCCGCGTACTATCCGGTATCGGTTCTTTTGATTTCCATTTAGTTAAGGGTCCGTTTGATTGGTTGATTTTGGTGTTTGATATTTAGTCTTTTTTTTTCTTCTGAGTTTTTTTTTCAAGTTTTTGATTTGAAGTGCTCTTTTCCCCTTGTGATCTGAACTTGATACCAAAATTGATTTGCTATCTTAGTTTTGGGTCAGGCTATCGGGTATTAGGAGGCAATTCAAAAACCCATTTCTTCTAAGCCAACAACTCATAACCCTGCCTTATTGTATATCCATGGTGATGCAAGTGCATCTAGTGCATCTCATGATTCTCATATTTCTAATGATTCTCAAGGTAAGGAAGAATTAGCTTTCTTAACAATGGAGCCAATCATTTTCAATATTCTTAATAATATGTCTATGCTTGGTATTTAAAATGATTCAAGATATTCTTGTATGTATATTGCATATTTACAAGGAGAAGACGTTAACACATCAAAATAGACTTAAAGTGTACAAGAATTCAAAGCATACAAGGCTATGGCATACATGGTATGACTCTACAACAAGATATAGTGATGTTATCATTAGTTATATTAAACTTGTTGTAAACCCTAAGTGTATTTTATGTAAGCCAGGGTTTTGTTGTAATTTCATGTATGTACCATAGCTGATTGTATGGCTTTGTAATGTTAGTCATTAATAACATTTAGATGATGATATTATGAGAGCGTTTAGGTATTATATAGGCTTAATTCAAGTGGATTAAATTTAGCTTGAATTAAGAGGTTTAACTGGTGGGTGTGTATGCCATAGGTCGATCACCTTGCCTATATATACTTCCTAAACTTGTACACATAGAGGATGAAAGATCATTTGAATAATAACCTCAAGTTTAACACTTGTCTTTTCTCTCCTTTAGAGTAGTATCTGGCTAGGAAGTGCCCAGGGCATTCCTTTTCTTCATTCGAAGCTGAATGTGTCTTCAACCTTCGAAGAAGACTAACTTTTCCTCCTACAACCTTCATCGAGTTTAACCTTATTAAACCAATATGTTCTTGCAATTTCAGCCTACCAATGCAAGTATCAATTGATGATTGATCCTACTCTTTTCCCTTCCCTTTGATTCACATCAAATTTTGGTATTAAAGTTCCTAAAATCAATTGCTTATGCATGGCGGTACAGATTTGGTACATTCTTGCTGCTGCATGTAAGAAAATCAACCTGCAAGAAGCCACAGATCCAGCCATCTTCAACTATTTCTTGCATCTTGATTTCATTCTTGAATCTTCATTGAGTTCTTAATTGAAGGTTTTAAATCTTCCAATAATATTGTTAAAGTTACACGCAGCCTCATCCAGAGAAGTCCACCCACTTCTCTTCGACGCCATCTTCCTTTCTTTTCTTCCTTTCGATCTTCAACCAGTTTCTTTCTTAATTCCCAACCATTACCTTGACTTCTGCCGATCCTTTTCTTTTCCTTTCCTTTCTCCATTTGTCCAGTAGGTTATCTTTCCATTTATATTTCTCCACGTACTAAATTTGGTAGGATTAACCCTCGACATACCAAATGCGAGAGAACCTGGTTCGAAGGTTTGGAAAATTTTTGCAACTTTGGTTCTTATCCTTTACTCTCCAAATTCAATCCAAACTATTCTCCCGTTTCTTCTTCATGTATTCTATTTTGTATATGAATAACATCTTTAACTTGAAGATTTCATGTCATTGAAGCAATTCGACAACCTCCATTTGGTATTTTATGTGGCTTGATTGAATGTCACAAAGGAGAACACCATTTGGCCATTTCCCAACCAAGAGTGCATGTAGTGTCATTATGCCACCTTTCCTTCCATTTTTGCATGACTAAAATAGTAGAAGTGTGTTTCACCTTCACTATGGCAAGTGAAGAGGTTCATGCCTTGGTAGAGTCTATCAAGAGTATAACCACATGAATGGATGCTCAAATTCATAATCAAACAACACTTCAATAATAATTACAAAGTGTGGAAGCCTAGATAGCCGATCAAGAGAACTATCGTCCATGGTCAAATCAAATGGAAACGACACAAGATAGTGTGGAAGGAAAGATGAGGCATGATTTCCATGCAAAAGGAGCATGTGGATACTCAAACGTGCATCAAAACGAAGATGGAGAAGAAGAGATGAGTTATTTTGGCTCAAGCAATCATAGAAGACCACGTCCATTCCAAGTAAGACATATATACAATGAGGATCAAGATATCAAACTTGACCTTCCTAAATTTTATGGTGAATTGAATGTAGAATTATTCTTTGAGTGGTTGCATGAAATTTAAGCTATATTTGAATTTTAGGAGTATGATGATGAGAGAAAATGTAAGCTTGCTACTATTAAGTTCAAAATATTTGCTATGACAACTTAGAAAAGACAAGATAAATACAAGAGAAGTCAAAAATTAAATATTGGGAAAAACTAAAAAAACACCTATGAAATTTTTTTTTGCCTAGAGAATATGAACAAGATATGTCTGTGAAAATGACAACTCTATGGAAAGGTTTATTTAGTGTAGAAGAATACATTAGAGAACTTGAAAAACTAGTACTTATATGTGATGTCTAAGAAGGAAAAGAACAAAAATGTGCTAGATACTTAGGTGGATTGAATAACTTTATAAGATATATAGTTGATATGTATTCCTATGATTCTCTTGATGACTTGATTAAGTTGGCTTTAAAATTTGAAAGACAAACTAAAATAACCAAAGCCTATGTTAAGTCTAATGTTTCAACTTCAACTAAACCCTATTCTAATACTTTTACACCTAAATCAGCATCTTCATATGATAAAAAAGAATAATCGAGATGATAAAGGTAAACATAAGGTAGTTGAAATGTCTAGTAAACAATGCTTCAAATGTAAAGGATATGGACACTTTTCTAGAGAATGTCCTAACCAAAGAGCCTTAACCTTGAATGAATTAGAAAACATGGAACCATGTAGTGATAATGAGAATCTAGAAATTGAATCTCCTAATGAAATCTTAACCATGGGTGAAGAAGAAGGAGACCCATGTTTTGTGATTCAAAGAGTGTTACAAAACCAACCTAATGTGACACCTACTCAAAGGGAGAAATTTTTTAAGAGTGAATGTAAAATAGGTGATATGGTTTGTAGACTCATTATTTATAGTGGTTCATGTATAAATGTTTCTAGTGAAGCAATGGTCTAGAGACTACTAATCATCCTAAACCCTATTCTTTACAATGGCTAAACAAAGAAAAAGAAGCTAAAGTAAACAAAAGAACCCTAATCACATTTTGCATTAGAGACTACCATGATGAAGTTCTATGTGATGTTTTTCCTATAGATGCTTGTGGATTACTTTTAGGAAGACTATGGCAATACAATAGAAAAGCAACTCATGATGGAGTAATTAATAAATATGTGATGAAAAAAGGAAAGCAATTATATAGATTGACACCTTCTTTTTGTGATCATATACCTTTGAGTGATGACAAAAAGAGGTTATATTTACATGAAAAGGCTATAGAAAAATGCATAGAAGAAGAAGGAATTTGCTATGCTTTAGTTGCTAAAGATTCTAAACTTGGGGAGAAACAAATTGAAAATCCTAATCTAACTAAGCTGCTTGATGAATATCATGATGTATTTCCTAAAGATTTACCTCATGGATTACCACCTAAAAGAGGTATAGGACATATCATTGATCTTATTCCTGGAATGCATCTTCTAAATAAACCAACTTGTAGATGTAACCAAGAGGAAGCTAAGGAATTACAAAAATAAATCCAAGAGATTATGGATAAAGGATTTGTGAAAGAAAGTATGAGTCCTTGTAGTGTTCATGTTTTACTAGTGCCTAAAAAAGATGCTTTACTAGTGAATAACATTACTATCAAATATCATTTTCCTATGCCTAGGTTAGATGATATGCTAAATGAACTTTGTGGTGCAAAAGTATTTTCCAAAATTGATTTAAGAAGTAGTTATCATTGACTAAGGATTAGTGATGGAGATGAGTGGAAAATTGATTTTAAAACTAAATATGATCTCTATGAGTGGATGGTTATGCCTTTTGGGTTATGTAATGCACCTAGCTCATTTACGAGAGTTATGAATGAAGCTCTCTGACCATTCCTTGGTGATTTCATTATTGTATATTTGGATGATATTCTTGTGTATAGCAAAAATGGTTATGATCACCTAGTGCATTTAAGGAAATTGTTTGTTAAGTTAAGGGAAGCTAAACTTTATGGGAAACTTGAGAAATGTGACTTCATGCTTCCAAGTGTAGTTTTCCCAGGCTATATTGTTAGTGTTTAGGGTATTAAAGTAGATCCTAATATTATTAGAGCTATAAAATAATTTCCTATTCCTAAAGATATTCATGATGTGAGAATTTTTCATGGGTTAGCTAGTTTTTATAGAATATTCATTAATGATTTTTCTACTATAGCTACACCTATTACACAATTCATGAAAAAGGTGAATTTTATTGGGGACAAGAAGCTACTCAAGCCTTGGAGACCCTCAAAACTAAACTTTGTAATGCCCCTATATTATCTCTACCCAACTTTAATCTTCTTTTTGAAGTAACTTGTGATGCTAGTGGAGTTAGAATAGGAGGTGTACTCTCACAGGAAAAGAAACCTATATCATTATTCTCTAAAAAGTTGAATGGGGCCAAACTTAACTATTAAACTTATGACAATGAATTCTTTGTCATTATACAGAGTTTAGAGACATGGAGTCATTATTTGAGACCAAAACCCTTTGTGTTACATTTGGATCATGAAAGTTTAAAATACTTGCATAGTTAAAAGAAAGTTAATCCGAGACATGCAAAGTGGTGAGTTTCCTACAATCCATTGTGTTCTCTTTCAAACATTTAGATGGAAAAGAAATGTAGTAGCCGATGCTCTTCCTCGTAGATCTACATTACTTGTTATGATGGATGTAAAAATCTTAGGTTTCGAAATATTGAAAGAATTGTATCCTAAATATGAATATTTTAAGGATATATTTAGTTCATGTAAAGAAAGTGGATACCATGGTAATTATGTCATACAAGATGGATTTTTGTTTAGATTAAATAAACTTTGTATTCTTAGATCTAGTATTCAATACTTACTGATTAAAGAACTACATGAAGGTAGCATTGCAGGACATTTTGGTATATATAAGAATATAGAATTGTTACAAGAAAGTTTCTATTGGCCACAAATGGTTAAAAATGTACAAGCTATGATAGATGTTCTACATGTCAAAAATGTTAAAGTTACTTTCATAAAAGCTTATACACACCTTTACCAGTTCCTAATAAACCATGGGAAGGAGTTAGTATAGACTTTATCCTAGGGTTACCAAGAACACAACGTGGTAAAGATTCTATTCTTGTGGTGGTAGATAGATTTTCTAAAATGGCTCATTTTGTTCCATGCAATAAAACCGATGATGCCACACATGTTGCTGGGTTGTATTTTAGAGAGATTGTTAAACTTCATGTTGTGCCTAAAAGTATAGTCTCAGAGCGGGATGTCATGTTTATGAGTTAATTTTGGAAAACTTTATGGCGTATGCTTGGTGCTAAATTGTTTTTTAGCACTTCACATCATCCACAAATGGATGGTCAAACTGAGGTAACTAATCGAACTCTTGGTACATTATTAAGACTTTTAGTTAATAAAAGTACTGAGGATTAGGATGTTAAGTTAGCTCATGCAGATTTTGCTTACAATCAAAGTCCATCGAGTACTACTCAAACTAGTCCGTTTGAGCTGGTTTATGGAGTGAATCCACATATGCTAAATCAATATGATTCCAAATTACAAAATTATAAAGCCGAGGATAGAGTTAAATTTTTTTAATAGCTTCATCAGAAAATACAAAATAATATTGAAAAAGGTAGTGCCAAGTATAAAGCTCAAGCAAATAAGCATAGAAACCCACATGTATTTTCTCCTAGTGACTTAGATTGGTTACTTTTGCATAAAGAAAGATTTCCTAATTTACATAAAAATAAACGAATGCCAAGAGCTGATGGAACTTTTAAAATACTAAGAAAGTTTAGGGATAATGCTTATGAACTTGAAGTTCCAGATCATTATGGTGGAATTTCAAGAACTTTTAATATTGGTGATTTGTCTCCTTATTATACTGATGATAATTTGGAGACAAATTCTTCTCAACTTCGGGAGAATGATGCAAGTGCATCTAGTTCGTCTAATGATTCTCATATTTATAATGATTCTCAAGGTAAGGAAGAATTAGCTTTCTTAATAATGGAGCCAATCATTTTAAATATTCTTGATAATATGTCTATGCTTGGTATTGAAAATGATTCAAGATATTCTTGCAGGTATATTACATATTTGCAAGGAGAAGACATTAACACATCAAAAGAGAATTAAAGTGTACAAGCATTCAAAGCATACAAGGCTATGGCATACATTGGATAACTCTACAATAAGATATAGTGATTCACATCACACAGGCTAAAAATCCGACATTCTAACCAGTCATTATAGTCTATGGTTGAGCAAGTGTCAAGTTACAAAAATTGTCGGTATTCTAAGTCAATAATCAAGCTCACCTATTCCTTTCTAGTTTTCTTTATATATATTTTATCATTCTTAACTCGTTTTGTATATTTGGACTGAACACTTATGTATATTGATTTGATTATTTGACTATTTTTCTTTTTTTTCTTATGATTATTTGGCCTAATTTAGTAAATTAATATGAATTCACACATTGGAAATGCATTTACTGGAAATGTGTTGGAAGGTTCTCACCAGAAGTACGTTGAGGATGATATCGTGGGTCGGTAGCTTGTCATTGCTTGGGGTTCGAGAGTTAATTTTACGATTAGTTAAGACTTAGGCTAACCAGTTAGATATATTTCTACCTACTACATTAGCAAGCTTTTAGTTCTTTCTTATTATTTAAACTCATGTCATTGATTTTAATATTTGAATTTTGTAAACTTTCACACTCTCTTCTATCTATAATATTGTTATTCTCATCATTTCTATCATTAGTATTATGCAGTATTTGTAAGATGTGGATCTTTCACTCATTGATTTGTTTTGCGTTGCACTAAACATGTGTTAGGTGATAAACACACCTCTTACATGGTTAGTTTGGTAATAACATTCCTTGATTTTACTTCATAATGCTTCCATACTATCTTTAAAATGAAATTTTTGGTTCAATATTTAAGGGTGTGACAATTTTTTGTAGGTGAATATTATATGAAATTAATTAATGTACCTAAACGTAACTTTATATATTTTTTATGACAATTTTAGCAATATCCTCAGGTTTTCTCTATTGGCTTAGTTTTCCTAGAAAAGATAAAATTAGGATAATTTGGGTAGATAACTAATGAAAAGAGCATAATATGAGGATCAAAGCTTTGAGTCATGGAATTTTGGATGTCAAAATAATCAGAGGCCCTAAAAGAGAAGCGATGTGTGAAAAAAATCAAGACGAGGTCATAAAGGAAAACAAAGTATTAAAAATGAGTAATAAATACTTAGCCCCCATATTGATGGAGATATAATCAATATTCATGCAAATACGGTATGTGTTTCCTTGTTTCTTATCCCACATACACTATTAATTCAATTGTATTTACTAATATGGAATGTATGTTTGCTAAATTTTGGATTTCACTCATATAGGCTTCTATCTATGTATATAACATATATTAGGTTGAATAAAACATCGAAGAGCACTGTTGTAAGAACTTTGACCTCATTTTTTATTATTTCTCAACCATTAGGGTTCTTTTATTAGATACAGTTAGTTTATTGCTATAAATGAAGGATTGAAGATCATATGGTGTTTAATATTCTAGAATCTCCTAAGTTCCTTCTTTCCTTTACTTCACAATTTTTATTGTGTTTAATACAACTCTCATCATTGATTTGAATAAGTAATTTTGTGCTTTTTTGTAGTTAATTTAATACTTGCTATTTTTTTTTATCATTGTTATTAATGTTATGATTTTTATTTATTTAAGTTCTATATTTTATAGCTTTATCAATATTCTAGGCTACACTATCATAAGGTAGGTCGATAATTGAATGTTATGGGAAAATTAATAATGAAATGTGATATGGATTTAATTATTGGGTACACTTTTAGATAGATTAATAGACCAATTTTATTGATCACCTATGTAAATTTAGGACTTTATTATTTAGCATGAGCACCTAGTTAATTTATGTGGTAGTCAGATGCTAGAATAGTATAGTTAATCTATAATTTTTAACATATACAATTGCAAGTATCAAATAGGTTAATAATTTATTCTATGTTAATTAATCTTGAGAAGTACATAATTCTAAGTGGCTGTAATTATGGTTCTAGTTAGCTACTACCTAATAGTTAATGATGCCATTAATGTAAATCTTATGATCATATCATAATTTATTAATTAGTTAGATAATAAATCATAAGTAGGCCATGGATTATTTACGTAAGAGGATACTAGGAAGGAGACATGTTCAAGCTTCTATAGGTTAACATTAAAAATATTACATGACCATTTAATTCAATAATTGATTGATATCTTCGTGTTGAATGTGTCCTCTAACCCTATTATCCCATCATTGTTACTTAGTGGTTTTGTTAATTATTAGTTTTTTTCTCATATTAGTAATTATTTTTTCTTAATTTGAGATCCGAGGGAATTTATTTGCTAATACAAATATATGAATTAAATTAAAATCTTTGTGGGATTGATCCTTATTCACTACTTACTATTTATTTATCTTTAGGGTTTAATTTGGAGTGTGTACAACAACACAGAATATTTTGATGTCATTGTGAGGGACTGAAAATTTTAATTCAAATTTATGTTATATTTTTATAGATTTTTATGTATGTACTCTTCCTCTAATTATGATTCATTTTTCTTATTGTTTATGTCAAATTAGAATTCATGCTTGAAGCCACTTGCAATTGAAAATAGAAATTTGGTGATTCAACTCATGGATGCCTCTTCAATTTCTCCCATAGGGAATATGAGTTGAAGGCAATTAGAGTCTAGAGAAAATCTGTAAAGAACAGCTGTTTAACCTAACTTTGAAGTAGTAATTATAATCTTCTTTATATTAAATATCCAGATGAATAGGATGAATGTGAAATTCAACATAGACTGATACTTGTGCTTCCTACATAAGAGGATTTTGACATACTAGCTCTTTTGGATCATGCGACAATAATTATCTAAATAAGTTTCTCAAGAAATTTCATATGGTATGAAAATAAGAGGGGTAAGTGTAGATCAACATAAATTAAAAGATTTCCCTTTTGCTTTAACATATGCTTTTAAGGAGTGGTTATATGATATGCCTACTGGATCTATTAATACATAAGTTGATATGCAAAAATTATTTATAGAAGAGTACTTTCGTTCATATGGGGCCACAAATATTAGAAAAGAAATACTAGGTATTAATCAAGATAGGAGAGAGTCCTTACATGAGTATTAAGAAATATTTAAGAAATTATGTAGCAGTTGCCTAACCACCAAGTTTGTGAGAAATTATTAATGCAATATTTCTATGTAGGACCGATGACCATGGACCATAATATGATATATGCTTCTAGTGGTGGAGCATTAGTAGATAAGATCCCAACAAAGGCTAGAATGCTAATATCTAACATAGCATTTAATTCCTCATATTTTGCAACCATAAGTACTACCTCTTTCATTCACCATAAATTGGAGAGAAGTATAATAGAAATTAATTAACAATTAAATAATTTGTCATCTTTAGTATAAAAGGTAGTGAAAGGAGGATAATCATATAAGGTATTTGGAATTTATTCATGTGACACCCTGAGTTGATACAACCATATGGAGTGCTTTTGGATTGATCGTCTAGCCCTATATATTAACATGAGTCCTTTCAGTGTACTTTTTCCTTACTCATGCACTTTTGAAGAAATTTTCAGAAATTTTTTGAAACTTCCTAGGGGGGCACCCATTCTAAAAATTGCTCAATCGCCAACATGCTTAACTATAGAGTTATTAGGAAGAAATCACCAAAAGAATGGTATATCATATTGATATAAGTAGCTAGATCAATCCTTATAATACTCTGCTCAATTTGGGGTATTATAGTTCATATGAAAACTATGTACAAATGCATCTCTCACTTTGCGATAAAAGAAAAAAGTTAATGCAATAGGTAGATGTTAGAAAAACCAAAATTGTTATTTTTATGCTCTAAATTATAACCTTAGATGGATGGATCATGATGACCTAATTTATGTGAATAATCAAAGACCACAATCTTACCAAATTCAAAAAAAGGCATAACTAACCCCTTAGAATCTATCTTATTCCTCAAAACCAGCTTCCCTAACCACCGATACCATACAAATATGGAGACAATTCATTAGAGGATATAGATAAATCTTTAGATACTAATACTATTCAATTTCTAAAGAAATAGGCTAAAGAACACAGAAAGTTAGGTGAGTCAGTTAGCAGATTCTTTAGGTAAATAAAATATTAAATCTTATAGATATATTAATGGATATAAGATGTTATAGTATAAGTGAATGAACTTGTTTTTGTTGCAGATTTGTATTTTTTAAGCATGCCAGATGATGGATCCCTTAACCCTTCCCCTATTCTTTTAGGAATAAAATTTCTAAAAACCTATTAAACAAAAAATTATATGTATAATGGGGTTCAGACTATGGAATGTCATGGGGAAACAATTAAATTTAATATTGATGGCTCAATGAAATATCATACTGATTGTGAACCTGCATCTGTGGTGGATGTAATTGACATGTTGTCTGAAAGAGTTGCTGAATTAAAAAGAGACAATCTAGTAGAGCTTATTCTTAAAAAACCAATAAAAATAAATTCTTATGAGTAAAAAGGAAATTATTAATTTGATAAGAAAATAGAGGAATGTGTTTATACTTTTAGAGTTTATCCTACTATCATAGAGAAGCATGTTGAATTTCTAATTATGAGAGGAAAACCACTACCTTGTATAGAAAAAAGATCTTGAAGTAGAGTTGAAACTTTTACCTAATTATCTAAAATATGCCTTCTTAGGGGATAATATAACTCTTCTTATAATCATTACTAGGGACCTTACATCTTTATAGGAAAAAGAATCTTTTATAATTCCAAGAGAATATAAAACTGCACTACCTCATTACATTATTATCTCAAATGTGATAAAGCATGTAAAACAAAGAAAATCAATGTCCATCAACTCAAAGAATTTTTATGAATAATATTGAGTGGAAGATTTTAAAGTATGATTTTGACTTTCACCCACATGGTCCCCCTTATCCTCATCCCTACTAAGCCTCACCCCTGCTATTGATTTTTATTTCTATAATCCAATAATTGAAGACAATGCATATCCTAAACATGGGGATGGGCTATTTTTATTTTCCCCCCCAATTTTTATCATTTTATTTCTTTTATTCCTTTTAAGAGTGCCTTGCATTTATGTTATTCTTTATTTTTGTGCTTTTAATTTTTTTAGAATGGCATTTCTTTTAGCTTTAGTAAGATGAAAAAATAAAAAAATGAAATTAAGAGATTATGCATTGAGAATAGATAATGAATCAAATCCTTAATTGATAATCTTAATGTGCAAAAGTAGTTGGGGCTAACAATATTTTTAACATTATTATAGAAAATGGAAAAAGATTTTTTTTTGTTTTTGTGGCAAATCACTACCAAAGAACTTGAAAATAAAAAATTGATATTCGTCATGGAAAATAAAAAAAGATTATTCCTAAAAGAACAAAAATTAATGAGATTTTGAGCCCTACTAATGGATATAACTTTTTTCCAGTGTACTTTTCATTACTATGTGTTATCTCTAATGTTGTATGAAACAAGAACTTATCATTATTCTCTTCAATGTTACATGAAAAAGTTCATACATTAAGATAATATAGGCACAATTTTCATCTAGTTAACTACTTTTCCATATATTCTACTTGTTATAATTTTTCCTTTTCATAACCCTATTGATTTTTTAGACTTATTTTTATTAATATTTAACCTACATATAAAGTTAATTATCCATATCATATCTCATCTCTTAGTATATGGCTAGTAGAGCACAATTTGGTTATAAGCTATTGATGAGGTTGGAAATTTAAGGATGGGGATGTTTTAGTGTTGTGCTGGTGTGTAGTGAGTTATATTATTTAAAAAAGTGATGAAAACACTATAAAGGGGAAAGAAGAAAACAATTCAGGTATCTATGTGGATTTTTCAACCACTAAATCCTTGTTCTATACTAGATGGAGCATAAAGCGTGCCTACTTGGTGAAGCATGGATCAAGTTAAAGAAACAAATAACTATTATTACTTTTTTTTTCATTGTAGTAGATTCTGGTACTGTAGGAGGTTATGATTAGATGCAAACAATTCAATGAAAAAAAGGTGAAGTTGAAAATCATAAGGAGATGGAATTGTGATAGATGAGTGCTTCACTAGGGTGAGACATTGCACAACAATCCTAGAATTTATCCTACCTTCAATAATAACCTTGTTATAACCAAATAAAAGACCTTATAACTTTTCATTTCCTTAGTTAATATGAAGGGGAGAAGAATAGAGAAGACTGGAAACCCTATATGTGATCGTTATCATGGGTAGAGTTTCTTTGAGTAAACTCAAAACTGAGACACATAAGAGTATAGTGCTCCCATATGCCTAAAGTAATAATATATTGGCCTAATTCTTTATATTTGTTCATGTTGTTTACTTAAAATTTGGATTGTGATGGTGATTTTTTTGGAATGTATGTGAACTCAAATCAGTTTAAAAATGACTTTGTACATGCTTAGTTCTCACTATTTTGAGTTCCAATGAAACGTGTGCATTTGGTATATTAATTATTGATATCTCTTGTTGACTATTGAAAGGAAGGATTATATGTTACTTGATATTTAGGACTTGTCATGCATTTTATAATTTTGTTTCTTGAATGAAAGCCATCGTTCAAACATCGAGGTATATAATAGGTGTATATTTCATGAAATTTATTGATGTATCTTAACCCAACTTAATAAATATGTTATGACAACTTAAAATTTTCTCTTGAGTGTTCTATATAGGCCTAAATTGAAAAAAAATATGAAATCAAGGTAATTTAGGGAGACAACTAAGGAAAAGAAGCACAATTTTTGAAATAAAGCTTGATGTCATGTAATTTTGAATGTACCATCATCAAAGACCACAAAAGAGAAATCATATGTAGAAAAATCAAGACAAATGCTAGTGAATAGTAATTATGAGAAAGAAATACTAGGGCTGCATGTTTTTGGAATTATGATTCATATTTATGTAAATAATATCTGTATTTCCTAGTTTATCCACTCATATTTACCATTAATTTCATCAACGTGCATATTATTATGGAAAAAATATGGATGCCTTGTATTTACTAATATGAACTATTTTTTTCCAAAATTTGAATTTAGTTCATGCAACCTTGTATATATATGTACAAGGTATCTAGAGAAGCTTTGGTATGAAAAGTACACACACACTCACACTCACACACACATAAAGCCCATATGCCATTTTTTATGATATTATATTGTTATTAAGTATTTTAATTGTTGTAATAGGAATAATAATAGAAGGAAGCAAAATCAAACACCATATATACCCTCGGAGTGAGATGATTTTTGAATATATGCTAGGGTTAAAAAAAGGGAAAGCCAATTGATGAGCGAACATAACAAATGATTGAGAAAATTATACCGCCGACACTATTTCTCTTAGTTTAATATGATTTGTTATCCATAACTATTTTTCTTACTTATAATAGGACGATTTGAGAAAATACTCTCTAGCTAATACTTTTGACAAAAAAGGCTCGAATGACCTTTCAACCCATGATTTGGGCACTCTTAAGCGTGGCAGTTGATGTAGGACGTATAATTATGGGTTAAACTCACCAAGAGTTTTTGGATGTTTCCTTTGTTCTTGACATTAAAATGATAAATTTGAAAAGATGGAGAAAGAAGTGGTTGCATTAAGAAAATCATAAGAGACAATACTTAGGAGGTTGGACAGTATATAATTATACTTATAATATTTAGTTGATGCCTCTACATCTAGTAACCCTAAACAATTTTTAGAAAGTAATGAGGTAATATAATACACTACACTTTAATTTGAATGTAATTTTTTTTTATAAATTATAATCTACATTCATGTTTGTGGTCATAAGTTGATTTTTTAAACTATTAAAGGGTCAGTATCATTGTGACTTATAAACTATAGAGGATGTGTCTATTATGACATATACTACTGCCATCATTATGAGTAATTCAATCCTGCATGCTTGGCTATTAGGGTTGATAAAGTTTGGGTCTCAATTCATAATTTTGTGGAGGAAAATTTAATGGAGCCAATGCTAATAGGTGTGATATATAATCACATAAAATTGGATATGCTCATATTTTTTACTATTAGGGTAATTTGTTGGATGACCAAGTAAAATTGTAATTATCAAAAATGAGGTAATAAAAATATTTCATTTCTAGATTAAATTCTTGTTACTTAGGGTTGTAATATCCTATCTAATAAATATATTTTTCACTCTTTATTACTTAGGGTTCTAGTATTATAGGAAGAATAATGAAAAATTGGGAAAGAAAGGAGATGAAGTATGTCCTATAATCAAGCGTCATATCCTATCACCTCAATTTAGTTTTTATTAGGACATGGCAAAATATTTTGGTGGAAACTCTATTAGGATTCCTCTTCCTATGAATTTTGAAATGAAATAAGAGGATGTGAGAATCTAGATTGGGGTAGAGGATATCCAACACTTGTTATAAGATCATATGTTACAATGTCAACATATAATAACATATACAACAAAATTTAAATCTTTTCATGTTCAACTTTATGTTAATTACTAGGTGGAAGAAATATTTTGACACTAAATGTGTAATTTATTCTTTATGGTCATAGATATTTGAGAGATAAATTCTTATCTGATTTCTTGGGTGAGTCAGGTGTATATAAAATTTTATAATTAGACACAATATCCCATGAATATTGATGATGTTGAACATGTTCTATATGAAATCAATGCAATGAAGATGAATTAATAGTCCCACTTTTTTTTCCTATTTCCTTTGACATGCATTGGGTACAAATAATATTGCAACTATCTTTAGAGACTACATATTAGTTGGAATTAATTGATGCAAATCCTCATTCTAATATGAAAATCAATGGTTGAATTTTAAATATTTACCTATATAATGATATTATTAAAATCACACACATATACATATATATAATGTTTTTTAATATATGGCTACTATATCAACAATGTTTTTTAATACATATTATGGGTGAAAGAAGAAGAAAAATGCACCACCACCACATATGACTTATAAAAAACTATGGTTTGTATTTTTTCTGTCATTTAATAATCAATGTCAATTAATTTTAAGTAATTAGTATCAGAAAATAATAAAATAATTTAATTTATATTTTATTTTTTAGTGTCCATGACACTAAGATAATGGAAGTTGCGGATATAATGTCATGAGTTTTATAAATTAAATCATTTGCAAATACTGGACGAAATAAAGAGAAGTATGTATTTACTTCGTTGAATTAATAACAAATATGATTAGCTATGTGCATTGATGCTAACATAGTATGTTCCATCTTCTGTAGGTCTATCAACCGATTAAGCTACCTAAACATGATGTGAGCAAGATTATTGAAGTTAGGATAGAATGGTTAGATTTTATTACAATTATTTATGATAATTATTAGTAGGATCATATGTAGTCTTTATAGTTCTTATGCTAAGAGTATAAATATGAATGAGAAAAAAAATTTATATAAGGTTTTATATGAAATGTATATAATGAAAGAATATAATAATTTATTTTGATGTGAACTTTATGAAATCTAGCTTTATTTTTTTGGAGGTGGCAAGTGTTTATTCACTACTATGAAACAAAAAATAATAACGGGACATTATTAATGGTGGTTTGGAAACCGTTGCCAAAAGTATGAAAATTAATGTACAGGATATTTTTAATAATGTTTATAGTTTAAAATCGTTATTAAAAGCACAACACTAAAATTTACATGGTAGTTTTAATAACGGTATACGAAAAACTGAAAAGATGTTTCAATAATGGTTCCTCCAAGAACCATTGTCAAACGCCACACTAGCATTAATAACGGTTCCTATAGGAACCCTTATGAAAAGTTTTTTAAATAACGGTTCTTACTAAAAACCTAGTTTTTCCTTTTATTTCATTCATTTCTATTTCGTGCTAAACATTTCTGACGCTGCACCTTCCCTCTCTTACTCTCCTTTTCTTGCAAGCCCTCGCACCACCACTCCGGCTCCTCTCAAGTTAGGGAAACCACCAATTGTTCTCTTTGCACAACTCTCCTCTTCCTTGTAGCACTACACCTTTACCATTCTCAGCTTTGCATGTGCTTTCATTCTTCCACACCTAGCCAACACTTCTCCCTTCTTCCTCACCCATGTTTCTAGGTGGTCGTCGCTCTCCTCTTGGTCACCATAGGTTTTCTTTCTCTCCACCACTCCTTTTACATATATTTTTGTTCTTCCACTACTAGATTTTATCTTCTCATATATATATATATATATATATATATATATATATATAAATGCATGCATGTTGATACAGGGTTGCATTGTTTATTATTGAAAGATTGCAGTTTCTCGTTCAAAAATGTGTTGGTGAAAAATGTTCCTATTGATTGTTGAATTTATAGCTATATTATTATATATTAACATGCATGAGTGTAGAATTATATATGAAGTAAGGAAATAAAATACTTCAAATTTTTAGTAATGTCACTCAAAAACTATATATATATACATTTTTATTAATAAGAATATGACACTATAAGATATAGGAAATGTCATATAATGAAATGAAAATATATTTTACATATGCACATCATTAAATGAAAATTTCAATTAGATATGCATATGTTAATGATTTTTATTCGATGAGGATTAAATAGATATAGAAAATAAAGAATATATAAAAGTGAATAATTAAATAGAGAGAAATAATTGTGTATAATAGTAATAATAGTAATAATAATAATAATAATAATAATAATAATTAATAATAATAATAATAATAACAATATTAATATAGGATTTATTACGGTTTAATTATAGTTAGCTAGGTTTAGGATTAGGGTTTATTAGGTTTAGGGTTAGTTTTTATTATAATTTATTAGCGTTAGGGTTAGGTTAGGGTTTATCATTTATTATACTAAATATACAAGTGAAAAATTAAATAGAGAGGAATAATTGTGTATAATAATAATAATAATAATAATAATAACAACAACAACAACAACAACAACAAGAAAAAAGGATTTATTAGGGTTTAATTATATTTAGCTAGGTTTAGGATCATTATCGTATGAGGTATAGGGTTAGTTTTTATTATAATTTATTAGGGTTAGGGTTTAGTGTTTATTATACTAAATATAAAAGTAAATAATTAAATAGAGAGGAATAATTATGTATAATAATAATATTAATAATAATAATAATAATAATAATAGTGTTTTAATTATAATGATAATGATAATATAGGAATTATTAGGGCTTAATTATAGTTAGCTAGGTTTTGGATTATGGTTTAATTAGGTTTAGGGTTAGTTTTTATTATAATTTATTAGTTTAAGGGTTAGGGTTAGGGTTATGGTTTGGGTTTAGCGTTTATTATACTAAATATAATACTTAATATGTGCTCTTATAACAAACTATTATATAAATTATTCTCAACTTTACATTTAATAGTATCATATTATTATACTTAACCTCTATATATATATATATATTATATTATTAATATCTACTTGATTTTACTATACCTAGCTTAAACGATTTGATGATAGCTTGATGTTTAGCTGATTTGTTAAATATATAACTAAATATTATGTCTTTATTTTAAATAGTTTGATGTTGTCAGCTTTACATAGTTGGTTAAGATTTGGTAGAATATATTTATGATTTGTCTAGTTAGTTGAAGATCAGTTTACATATTCTATAATTTAGATCCTTTCAGAGAACAACTTTGATGATAATATTTATTGGTTCTCATTTATAGATAGTGAGATGACATACCCTCCACCATATCTTTGTATGACACCATATATAGATCTAAGGACTCATGTCATATGGTTATAAAATGAGCTAAATCGATTGTATGTGAGTGGCACATCCTATCACCCCTTCCATTTTAGATCGTATCACATATTGTTGACCCTGACTCAGATAGAGCCATGGGCGTTGGCTACATCTACTTTTTTACATTGCTTTGTCCACCACACTCGAGATTTATTGAGGGTGAGGTTTTTACTAGAGAGTATGATAGGATATCGAGAAAGAAGATGGTCATTGATGATGTGGAGGTTTCATCATAGCTTGCCTCTGAGTATTCACCTCGGTTACCCTAGAGTATCTGTAAGTAGACTCTCTACTGATGATGTCAAGGATTAGATGATATATCGTGATGAGTGGGCTTTTAGAGTTACAGTTCTTAATCGAGCTCGACGAGGCTACCGGGGGATCTAGTTTTATGGTTATGAGTATTTTTTTTAGGTCTTTGGGCTGTAGCAACCTTTTGATGTATATAGTGCTGCTATTGCATTAATCCCACAGTATGTATATCTTTTGTAATTTGAACCATTGTACAATGTTTTTCTATGTATGCATGTATGTATGTATGTATATATGTGTATATATATATATATGTATGAACTCTTTCTAAGTATAAGTAGTTTGGGTATTAATATCTTTTTGGAAACGTGTTAGCGTGATGTTTTGGTCAATACATAGTTGTACATTATGGTCAATACATAACATTTTAACATAATTTATTAATTGATTTTTTGTAGAGATAAGGCCGACAAAAACATTGATAGGGACAACAGTGATGAAGATGGAAAAAGAGGACCTACCATTATGAGAAACATCACGAACATGAGGAATAAAGGAGAACTAGTCGAGTTGGGATGGAATACTTATAATATTCCCATTAGCCGTTTGTAACACCCCCAAATTTACCACTGAAAAATTTCGTTTAAGTCGAAAGGTTTAACAGAAGCGGAAGATTTAAAACTGTAAACTTGGGGGTATTACCGCCACACTTAGTACCGGACCGGTTCACTCATACCGTCCCGATACTAAGTGCTAAGGCTAAATCAAACCATCGTTAATAAGAACCATCCAAAAACATAAGTTCATAGCCATCATAAATCATTCAAGAAACAAGAGTCGACCACAGACAGTGTATCGTTTAAGATTACAACTTAGGAGTTCCACTCCAAAATACGAACATAATACAAATACGGTAAACTCAAGGTAGACAGAAACTAGGATAGTAAGAGAGTCCGGCGAACTCGCTCTCGGCCCCAACCAGGACAGGCTCAATACTCGGCCCCATCCGATGCCTCGTAGGTATCGTAGGCATCGAAGACATGATCTCCTACCTGCACAAGGTCAGATGGGTCTTCTGCTCGTGGGAATGAGCAGCACCCATGAAACGGGTGATCAGTACGCTACGTACTGAGTAAGGTAACACACGAGCTAAGGCCAATATAACGTACAACATAACATGCAAGGTACAACATACAGGGGACATGAAATAACACGGAGGGTGCAAGTCAGCAATGGCCTACTCGAACCTCTTCTCTCATGACTTTATAATTAACCATTTCGCATTACAAACTTCATTAGCCCATGTGAGTACGGGAACCCCACTATTATAGCTGGTGGATCGGTCACTTATAGGGCAGAACGCTCCTAACCACTATTATATGCCGGTGGATCGGTCTCCAGGGCACAACGCTCCTGGCCACTATTATGCCGGTGGATCGGTCTGGTCCCGACTCTCATGGTGTTCCACTGTAAGTATATAGTATCTTCCCCATGATTTAATTTCAACATACTGTTTGTTTTGTTGAGCTCGGGATCCCCCACTATTATAGCCGGTGGATCGGTCACGTATAGGGCAGAACGCACCTAACCACTATTATATGCCGGTGGATCGGTCTCCAGGGCACCCCGGCACCTGACCACTATTATGCCGGTGGATCGGTCTGGGCCCGGCTCAACAATCTTACTCTTTAAGTAGTTAATGTCTTATTCATGTATTATTAAATAAGGTTCCACCCTTGACATGCATGTCTACTACTCTCTGCTTCTTCCCTTCGAGGAGGCCCGTCCCATATCTTGAGACTGTTCTCCCCTTCTCATGCCCGATGTCCATCCCCTCTTACTCTTATACATAAGGAAACGTAGTAAGGGCACACTCTCCCGAGAATGTGGACTAACCCTAACACAACGATATCGGTCCCGCATGTCTTCACCCCTCTAGGGCTCCTCCTTGGAAAACCCTAATGTGGGCCTATGTGGCCCAACTCTTTCTTACTCATCCTAACTTTACTTTGTTCCTTGTCTTGCATCCCGTCTCTACTAAGAAATTCCCAAATATATATCCCTTTATTCCCCAACTCCGCATGTGACCGCCAAACCCTAGTTGGCCACGCCAAACCCTAGCACTTTACTTCCTCCTCAAGTAACCTCCCTCTTTCACCCAAAAATCTCTTCTCTCATTTAGAAACCCCCGCTCATCTTTTATATAAGTGAGTCCTCACTCTCAACTCTATACTCCATCCCTCCTTGATCACATTTACTCTTGTACCCTTAAATTCGCTCATTCCTCCCAAAAACCCTAATTGGGTCCTTTAGACACCCTTACATCGACCCACGTGAAATTTTGCATCCCAAATCTCCAATGGACCCGTAACTTTAACATTATCTTATTTGCTTCTTAAATTAACTTTCCTTACGTAAGATTCATTCCCATGCATAATTTAAATACTCCATGCAGACTCCCCAACACACACTTACTCGCAAAACCCTAATCAGGTCTCTTATGTACCAACTCACGTACTATTTTTACACCGAGTATCCAATCACTCTCAGACTCTCCAAAACTCTTACTTACAACCCAAATCAACTTTTCCCACGTAAGGATCACGCCCATACAAGGTCTAGTTCCCTCATGCAACTTCCCAACAACCACTTTCCCGTTGTTATTCTATTATCATTTCTTGCTATTCAAAACCCTAGTATGCATGTCCTAGAGGGTCATAACAAGTCACATCATCAACATCCACATCAAACATGGAACATGTCATACACGTATAATATAAGTCACACACGACATACCTCATGATCCATGCTGCGCTACACAAAACAGGTTACTCATAACACATGCATAATACACATCAACATGGCATACTCATCATTCATCAACACATAATATTACACATAACACAAGGCCATAGCTTCGTCCTTACCTAGTTAGGCACCGGGCTTGGAGCACGCTCCTCTAGCTCCTTAGGGTTCGGATCGGGGTCACCTATGAAAAGGGGAAAACTAAGTATTAGTTCCCTTCAAAGTACCGTCATCCCTTAGTCTAGTTTAGGATTAGGGTTTATATCGCTAAAGTGGGTATTATACAAAAACCAGGGTTTTTATCTTAAAGTTAGTGTATTAGCCATTACTAGTCAAAATGTATTTATTTATTTTTATACTAATTGTTACCCTCATATTTGTTAAACTCATTAGTCCTAATCTTGTAGTAATAGGGTTGATGCTAACTAAAGGAAAATAGTGATAGTAGTAATAATAGTAAGAGCTAATAATAGTACCCTAGTGATGAGGTTTAGGGTTAAAGTATTTGGGGCAACATTAAGTGGTATGGTAATAAGGCTCAAGTATCTTTCTTAGTTAACAACCACATGATATTTACTAACTTTGAGTTAAGTCACATGGATAAGACAAAAGTAGTTTTATTGTTAATCTAAAGGATAAGGTGTTAAGTAGAGTAATAGTAATAACAATAATAGTAGTAATACTAATGATGATGGTAATATTAGTAATAATGACAATAACAACAACCCAGTATGGTTAAGTATTAATAATGACTTTAGTAAGGTAATAGAGATAATAATAATAACAATAATAATAATAATAATAATAATAATAATAATAATAATAATAATAATAGTAATAATAATAATAGGGTTGTTAATGATAATAAACCTAAAGTTGAGTTTAATAGAAGTTAGGGTTCCAAGGTATGTTAGTATGGTAAAAATGGTAACTTTAATATCAGAAGTCACAATATTAGAAATGATAATAATAATAATAAGAGTAATAATAATAATAATAATAACAATACTAATAATAAAAGAATAATAATAATAATAAGCATAATGGTATCAATATTAGCTAACTTAGTAATACTTATATGGAAATAAAGTTTAAGGCTTGGGATGAGTGGAAGACCACCTGAGGACGGTGGTGGTCCGGCGGCTGCGGCGGCGATGGAGGAGGAGAAGAGAGAAAAGGTGGGAAAAGTGGTTAGATGGGAGGAGGAAAAAGGAAGCTAAGTGTGGGGGAGGAGACAGCAGGGAGAGGGGAGTGGAATGAGGGTGGTGGCGTGAGCAGGGAGGCGGCGCGCGGCGGCGGACGCGGTGGCCGAGGGAGGAGGAAGGTGGTGGAAATGGTGGAGGCCGGTGGAGAAGGGAGCAGGGGGTAAGGAGGGTATGGGCAGGTAGGGGAGGACCTGCTGGTCACTTAGGAAGGTGGAGCAGGGGTTAATTACGGCGGAGGTGGCGGCCGCGGGCGGCGCAAGGCGGCGGTGGCGTTTTTCGGGGTGGCACCTTCGCACGACTGTGGTGGCTCGTGCGGGGTAGGAACGGAGGTAGCGACGGTTTGGCTGCGTGGAGGGTGGTGCAAGGAAGGTTTTGGTGCGTGGAGGTGGTCGCGGCGGCTGCTAGAGGCGGCGGAAAGGGCGTCTGATCTGGCGGCGGCAAGGTAGGGTTTCGGCAAGGTCCAAGGGAAGGACTTGCCCTGGGCCGTTCGGGGAGGGGTATTTATAGGTGATTGAGGTGGGGAAAACGACGAACGGGAGAGGAATGGAACGCGGGGGCAGGTGCGGCAGGCTGCCGTTCGGCGGTGGCAGCCGGTCGAAGGTCTGTGGCTTGCAGGCCTGTTTGGCTGTGTGCGGAAAAAGGAAATAAAATCAAGACACGTGAGGGCCAGGAGGGTTTTGCCGGGTTGATTCGGAAACGAAAGGGACGGAAATGGCAGAAGAAGGACGGCCGGACGGCAGGCCAAGTCAGCGGCGGCATGCGCGAGGAAGAAGACGACGGGCGGGGTAGGTTGGACCGGCGGTCTAGGGAAGAAAAGAGAGGGGAAGAAACCGGCCGGTCGGCAACGGTTATAACCTTCATAAACTCGACGCGTCGTTTCATCATTCAGGAGGTCGAGACGCAGCGTCGAGTCGTTGGCTGGCAACGGCTATAAGGTTCATAATCGCGACGCGGCGCTTCGGCGTCCTCAAGGTTAAAACGCATCGTCGCGGCATCAGCGGCGAGGGCTAGCGCGAAGCGCTGGGCCGTGGGAGGGAGAAGAAGGGAGTTTGGGCCGGCGAGGCCCAACTCTGGCGAGAAGGTAGGAAAAGGAGAAAAAGAAGGAAAAGAAAAAGGGAAAAAGGGAAAGAAAAGGATATATTTTGGGTTTTGGATTTTACATGAATGATTTAGAATATTTTTGGGCCAATTAGAGTATTAGCATTTATAAAATATTAAATAAATTCCCTTTTTACCTATTCTAGACTATTTTAGATAAATTTCCTTAATCCTCCATACTAATTAGGAAAATACCCAAATTTCTTCCAATTAAATTCTTTACTATTTTCCTCTTAATATACCTTAATTAACTCTCTAAATTTTAATAATTAAATTTATATAATTAATTTTCCTAATAATTCCTTATTTGGCCAAAATTTGGAAATTAGGATTTTGGGGTATTTCACCATTACACAGAGATATTGTTGATGTACATTTCACTCATAATCCTAACCGTGTTCCTATATCATATAATAATTGGAAGCAGGTTCCAAAGGATTAAAAGGAGCATAATTGGTAGGAAATTACAGTAAATATGTTATTTTATGTAATAATTTTTTTATGTCAAATGTTATTAATTTTAATACATTAACATCGGTATACATCTAAATATCTTATTTTCCAGAGAGTCTTCAATATCCTAGAGACTAGGAAAGAAATGGCTTCTTAGACATTGTGAAAAGCATCGAAGAACATTTAGGTCATACTTAGCTCATAGGAAAATGTATAGAAAAGGGGATGGTTTCTATGGTAAAACCCACCCAAATGATATGGTTTTATTGATTAAGAAAGCTGGAACCAATTTATTGCATATCGTCTTTCAGAGGATTTTAAGGTATTTATTAGATAACAATTAAACTTTTTATATCCCAATTTTATGCTTAATATTAAAATAACCATGTGACTATATTTTGGCTTGTAACATAGGAAAAAGGTGTCAAAAATAAAGAGATTGCAAAGCAAAATAAATATCGGCATAATATGGCTTGCAAAGGCTATGTAGGCCTTGAAGAGGAGTTGGTATGCAATTTTTATTTATCTATTTACATGTAAATGTTAAATTTTATAATAATATTCTTAATTAAGACTATTTTTTGATTTATAGCTCCTAGCCCAATACTTGGATTCATGTACCTCGTCCATTAATATTGGTACATTATGGAAGAAGGCTAGAGCAACAAAAGATGGATATATTAATGAAGATGCCGATGTTGCAACGAAAAAAATTATAAGTTTGTAGATATCTAGAACCATATTTAGTTTTCTTTCAAAAACTATTATATTATGCATATTCCTATAAGCTAAATTTACATGTATTATATACATTATAGGATCAACTTCAAACGTCAGATGCCGAGGAGGGGGTAGACCAATATAACATTATGTCCCAAGCTATAGGAATTGTAGAACACCCTGGAAGATATAGGGGTCTTGGATTAGATGTTACGAGAATGAGCATATGTGGTCGATCTCGTGATTCTCATAGCACTAATGAGCAAGTGGTCATCCTCACCCAAAAATTGAACGTGGCATTTGAACGGATAGCAACAATGGAGCAAGAGTTGTTATTTATTAAATCTTAAAGGTTTAAGCCATCCGGTTCAATCGACCATGATCAACTTCACATACCCAATATAAATAGCGTCAGAGATAGTTGCGAAGCAAATGTGCTTGTTTCTTCTCTTCTTGAGGTAAGCATTACAAACTATGAATTGTTATTAAATGTATTCGGTATAATAAATAATTAATAAGGTGTAATATTTTATTTTTGGGTTTGTATAAATGTGACTTGTTAGCGTATGACCTTTCAACTCTTTTGGCAAAAGGAAAGGTATGCATCAGTCATAGTACCCAAACGCAAATAGTCCACGGGTATAACTTAGCCTTAAATACAAGGTTGGTGAGTGTTGACAATCTAATCATTAGTAGCGTGCAATTACCTTGCTCTAAAGAGGGCAATGAGGCATCTACAGTGCTAGAAGCTCATGAAAGCTTCATGCCTTGGCCTACGAATCAAATACATCTCACTATTGAAGAGGTAATGACATTTGACATCTTCATTAGACCTTATTTATTCGTTACACTGTTTATGCCTTTTTCATATATATATTGTAACACCCCCAAAATTTACTACTGAAAAATTTCGTTTTATTAAAAGATAATAGCGGAAGCAGATAAAAAAAAACGTGAACTTTGGGAGTATTACCGCCACACTTAGTACCAGACCGGTTCACTCATATCGTTCTAGTACCAAGTGCTAAGGCTAAGAAAATGAAATACAATTCGAAAGACGTTCAACATGCATAAATCAGAGTAAATTGCAAGCTTCAACATATTTAAATCAGAGTAGCGCATCAAATCGTTTTTAGGAATAAAATCCACCAATGGTGGTTAGTTTAACAACGTTAACATTTAAAACCGAGAAATTAAATGAGAAAGAGAAAAAGCCATGATACCGGAAAATTCCTTACTCTCCTTCCCGTAACCCACTTGAGTAGCACCTCAAAATACCTGCAAGGGCACTGCCCATTGAATAGGCAGGGGCCCCATAAAGGGAATCCCTTCAGTACTACGGTACTGAGTAACCCTTTAATACCACACTTAAAGACAGGCCCGCATACGGCACACAATGCAAGCCACACACATATAAATAATGAGAGATGCATACATAACAAT
Source organism: Tamarix austromongolica (assembly GCA_039764185.1). Classification (NCBI taxonomy): domain Eukaryota; kingdom Viridiplantae; phylum Streptophyta; class Magnoliopsida; order Caryophyllales; family Tamaricaceae; genus Tamarix; species Tamarix austromongolica. The sequence goes on from CM077809.1 coordinate 127,672,033, forward strand.
GACAAACATAACACTTTATAAGTCACGATCGATACTTTGGACCTTAAGCCATTATTCTATCATTAATCCATCAATGTCATATTTTATATCCATGTGAGTACGAGAACCCCACTATTATAGCCGGTGGACCGGAAAGTATACACACAGGGCAGAACGCCTCTGACCACTATTATTGCCGGTGGACCGGAAGATAAACACACAGGGCAGAACGCACCTGACCACTATTATTTGCCGGTGGACCGGTCTGGCCCCGACTCACATGGTGTTCCACTATAAGTGATTAGTATTTTTCCATAATCTTATTCACATACATAACTGATTTTATTGAGCTCGGGACCCCCACTATTTTAGCCGGTGGATCGGAATATATATAAAATCATCATCCAGGGCACAACGCTCCTGGCCACTATTATAACCGGTGGACCGGTACACATAATCACACACCAGGGCAACACGCTCCTGGACCACTATTATAACCGGTGGACCGGTACTCATAATCACATACCAGGGCAACACGCTCCTAGACCACTATTATAACCGGTGGACCGGTACGCAATATCATAAATCACTGGGCCCGACTCATTAATATTCCACTTTCAATTATAGTATCTTTCCTTTCTTTAATCAGCACATCAATCATATTTATTTGCCTCGATTGGGAGATCGATAACCCGGGACACAAAGGTACACCGGTCGTACCGGTGCATATCAGCTACTCAGTACCCTTTAACCATGAACCCAAGGACGCAAAGGTACCCTGGTCGTACTGGTGCATAAAGCTAACTCAGTACCCTACCGACAAGGACACCTAATCCATAAGTATGCATACCTCCTAACTAGGTCCGTAGAGCTAGGAAGAGTAAGATATAGGGCCTGGCTGGGGCACAAAGGCACACCAGCAAATACCAGAATAATCGTGGACTAAACCATGTCCTTAGGGTAGCGACCCCTAAGGAGTCACCATTCCCGATCTCGAGGTCTTTCACTTTAAGTAATAGTGTCTTAATTAAGGTGATCACGAAAAACACGATAATCCGATACTTATTCACTTTCAATCGTTCTGATATCATTAATCGTTTCTTATTCAGAGGATTATCCAGGATGTCACAGAGAAACCATTAAGGCCATCCTAATTATCAAATACTCTTACTTGGCTAATCAACATTATTTAATCATATTAATGTTCCACAATCTCAAGGACGTGTTAGGTATAAACCACTCATTTGCCCTTTACTTATATAGTTGTTAAGTATCCATTCCTTACTTGATAAATTACCACATTACCCTTGAGGTTGCATAATTACCAAATTACCCTTTGTCCAATTTAGATTACCAAATTATCTCATACACTTTTTAGATCATCATTCACCCCTCATAATTACTACACTTGTCATATTTCTATTTTGGTTGGTTATATTACCAAATCACCCTTCTCCTTCGTTATAATTACAAAACTGCCCTTGAGTTGGATAAATTACTAAATTACCCTCCTTCATTATCATGATTATTATTTTGCCCCTTTAGTTGGTTAAACAATTATCACTTTACCCTTTTATCGGCTAAATTACCAAATTTCCCCTTTAGTTGAACAAATTACCAAATTGCCCTTCTCCTTTATCATAATTACCATTTTACCCCTCTCAATTATTTTAATTGCCATTTACCCTTTTTAATTATCACAAATCCCAAATTACTCTTCTTCATAATTACCAATATTAATTTACCCTTTTTCATAATCAAAATTACTATATTACCCTTCTCCATTATTATAATTACCATAATGCCCTTTAATTGGTTAATTTACCAAATTACCCTTCTTTAGTATCATACTTATCCAATTGCCCTTCTACTATCATAATTTAATTGCTAAATTATATTTTGTCGTTATCATAATTACCAAGTTACCCCTTACTCCCAAGTTTACCATAATATCCTTTCATTTACAAAATTACCATTTTACCCCTTACATCCAATTTTACCATAATATCCTTTTATTTATGAAAATTACCACCATACATCTTTTACTTTACAAATCACTATTTTACCCTTTTACATCCAAGATTACCATCTTTATCTTTCCTTACATAATTACCATTTTGCCCTTCTTTTCCAAATTACCATATTACCCCTTTACTTATAAATTACCACTTCACCATTCACTTATAAAATTTACCATATTACCCTTTACTTATGAAATTATGATTTTTCCCCTCTACCTCCAAAATTACCATAATGCCCTTTTTACTTGAACAATTACCATAATGCCCTCATTCATCCAAAATTACTATTTTACCCCTACTTCCAAAATTACCATTTTACCCTTCTTTCTCACAACTTACAATTTTATCCTTTACTTGTAAATTATCATTTGGCCATTTAATTATAAAATTACCATATTATTCTTTTATCTCAAAAATTACCGAAATACCCTTTTCCACTTATAAAATTTCCACTCAACCCCTTTATTCACCATTTTTATGAATTTACTAACACTACATAAAATAATGATATTAATACTTCATTCTTATCATCTAAGTCCACCAACTTGTCATTTTTCAACATAATACTCATTAGCAACTACACACATTGATTTATATACCCCATAAGCATAATTACTAAAATACCCTTAAACAATACATCATTCATGCATTAGCAACATGGTACATCATAACAAGTGTTTAACATTTCTATCCATATTCCAACTCCTTCCTTAATTAACATACCTACATATGACACAAAAGTTATCATGCTATTTCTTTTTAACAAGCAATATAAGAAACCATATACATATCATGCTAAGCATACAAAACATGCATAAAATCATACTAAACCCTAAATGTGCTAGCATGCGTTTTTCCATATATTTAAGGGAGGATTAACAGTTACCTTAATCCAGCAAAATATCAATCTTACCAAGCATAATTAGCAACTCAACACCTAAAAATAATATCCATCATATTTATGTTAGAAATAAGAATCCAAGTATAAAACTTTATAATTTTAATTAATAAAACACTTAACATAAAATACCATTATACCTTAAAAATTATCCAAACAATTTTTAAAATGAAGGGGAGCTCACGCTGCATGAACAACGTGAGTCTCATGCAAAATTATGGGGAGAAAAGGGTTCGAAGGGGGTGAAGGGAGAAAAATAAACCATTTTCGGGTTAGGGTCTTTAGGCTAGAAAAGAAGGTGGTTAGGGGAGGTTCTAAGGCAGGGGAATGGTGCAGAAGTGTAGAGGGGGTGTAGGTGGAGGCTAAGAGTGGTTTCGAGGCGGCTCAAGGCGGCGGAGACGGCGGAGGAGAGGCGGCGAAGGTCGGCTGCCGAGAAGGGTCGAGGGAAAAGGCTGTGAAGGAAGAAAAAGGAGAGGGAAAAATGGAGGCGGTTCAAGGGTTGTTTTCGGCTAACTAATGGATGGCGGTTGTAGAGGGGGTTGCAGGGTGTTGAACGGTGGGTTGGGTGGCGGCAGAGGTGGCCGGACGGCGGCGGTAGAGGCGGTTGCAGGTGGCTTGGCGGTAAGGGGAAAAGCTGGGAAGAAAATGGAATAGGAGGAGAAAGGGGGAAGTGCGGGGCTCGAAGGGGCTATGTGGGGGCGCAGGGTGGTAGTAGGCGGTGGCAGAAGGCGGCGCAGGGTTGGGCTTGGTGGTTCGAGCGGCGGCGGGTGGCGGTGAGAAGAAAAAAAACAGAAAAGGATGGGGAAGAAGGGAGGAGAGAAGGGAGAGCTCGGGGGAGGGATATTAGGCTCGAAAAATGTGGGAATGAAGGGCTTGGGAGCTGAAGAAAAGAAGAGGGAGAAGAGAGGGGGCAGGGCTGGCCGGCGGTGCTGCAGTGGTGGCAGGGCTGTCGGTTGGCAGGGAGAAAGGAGGGGAAAAAAAAGGAAAGGGGAGAGGCATGCGGGGCTGTGGTCCAGGGCCGGTTTGGCTCAAAGAAGAAAGAAAACGACGGGGGAAGAGAGAGAGGGAGAGGGAGGAAGGCACGGGAGCTGCAGGGTGGCGGTCGGTGGCAGCGGGCATGGCGTCGAAGGTGCAGGTGGTCGGGCGTGGGAGGTCGAAGAAAGGAAGAAGAAGAAAGGGACGGGGCGGCTTGGACCGGCGAAGAAAAGGAGGGAGCCGGCCGGTCCAGGGAAAAATAAGGAGGCGTTTGGGCTGGCGTGCTGGGCAACGTGCGCGAGGGAGAAGAGGGAGGAGGCGGGAGAGACGGGCCGAAGGCCCAATGCGCGGGGAGAAGGCTGGCCTGGCGAGGTAGCCCGAGGGAGGAAGGAAAAAGAAAAAAGAAAAGAAGAAAGAGGGAAAAAGGGAAAAAGGGCAAAAAGGGGAATAGAAAAATAGGAAAAATAATTTAATTGAATTTATAAAATCATAAAATATGATATTCTGGGTAAATTATTTAATTTAATAATTTAATTTATTATAATCTAATATTTTAGTTTAAAAAGGATAAAGTTGGTAAAATATTAGTTTGGAAAATTATTTAAATAAAACAATATGATAAATAGCAAAATATTTATTTTTTAATTTATTAAATACTCTTATCCAAATTTACATACTCTAAAATCCATAAAATAATTAAAATAAATAATCTAAAAGCAATTCTATTCCAAATAAAAGTAATTTATTAAAATATAGGTTTTCGAAATTTTTGGGGTATTACATATATGCTCAATACATATTTTATTTATTATTATCAATTAAGGAATTAAAAAAGAAGACTGCTCTTACTAGTAAAACCAAGAGAGGTACTAGTAGAAGGAGCAATACAGAAGAGGGCGCTTCTAAAGGAAAGAGAGCTAAATCTGAAAAATCACTTGCCCCACAAAAGATTCCTTCTTCGGAGAAGAGCTGACCTCGACCAATACTAGCTTTATTGTATTTTTATGCCCAAAACTACCTCAGGAACAATTATATTTTCATTTATTGTCATCTTCAGTATGTTGGGAGGGGCGATTCTACTTACATGGTATCAACGGTTGACATACGTGACATTTATAATCAAGAATGGATGTCAATTACGAGTGTCTCCATCTATGTCATGTAAGTATTATTTCATATTTGAGATTTTTGTACTTCTTGCACTATTAAAATTTGTATGACCTCTTATATGAGTTATTAGTTATTAAAAAATATGCATTTTTATTGTCGTCCATAGGTTGGTAGCTAGTCGTGCTGCGATAGAGGGAATGATGTCCTCTATTGTGTTTGTGTGCCCATACTATACAGCTGAAGGAACTAGAATAAGAGAGCATAGGCACATAAACTATTTAGCGGATCACATTTTGATTGAGAGACACAACAAGATTTATCTCATTCCTCACCTCACAATTGAACATTGTGTTTTGTACGGCATCTGTCTTGATCTTAATAAAGTCTATGTGTTTGATTCCCTTCAAACCTATGATGTGCCTTTTGAAGTCGCTCGTCATGGTGGGAAGGAATTTATCGACATGTTAGTATACTTTTACTTTTTACTTCATTAGCTTATTCATGCATATATTCTACTTTAATTATTTGAGGTATATATACTTACAATATTGTGTATCCAACTCTATTTATTAGGGCACTACGGATGGCATATCAATAGAGAGGTGGGAATAGTGTCCCAGACCCAAAGAGTTTTCAATATGAGCTTGTCATGGTAAGTAGGAATACAACTATTTTGTATTTTGTTTTACTTTAAATTAATATCTAATAGTTATAGAATTAATTGAATTCATTTGATAATATTCACAACAGCAAAACGACGATGATTGTGGATACTATGTATGTAGAGTAATGGATCTGATAGTCTAGAATAGATTGGTCAACATAGATCCAAGCCATGTATGTTTACTTTTCCATATTTTTCCATTAATGAATCATGATATATATATTTGGTACTTGACCTAAGTGCTAACTATATATTAATTGAAACTTGGGTGTTGTAGTTTTTCACTGATGACTATGCACGAGGCGAGAAATATAATGTTGATGAAATTGATGATGTTAGAGACTAATGGGCCAAGTACATGCACTCATTCATTCGGTATTAGGTAGAGATCTATATTCTACATGCATATTTAGGTTTGTATTTCATCTATGTCTTTTGGTCATTTAGGCTATAATGTATGAACTTTTATCTTTAAAGTGTAGAGCTAACTAATTGTGGTGCGCCTATTAATTTTCACTCTTCGATATGTATAGTGTATTCAGACATATGAATTAGAGCTTGATTGAAAATATGGAGTATCATTTGGGAGGAAGACATGTATGTATATATAAATGATGTTGTTTTACATTAAAGATTTGTTAAATAATTGAACATACAACTATGTACCTGGGGAGGAATAGTTCTTATTAAGAACAGTTGTTAAAACCATGTATTTAATCTCAAAATTATACTCATTTAATACGATTTAGGGTTTAATAAATGCATAATCAATCACCGAAATCCTAATTGGATCATATAGTTCTAATAACAGTTTTGAGTAAGAACCGTTATTGAAACTTATGTTTTAATAATGGTTTTCATTATGAACTGCTATTAAAACTATATATTTAATCTCAAATTTATGCTCATTTAATACGTATTAGGGTTTAATAAATGCATAATCATTTAGAAAAACTATAATTGGATTATATTTTAACAATTGTTTGTGTAATAACCATTATTAAAACCTTATTTTCCACAATGGTTTTAACTTTTTAACCTTTATTAAAACTTTGTTTTTAACAACGGTTTTACTTGAAAACCATTCTTAAAACCTTGTTTTTAACAACGGTTTTCACTTGGAAACCGTTCTTAAATATGAAATTTATGCACATATTCGTAGGTTTTTATATATTTTTGATGATGGTTATGAATTGTTATTAAAGATTTAATAAAGAACGTTTAAATAACGGTTCAAAACCGTTATTCAAACCCTGCCCAAGGTAGCAATTGAAGTAAAAGTATTTTGAAAATCATGTGCATGTATGGTTATAGGAAAGAGTGGTGTGTAGTGCATTGAGATCAATAAATAAAAAGCATAAAATTAAGAATATGTGACGATTATTAGATCAAACCACCTTATATACCTGTAACACAAAACTAAATAGTTTGCTAGAAAGGAATATATGATGGTTAATACACAAAACCACCATGTATTCCATTGAGTGACCTGTTGGGAAGATTAATGTTACGGGTATATACAACAATTGTTTTCTATAACCACTATATATAGATTGATATTATTAGATAATTATTTTATCTAAAGTGTTGTATGTATTATGTTATTAATAACTTTTTTGATAAATTTAACAAATTATATGGCAGATTCTAGAACCATCGTGTATATTATATACGACAATGGATTAGATGGGGGTTACACATTGCCGCGTATATGACTTTACTAACCACGGTATATATGTCCTTTCTTTTTCTTTTCTTTATTTTTCTATAGCATTTTTAGGATTTATTACCACTAATTCAGAGATTATATTTTTCTAGTATTTTCATGTAATTTCAATTTTTAGAACCTTCATTTTCCTAATTACTCAGTCTGAATAGGTGAAACAATGGAGACTAGTATTGAACAATGGACTCTACGTGGGATTCGACCTTTAAGTGCTACAACGAGTAAGTGAGCTTCCCAATTTGGCTCATCAATAATCAATTTCTTTTGTCTAATTTTAATATAATAATAACATACGAATATTTTTTTAAATTAAAATTGATAATTAATTTAACATAGTTATATATTTGATACTATTTAAAAATCAAATAATATTATTAGTTATCAAATTTGTAGATGATTTTGATTAATTTTTAAATAATGAAACAGTTTTAAAAACATTATTAATATTCAAGGTTAACATTAGACCTTGAAATTAAAATTAAATGGGTATGTAATCCAAATATGGTGGTGGAGAGAACTTATCTACCCAATAAAGTAATTATTTTGAATCATTTAGGAAATTAATCTTTATGGACCTTCTCGCCCCACACCAAAGTTTTGGCACTAACTTTATCGTATACATAGGGGCCTCGTTCATACCTAATAACAGGCTATAACAAGACAACCTCAGTGGTGGGTGGGACGGGGGGGGGGGAGGATTAATTCCATCTAGTTGCCTTGATATTTCAATTTACATATTTTTGTACCTTGCCCTTTATCGTTACTTGGTGACAAAAAACAGTTCTACTTAACTTCCATTACATTTTAATTTAGTTCAAGATATATACTCAATTGCAGACCTATAAATAAAGTTAGAAATCTGAATTATATTTATTAATTAAATAATAAAGTAGGAATAAATTAAAATTTTAATGTAGTTAAGTTCGACTGCTCAAAAAATAAATATTTAAATAATATTAGACCAAATACGAAAATATCTAAATATACTTTTTTCCAAGCAGATAACATCACACGCATCATGTCGTCACCCAAGCTCATTTAAAGGTATACATGAAGCATCCTAGTAAAGCTCCGAACCTCCTACAGACATTTTAGCTCGTGCCCTTTTCCACTATACACGTCATTCCCGCCCGAGAGTGGGAGCTGATGTTGTCTCCAAGTGGACGATGTTCTGTATAACTTCCAACGAGGTTCGAATATTGGAAGATATATCACCACTACACAGGCATCTAAAAGCACATCTCTATCCCAAATGGATGAAAGAATTCACTACCAAGCCTCTAGCTACCGCAATTACAGTGTCGTTTCATAATTAATCAGATCGGATCTGATTCTGTCATGACCAGTCGAACTATATTCTAAAATGATTAATAATAATAACATAATAACAATGATTATGGCTTTAGTGTGTTTTCACATTTGATAATTGTGTTTGAGGAACATGCTATTGCGTTGGCATCGCCTGAGCAAGCCTTTGTTTGGGAAAATTGTCGATGTCTGTTGTTTGTTTTTCGGTTTATTATTTTATTATATTTAAAATATAAATTTATTAAAATTAATATATCTTTAAAAAATTTGCAGTTTAAAAGCACAAAGTTTTTCCAAATCTGAACTTAATTCTGTTTACTCAATCAAAGTAGTAACATGAGGCTGGGTAGGACAACATACATAAGAATTTTTTTTTTTTGTTCCTTGGGGTATCAACATGCAAAAAGGGAGCACTGCTAACTGGGCGTTCTTTCTATTGTTTTTTCCGTTCTTAGTATTTTGGTTTGCCAAGAGAATACTTGCATGACAATTTTCGCTCTAGCTCGGCAATATATCAGTGATGAAAACCATCCAATGAATAATGAAAATAATGATAACAACCGTAATAGTTATGACAAAAAATCATCAATATAATTAAAAATTCTAAATTTTTTAAGAATTTAAAATTTTCCTTAAAATATTTATTTCGTTTATTAAATCTTATATAAGAGAACTTTAATTAAGTACATTTTCTTAAGCTATAATCAATCTAGTTTCATAGTATCCTTCTTACAAATAAGGTATATTCGAATATAAAATAAGCCTAACACTAATGATTTTTACACGATCTACCAACAATATTAATTAGTTATATACTAATGTATTTGGGCAATACAGTGTATCGATTATATATGTAAGGAATATAACACTACATGCAAATGAATATAATATTATAAATATCTAAATATATTAATTTTGATGAAAGAAGTTCACACTAGAAAATATCTTAAAGACACCATTATATGAAGCTAATATATTATTATATTATTTTAAATAGATAAATATATAACTACGTGCAAGATATATATACTTGCATAAACATATCAAATTATTCTAACATTAAAAGAACATGCAAGAGAAAATATATAAAATATATATAACTCCCCAAATAAATTTTTATTTTTATTTTTCAGATAATGTGAAAGTAATGCAATCAAAACTGTCGATGTTACCATTACCTCATATATAAGAGAGGTGTAATTATTCACCAATTTTATGGTCAATGGAAGACAAAATATCTATTAAACATCCACAACTACTAAGAAATCAAGAACAAGATGACAAGATAGATGATGCCTTAATGTTTTATAGTGAAACGGGTATTTTCCAATCTAATAATATTGGATCTAATGGGCACCGACCCAAATAGTTAAGGTTGGCCTAAGGGGTTAGCTAGATACGTACTCTCCCTCCTTATTCTACACTAGGCCAATCAAGTATGCAATAATAATCTAGTTAACCTTTACTGCACTCTATATTTTCCTTCTCTTTTCTCTGGCATTCCACCTCTATGTACACCTTACCCTAATTCTTTAATCTTAAATGTTAACATAATCCTAATATTTATTCCATTTCATTAATATTTTAAATCTAGCCATAATCTTGAATGGTTGATAATTATGTTTACCTTAACTCCCTAATCTAAACTACTTTAACCTTATTCCAATCCTAACCCTAACCATATTTTCTTTTTCTCTCCTTTTTCCTTTATCTCCTTCGCCTTTTCTTTTATCCTTCTCAATTTCCTCTTTTTCCTTCTTCCTCCTTTCTTTGATTAATTTTCTCTTCCTGACTAAATCCCTTTTGCCATGCCAACCCACTAAAGTTACCCATCCTATATGTATCATTAATACAATAAGCTTCTAGATCATAAAGGATGTATCCATTGAAATTTTTTCCAGACCTTTCATACATCATGCTCCCCAATCTATGTGTGCCCCTACCCTCCCTCTCAAGTATTCCTTAGCATGACCACAAATGTGTATATATAACTACCCCTCCTAAGATTTGCCTCATTTAATGCTTAACAAAGCCCCAAATCCTTACATTTATGTCAAGTAAAACAATCTCAAAAACCTTCTCTTCTCCTCTTCACTTTTCAACTCTATGTTTCATCATCACCCATAATCAAATCCACTCACCAACTCAAACCATCAAGCACCATGGTTCTCCTAGAAAACCAACCAATATTACCACCCCCATCATCTCCCTCATAACCACCAAACCATCGCTACCTAACTATTCATTATTCCTTCCCCCATCTTTTTCTATTTTCTTCATTAAGGCTCATGGTCGTGTACCCTTACATGCTCCATTTTTACCTCTCTCATAAAACCTACACATAGTTTATCCACATCCCTCAAGCTCCCTTAGTTAGTGCATGTGCTTCCTTCTTTGATCGTGTACCTTTGATGTTCATTTGGCACCATCATGCTTCCCTCTTAACTTAGCCATGCTCCACTCTAGCACCACCCTAAAAACCACCTTAAAACCACCATACATTTCACCATAATCCCACGGAGTTTGAGTTTCTCTTCTTGTTTCAATTATTCCCATTTTAACCCTCTTTTACCTTAAATTTTCTATAGTTATATTCTTAAGTTCTAATTGTGCTTTAATTCCATTTTCATAAATTATTTTCTTATGAACTCAAATGAGACTGGTTAGGTATCCCTATATAGAGATGAGCTTTTTTTAAGGATACAAATATTAGTAAGGTATTTTATGTTTAACACGTATTTTTGTATATAGTATAGAGTTGTTAAAGATATATAGACGATGCTCTTATGAAAATGCTGTTACATGATATCTTAGAAGTGAGCAACACGTGAAAGTATCATTTGTGTAGTTTTTTTGACAATTGTGAATCTAAATGAGTGGTGTTTATATATATTTGGGGTTATTTATTTCATATGTATATATATTCTTGGTTTAAATTTGTTAGCATTGCGATTCATAAGTTCTATAGTAAATATGAATATTTTAGTTACTGTAAGGGAGTTATGGTCATTTGATGATATTATGGGAAGTAATCATGGTATCATAAGTTTTTAGGGTGTTATCAATCATTTAATAAGTAATGTGATTAAAAGATGATTAAGTAAGAAACAAGTTACCTATTATGATATTCTTAGGTTTTTAAAAAGGGAATGGAATTTTGGTTAATAAGGGTTAATAATATAATTTTGGTGATTTTAAAAGTGGAATTGACTAAAAATATAGTATGCATGATATTTTGAATATTTGGGATAATGACGAGTAGCATAAGAAGTTATGTACACAATGTGAAAGTTGGGTTTCTTAAGGGAATTATGGACATTTTCCATGGAGGAATGCACCGATATCTATGTGGTTTGCTTTACTAATTATCAATTATGTGTTGTGAATATCTACATGAGTCCAACATTATGATCTTAATTTGACAACTCTTAACAAGAGACTAATCATGTAAATTGAAAGATCAAGTGAGTTAGGCTAAGGTGTAAGTTTATTCCATTCCACAAGATAATAATAGTGGCTTAGAGGCATTTTACCATGTAGAGGTGAATCTTTCCATTGCACTTGATTAAGAATAGTGGGACCCTAAATTCAACGTGAATCATAATATAGTTTGAGATAAGTAATCATAAATAATATATTAATTATTTAAAGCAAAGATTTTGTGAGTTGGGATTAAGATGTTGTGTTTGCTCCACTAAAAGATAATAATGCATCTAGAATATTCTTCCCTACTTCAGATCGATCTACTAATTAAATAATAGTGGTTAGGAGCATTTTTTCCTATTATATGTTGGGTTCATTGCAATAGACTATAATAGTTTCTCAAGTGTGCTCTACCTTGAGAGGTGCTTCCACTACCCAAAAAAGGGGTTTTTAATAACAGTTATTTCATGACTTTAATAATGGTTTGGAACCATTCTTGAATTACTGATAATTAAAGTTTTAATAATATTCATAACCATATTAAAAAAATTAAAAAAGCTCCAAATATTTTAGTAAACTTGGTATTTAATAATGGTTTTTTTAATAGAAAACCATTATTAAAACTAGGTTTTAATAATGGTATGTAAGTCAAAAACTTTTTAAAAATAATTTTTTAATAACTATTTAACCAAAGCCCATTGTTAATATGTCAAAGAATTGGGGTTTTAGTTATTGATTACACATTTAATAAACTCTAATACGTATTAACTAAGAACTGGATAGATCTTTTAATAACGGTTTCGAGCTAAAACCGTTGTTAAAATAGAATTGATTTAGGGTTTTAATCATTGATTAAGCATGTAATAAACCCTAATTGAGATTAAATGCCAACTTTTAATAACATTTTTTAAGAATAAACTTTATTAAAAATGGTTCTAATAATGGTTCTTACTTGAAACGTTATTAAAACATCTTATTATAATGGTTTTAAGTAAGAACCATTATTAAAACTTGTCTGTTTTTTTTTCATATTTTTATTTTTTTTGTTCCAACCAACATACATAGTTGTATGTTTAAATATTGACCAAATATACAATGTGAAACACCATCAAGTCATATATACATGCATTTCTTCCTACCAAATGATACTACATATTTTTAGTCAATCTCTAATCAATATATCTCAATATACTGGGCATATCTAGGAATCAAAATTAGTAGGTGCACCACAACCTGGTAGCTCTCTAGTTCAAAGTCAAAAGTCTATAGATATACAGCTAAATGACCAAAAGACGTAGATGAAATATAAGCCTAATTATACATGTAGAATGTAGATCCCTAATACCAAATGTATGAGTGTACATGCTTGACCCATTGGTCTCTAACTTCATCAATTTCATCATCATTATATTTTTGGCCTCGTGCATAACTACCAATGAAAAATAAAAAATTCACAAGTTTTAATTATTTAGTTAGTACTTAAGTGAATTACCAAATATATATGCCATGATTTGTTAATGGAAAATTATGGAAAACGAAACATATATGGCTTGGATCTATGTTGACTAATTTGTTCTTAACTACTAGATCCATTACTCTCTCTATATATTATCCACAATAATCATCGCTCTACTATTGTGGAAACTATTAAATGAATTTAGCTAGCTCTATAACTATTATATATTAACTCAAATAAAAAAATAAAAAATATTTATCTTCCTACCTAACATTTTAAGATCATATTCAAGACTCTTTGGGTCTGGGACACCATTCACACCTCTCCCTTAATATGCCATCTGTAGTACCCTAATAAATAGAGTTGGATATAAAATATTATAACTTGTATACCTAAAATAATTAAAGTATAATATATGCATAAATAAGCTAATGAAGTAAGAAGTAAAAGCTATACTAACATGTTAACAAATTCTTTCCCACCACACCAAGTGACATAAAAAAGCACATTGTATGTTGGAAGGGAATAAAACACATAGAATTTATTAAGATCGGGTCGGATAGGGTATAAAACCTAATGTTCATTTGCCATGTGAGAAATGAGATACAGCTTGTTATATACCTCAATCAAAATATAATTTGCTAAATTGTTTATGTGCCTACCTTCTCTTATTGTACTACCGTTAGTTATGTCGTATGAGCATAAAAACACAAAAGAGGACAACATTCCCTCCACCATAGCAAAACTAGCTATAGATATATAGTTGGAAATAACACTACATATTTTTTAATAAATGATAACTCATATAAGAGGTCATAAAAATTCCAATGCAATAAGAGGTACTAAATTATGAAATATGAAATAATAATTATGTGACATAGACCACAACACTCGTGGGCAGCTTCTATTCATGATAAAAAAAATGTCACTTATTTCAACCACCGATACCATATAAGTAGTGTTTTCTCTTCCAACATAATCAAGCCAACGGTCAATGAAAATATAATTGTCACTACCATAGTTTTAGGAATAGATATATAATAAAGCCAGTTCTTGTGGAGGTTACCTCTTCTATGAATATGGAATCTTTTGTAAGGTAAATTATCTTTCTAATTTATCTCTCTTTCATTTAGCAATGCCCTCTTTTGCATTGCTCATTTTCTAGTATCTCTCTTCATTTTACTCCTAGGACCATTATTCTTTTTTGATTCCTTAATTCATAATAATAAACGAAATATGTATTGAGGATATATATATGAAAAAGGTATAAAGAATGTAAGTAATAAATAAGGTCTAATAATGATGTCAAACGTCATTACTTCATAAGTAGTGAGACGTATCTGATCTACAGGCCAAGGCACAAAGTGAAATTCCCCAAAATTATTTATTTCAAGAAATATATTTAAATAATAATTTATTAGGGAATTAATTTAATTAATTATTTTATTTAGAATAGGCAGGATTTCTTTAGGGAAAATTAATAAGAATTTATAAATATTTTTATAAAGGAAAAATTGAGATTTTGATATTTAAAAATGAATTTAGGAAAAATATTTTAAAAAAACCCTAAATTAGCCTAAAAAGGAAATTTAATGTTATTTTAATTAAATGTTTTGTTGTAAATACCCCAAATATTCTAATTAATTTATTTAAACCCAAACCACTTAAAATTTCCTTTTTCCTTTTTCCTTTTTCTTTTTCTTTTCTTTTATCGGACTGGGCTTGGACGCGACCCACATCTTCTTTTCCTTTCTTCTTTCCTCCACGGCACAACGTCATTCTTTTTTTTCTTCCTACGGAATCACGACGCTGCGTTTCACACCTTTTATTTCTGAGACACCGTGTTTTATTTAAGGAATTATAACCGCAGCTGATCAGTCCGGTTCCTCCCTTTTTTCTTTTCTTTCTTTTATCGTTCGACTGCTCGACTTACCTTCTTCTTCTTCCTCCTTCCACTGTCGTCGTCCACCTATAGCTTCGAGGGCCGAAAATGGCGCTGCCGGCCACACGTGTCATCACCGGCCTTTCTCCCTCTCTTTCTTTTCCCCTCGACGTCCACTCCAGCATGAACTACCCCACTTCCCTTTTCTCCCACACGATCTCCCCATTTTCTCTCACGAAGGTCGGTCACGATTTGGAATCGTGCTGACCGATCAACACCACAATTACCCCAATAAGTCACCAGCATTTACCCCCTGCCAAGCTCCAGAACTCGACCCTACCCTCTAACACTATAAATATCCCTCATGTAGTATGATTTTGAGAATTTTTTCCCCGAAAACCTAAGTGCGAACCTGTGCGCCACCGTGACCTTAGATGCGCCGTTAGCCAACGTCGCCGCCACCCTTCCTCCCAAATTCTTCCTTGCATCTCACACTAGCTAACTAAGCTCTCCACCTCCTTTGACTCTTCTCGCACAAGGCACCATAGCCGTGCAAAATCCCCATTCCATCTCACAAAATTTTGCCCCATAACCTTTAAACAACTGTCCACCACCATATCCGCCACTTCTACTACCTTCTGCACCACCCAAAAACTTTTACTAATTCTCCTCCACCGAACCATAACCTTATTTTCTCTTTTCCCCTTCTATTTTCCTCTTTTTCTTCATGTTGTTCCCTTTTAGACTTCTTTTCCAGCCACCACCGTGCACCACTGTCGGTGCCACCCATCCCCACCGACTAAAGGTGGAACCGTAGACCTTCTCAGCTCTTCTTTTCTATTTATTGTAATTTATTCTATTTTATTCCAGTTTTTAGCATTTATTTGAATATAATAATTATTATTATCATTATCATTATTATTGTTGTTAGATGTAATATTATTGATAAATTTTGTTGGTAGGGTGGAGGTTATTCTTGAGTTAACTGGATAGTTAGTTTTGAATTTTAGGAATTTAATTGAATTATTATAAGTTTATTATCATTATTAATAATATTATTAGTATAATTATTTAATATTATTGTAACTGTTTCAGGAGGGACGAAACCTAAATTTTTAATTAGGTCTCGCACCCTTGTGTTTTTATTACTATTTTTACTATTTTTACTATTATTAATATTATTATGATTATTATCTTTACTAATTTAATATTATTATAAGTATATATATTATTAATACTGTTATTACTATCATTGAACAGTAATTTTATTATTTGGGCAGTTTGGAAAGCCCACCTTGTAATTTATTATTATTATTATTATTATTATTATTATTATTATTATTATTATTATTATTATTATTATTATTATTATTATCTTTACTAACATTATTTTTTTGAAGGGTGGAAACCCTTATATCACTATTCATTTTAAATTATATTAGTATTATTATTAGTATTGTTAGTAGTAATTTGTATGGTAATTCTAGTATATGAGCATGCTCCAAGACCGATGACATTTTAGGTATGGTAATTCTAGTATATGGTAATTTGTATAGTATTATTTTAATTAAGAACTAAGTCTTAAGATTAGTTAGTAAATAACAACATTTTTAGGAGGGAACCTAATTCTAGTATTTTCCCATAATAGGTGAGCCTAGTCAAAGCCCTCAAGTTGTATATGAGCATGCTCCAAGACCGATGACATTTTAGGTAAGTTGTGCTAAGGCCATATGTGTAATATGCGATGTTATGCAATGCATGCCATGTGATATGAATTATAGTGTATTTCATGTGTATATCGTATAATTGTTATGAATGTAGCATGATATAGAGTTGAAGTATGTTTGTGTGAATAAACTGTGGCATAAGAATTATGTGTATATGCGTGTTATTATTATGGTATGATGTGGCCTTAAGACATGCATGATAGGGTTGTAATAATGGGGAGTGTAACAATGTGGGGTTAGGGTTTTGCATGGAGTTGTGGGATGCATGGTATTGGCATTTGCATGGCGTTGGGGTTTGCATGGAGTTAATGATGCATGGTGTAGGGTTTTGCATGGAATTGTGGGATGCATGGTATTAGGGTTTGCATGGAATTGCATGGTGTTAGGGTTTGCATTGAATTGTATGGTGTTAGGGTTTGGATGGAATTGCATGGTTTTAGGGTTTGCATCGAATTGCAGGGTGTTAGGGTTTTGCATGGAATTGTATAGTGTTAGGGTTTTGCATGGAACTGCATAGTGATAGGGCTTTGCATGGTGGTATTAATGATGCATGGTGTTAGGGTTTTGCATGGTGGTTATAATATGGCATGGTATTAAGGTTTGCATGGAAGTGTGGTTTGCATGGACTTAAGGTTTACATGCGAGCTAGGGTTTGCATGGAGTTATTCATGCATGTCTGGGCAAAATTTTGTGAATAAAATACTTAAGACACTAATCATTTAAAGTGAAAGATTATTGAGCTAGGTCCAACCGATCCACCATTTAGGAATAGTAGTTAGGGTTTTAACCTATAAGTGACCGATCCACCAGCGAATAATAGTGGTCTGGACATCGTCCACCTGTAGCATCGAGGGCCAAAAATGGCGCCGCTGGCCATATGTATCATGACCGGCCTTTCTCCCTCTCTTTCTCTTCCCCTCGACCCCCACTCTAGCATGAACTACCCCACCTCCCTTTTCTCCCGCATGATCACCCCATTTTCTCTCGCGAAGGTTGTGCCAACACCACTCTTACCCCAATAACTCACCGGCATTGACCCCCTACCAACTTCCAAGACTCGACCCTACCCTCTAACACTCTAAATACCCCTCGTGTAGTATGATTTTGAGATTTTTTTCCCGAAACCCTAACTGCAAACCTGTGTGCCCTTGTGACTTTAGACGCACCATTCGCCGCCGTTAGCCATTTTCGCCACCACCTCTTCCTCAAAAATTCTTCCTTGCATCGCACTCTAGATAACTAAGCTCTCCACCTCCTTCGTCTCTTCTCGCACGAGCCACCATAGCCGTGCGAAATCCCCTATCCATCTCGAAAATATTTTTCCCCACAAACTTTAAACCACCGTCCACCACCATATCCGCCACTTCTGCTACATTCTACACCACCTAAAACTTCTACTAATTATCCTCCACCGAACCATAACCTTATTTTCTCTTTCCCCCTTCTCTTTCCCTCTTCTTCTTCATCTTCTTCCCTTTTAGACTTCTTTTCCGGCCACCGCCATGCACCATCACCGGTGCCACCCATCCCCGCCGACTAAAGGTGAAACCCTAGACCTTCTTAGCCCTTCTTTTCTATTTATTGTAATTTATTATATTTTTATTCTAATTTTTAGCATTTATTTGAATATAATAATAATGATTATTATTATCATTATCATTATTATTGTTTTTAGGTGTAATATTATTGATAAATTTTGTTGGCAGGGTGGAGATTATTCTTGAGTTAATTGGATAGTTAGTTTTGAATTTTAGGAATTTAATTGAATTATTATAAGTTTATTATCATTATTAATACTATTATTAATATTATTATTAGTATAATTATTTATTATTATTGTAACTATTTCAGAAGGGTCGAAACCTAAATTTTTAATTAGGTCTCGCACCCTTGTGTTTTTATTACTATTATTACTATTATTACTATTATTAATACTATTATGATTATTATCTTTACTAATTTAATATTATTAGAAGTATATATATTATTAATACTGTTATTACTATCATTGAAGAGTAATTTTATTATTTGGGTAGGCTCGAAAGCATACCTTATAATTTTAATATTTACATTTATATTATTATTATTATTATTCTACTATTATTAATTTTATTAATAATATTTTTATTATTATTATTATTATTATTATTATTATTATTATTATTATTATTATTATTATTATTATTATTATTATTATTATTATCTTTACCAACATTATTTTGGTGAAGGGTGAAATCCCTTATATCACCATTTGTTTGAAATTATATTAGTATTATTATTAGTATTGTTAGTAGTAATTTGTACAGTAATTGTAGTATAGTAATTGTAGTATAGTATTATTTTAATTAAAAACCAAGTCTTAGGATAAGTTAGTAAATAATAGCATTTTTAGGAGGGAACTTAATTCTAGTATTTTCCTATAATAGGTGAGCCCAGTCAAAGCCCTCAAGTTGTATAGGGGCGTGTTCCAAGATCAGTGACATTTTAGGTAAGGGGTGCTAAGGCCATATGTGTAATATGTGATTTTATGTTATGCATGCCATGTGATATGAATTATAAAGTATTCAATGTGTATATTGTATAATTGTTATGAATACAGCATAATATGGAGTTGAAGTATGTTGGTGTGAATAAATTGTGGCATGAGAATTATGTGTATAAGTATATTATTATTATGGTATGATGTGGCCTTAATACATGCATGATAGGGTTGTAATGATGGGGAGTGTAACAATGTAGTGTTAGGGTTTTGCATGGAGTTGTGGGTTGCATGGTATTAGGGTTAGCATGGTGTTGGACTTTGCATGGAATTAATGCTGCATGGTGTAGGGTTTTTCTCGGAGTTGTGGGATGCATGGTATTAGGGTTTGCATGGAATTGTATGGTGTTAGGGTTTGCATAGAATTGCATGGTGTTAGGGTTTAAATGGAATTGCATGGTGTTAGGGTTTGCATGGAATTGTATGGTGTTAGGGTTTTACATGGAATTGCATGGTGTTAGGGTTTTGCATGGAAGTGTATAGTGTTAGGGTTTTGCATGGTGGTATTAATGATGCATGGTGTTAGGGTTTTGCATGTTGGTATTAATGTGGCATGGTATTAGGGTTTGCGTGGGAGTTAAGGTTTGCATGGAAGTGTGGTTTGTGTGGAGTTAGGGTTTGCATGGGAACTATGGTTTGCATGGAGTTAGTCATGCATATTTAGGCAAAAGTTTGTGAATAAAATACTTAAGACACTAATTATTTAAAGTGAAATATTATTGAGCTAGGTCTACCCGATTCACCGGTTAGGAATAGTGGTTAGGGTTTTACCTTATAAGTGACTAATCCACCGGCAAATGATAGTGGTGTAGACATCGTCCCACAAGTCACCGACTCACCAACAGTAATAGTGGGGTGAATCGAGCTCAATAAACACAAACTATAGTTGCTAAGACTTTTAAAAGATATTAATTACTTAAAGTGGAACACCATATGAGCAGGAACCAACCGTTTCACTGGTAAGGAATAGTGGTGTGGACTATTGTTTTAACATCCCCAAAAATCACTACTGAAAAATTTTGTTTCATTTGAAAGAATTAGCATAAGCAAATTATAAAATCATGAATTCTAGGGATATTACCGCCATACTTAGTACCAGACCGGTTCACTACTATCGTTCTAATACTAAGTGCTAAGGCTAAAAGTGTAAAGCGCAATTTACAATCCATATTTAGATTAGAGTAGCGTATCAAATCATTTACAAGAATAAAATCTACCTGTGGTGGTTACATTAACATCATTAACATTAAAACTAAGAATTTAAAAGAGAAGGAGAGAAACCCTAACAGTTTTGGATAATTCCTTACTCTCTTTCCTGTTGCCCACTTGAGTAGCACCTAAAAAGACATGCAAGAGACACTGCCTATTGAATAGGCAGGGGCCCCACGAGTGGAACCCTTCAAAACTATGGTATTTAGTAACCCTTTAATACCACACTTAAAAATAGGCCCGCAATGCAACACATAATGTAAGCTATATACATATGTAATGAGAGGTGCATACATAACAACGAGTTATTCAATCACATATATAACCAGGCTGCCACATATCAACGAGTTATAAAGTATGATCGATACTTTTGGGCCTTAAGCCATCAGTCCATCATTATTCAATCATCTCTCTGGTTATATCCAAGTGAGTGCGGGAACCCCACTATTATAGCCGGTGGACCGGTCTGGCCCCGACTCACAAGGTGTTCCACTATAAGTAATTAATATCTTTCCATAATTTATTCACATCCAATGCTTGTTTTATTGAGCTCGGGACCCCCACTATTTTAGTCGATGGACCGGAATATATATAATCATCATCCAAGGCAAAATGCTCCTGGGCTACTATTATATCTGGTGGACCGGTACTCAATATCATAAGTCAACTTGGCCCGGCTCATTAATCGTTCACTTTCGTAATTAGTATCTTTCCTTTCTTTAATCAGTAAAACAATTCTATTTATTTGCCTCGGACGGGAGATCAAGAACCCGGGACACAAAGGTACACCAGTCGTACTGGTGCATAAAAGCTACTTAGTACCCTTCAACCATGAACCTAGGGAAACAAAGGTACCCTGGTCATACTGGTGCATAAAGCTACTTAGTGACTTACCAGCAAGGACACCTAATCCATAAGTATGCATACCCCCTAAATAGGTCCGTAGAGCTAGATAGAGTAAGATATAGGGCATGGCTGGTGCACAAAGGCACACCAACAAATACCAAAATAATCGTGGGCTAAACCACGTCTTTAGGGTAGCGACCCCTAAAGAGCCACCATTCCCGATCTCGAGGTGTTTCACTTTAAGTATTAGTGTCTTAATTAAAGTGATCACGAAAAGCACAATAATCAGATACTTATTCACTTTCAATCGTTCTAATATCATTAGTCATTTCTTATTCAGACAGTTATCCAAGAATACACAGAGAAATCATTAAGGCTAGGCCATCATAATCTCATCTAATTCCAAATTAGGATTCATTCTCATGAGACTTACTAATTATCAAATACTCCTACTTTGCTAATCATCGTTATTTGAGTCATATCACCAAATTCCACAATCACAACGACATGTTAGATGCAAATTACTCATTTACCCCATACTTATATAATTTTTAAGTCATCTCCTCCTTATTTGATAAATTACCATAGTACCTTTCATGTTGCATATTGACCAAATTGCCATCTTCCTTTTAAGATCACCATTCACCCCTCATAACTGCTATACTTGTCATATTTCCCATTTGGTTGGTTAGATTACTAAATCTCCATCTTCCTTTGTTATAATTATTAATTTACCCTTGAGTTGGATAAATTACCAAATTACCCTTCTTCATTATCATGATTACCAATTTGCTCCTTTAGTTGGTTAAATTACCAAATTGCCCTTATCCATTATCAAATTTACCAAATTACCCTCTTGTTGGTCATTTTACCAAATCACCCCTATCCATTATCATAATTACCATTTTACCCTTCGTAGTTATTATAATTACCATTTTACCCCTTCTCCATTATTATAAATACCAACTTGCCCTTCTCTATTATTACAACTTCCCATTTACCCATCTCCATGATTATACTTACCAATTTCAACTTCTCCATAATTATAATTACCAATTTTACCCTTCTCCATTATTATGAATACTAATTTACCCCTCTCCATATTTATATTTATTAATTTACCCTTATCCTTAATTATAATTACCAATTCATACTTCTCCATTATTATAATTAGCAATTTACCCCTTTTACTTACGAATTACCATTTTATCCCTTTACTACCAAAATTACCATAATACCCTCTTATTTATAAAACTACCACTTTACCCCCTTACATCCAATCTTACCATATTATCCTTTTGCTTGCAAATTACTATAATACCCTTTTACATCCAAAATTACTATTTTACCCCTTACTTCCAAAATTACCATTCTTACCATTCTCTTCAAAAATGACCATTTTACCCCTTACTTCCAAAACTACCATAATACCCCTTTTACTTATAAAATCACCATTTTGCCATTTAATCATAAAATTACCATATTTCCTTTTTTACTTAAAAAATTACTATTTGCCCTTTTCTTTCAAAATTACCAAGATACCCTTTTTCTTACAAATTACCATTTTACCCTTTAACTCCAAAATTTCCAAAATACCCTTTCCCTTATAAAATTATCACTTTACCCCTTTATTACACCACTTTTATGAATTTACCACCACTACATAAAATAATAATATTAGCACTTCATTCTTATTATCTAACTCCATCAACTTGTCATTATTCAACATAATACTCATTAGCAACTACATATATTAGATCACATACTTACATAGGCATATTACTAAAATACCCTTAGGCTCACAATAATATTATTCATGCATTAACAACATAATATGTCATTGACAAGCATTTAACATTTCCATCAATAATCAATTTCCTTCCTTAAGTATCATCTCTATGCATGGCACAAAATCTAGCATGCTCTTCTTTTCATTGATCAACATAAGCAACCACATTTATCATGCTAGGCAACACATAACATGCATAAGATCATACTGAAATCCCTAATGTGCTAGCATTTATTTTTCCATGCGTTTAAGTGGGGTTTAAAGATTACCTTAATCCCGCAAAATTCAAACATTACCAGTATCCTGGTTAAAGATTCAAGGCTTAATTTGCAACTCAACACCTAAAAATAATATCAATAATTGTTATATTAGAAGTAGGAAATTAAAAGGACAAAACTTTTATAAAAACTTATTTAATAATAATACACTTTACTTAACTATTAATATACCTCAAAGATTCAAACAAATAAATGCCAAATTAATGTGGAGCTCATGCTGCATAAACAGTGTGAGCCACATACAGACTATAGTGGGGAGAAAAGGTTCGAAGGTGGTGAGGTAGAAGGGAGGGGGAGATGGTTCGGTTTGGGGTCTTTAGACTAGGAAAGGAGGTAGATGGGGGAGGATTGGAGGCAAGGGAAGGGTGTAGAAGTGAAGAGGGGGTGTAGGTGGAGGCTGGGGATGGGTTGGTGGACAGAGCTGAGAAGGAAGGAAAAATGGAGGGGTGAGGGGGCTTGTTTCGGCAAAACAAAGTATGGGGGGTGGTAGAGGAGGTTGCAGGGTGTGGATTGGTGCTTTGGGTGGTGGTAGAGGTGGCCCAGAGTCGGCGAATGATGCGGTTGTAGATGGCTTGCCGATAAGGGAGAAAAGTGGGGAGGAAAAGAAGAGGGGGCGAAGAGAGGAAGTGTAGGGGCTCAAGGGGGTGGTGTGATGGTGCAGGGTAGTAGCAGGTGGTGGCAGAAGGTGGCTTAGGGGGTCTAGTGTGGCAATATAAGCGGCGGAGGCTGGTGCTGGTGCAAAAATCAGGAAAAATGGGAGGAGAAGAAAATGAGAGGAATAATCGGGTAAAGGAAAGTAAGGCTCAAAATTATGAGTAGGATGAGGCAAGGAGGGATGAAGAAAAATAAGAGGAGACAGAGGGGAGTAGGTGGCCTGCCAAGGCAGGTTGTAGGGTGGCAGGTGATGGTAGGGTGACAGGGAGAGGGAGGGAAAGAAGAGGAAAGAAGTCAGGCATGGATGGAGGGTGCAGAGGCTAGTTTGGTTCAAAATAGGAAAGAAAAGGACGGAGGAGAGAGAGAGAGAGATAGGGAGAGGTAGGGGTGGTTGGGATGGCAGATGGAGGGGGTGGTCGGGTGTGCTTAGGGTGTTGGGCATGAGCGGTGAAGAAAAAGGAAGAATAGGAAGAAAGAAGCTGGCTGGTCAAAGAGAAATGGGGAGAAGGCTGAGTCGGCCCAATCGGGGGGGGGGGGGGGGGAGAAAGGCTAGCTGGGCTGTGATGCATGGTGAGGAGAAGAAGGCAGAAGCGGGCCACACGAGAGGGGAAGGAAGGAAGAGGGGGAGATAAGCCAATGACCTAGTGCGTAGGGGAGAGGCTGGCCTGGTGCAGCAACCCGAGGGAAGAAAAAAGGAAAAATAAAAGAACAAAAAGGTAAAAAGAGAAAAGGGCAAAAAGGGCAAATGGAAAAATAGGGAAAATAAAATAAATTAATTTATAAAATTATAAAATGTAATATTCTTGATGAATTATTTAATTTAATAATTTAATTCATTATAATCTAATATATTAGTTTAAAAAGGAAACAGTTAGTAAAATATTAGTTTGGAAGATTATTTAAATAAAATTAGTATGATAAAATAAAAAAATATTTATTTTTAATTTAATAATTATTCCTATCAAAATTTACATAATCAAAAGTCCATTAAATAATTAAACTATATAATTTTAAAAGCTAATTATTTCAAATAAAATATATATATTAAATTATAGGTTTTTAAAATTTTGGGGGATTACAATTGTCCCACAAGTGACCAATCCACTGGCAAAAAATAGTGTTGTGGACTATTGTCCTACAAGTGACCAACCCACCAACTAAAATAGTGGGGTGTTCCTATACTTACATGGATTTGATAAAAGGCATGGTGTGCATCAACTTCTGATAAAAATATTATTTAAATAATTAATATGGACTGTTTGGGCCTTTAAGTGTGGGCTTGATCATTTATAAGCTGTGTACTTATCTATATGACCTTATGCATTATATATGCGGGCTTGAAAGTATATGTTGAATATTATCGTGTATGACTTTATATGACTATGTGTTGGCCTTAGTGCTTGGTTACCTTACTCGGTACGTAGTGTACTGATCACTTATTTTATGGGTGCTGCTCATTCTCACGAGCAAAAGGTCCGTTTGACCTATTGCAGGTAGGAGACACTTATTTCGATGCTATCGATGTTTATGGGACATCAGGAGGAGCCTAGTGATCGTGGGCTGGATCGGGTCCTGGAGTGGCGTGGCCATTTTCCTTTTTAGATTATTATTCATGTTACCTTTTTTATTATATTGGAGTTGCATAAAAAATTTTATTAATGATTTTTACTTATTATCTGAAAAATAATAGCTAGTATTTCGAATGATATAAAGACTAACATATACTCTGATTTTTGTTTTTATAAATATGAATTATTGATGATGTTATTGGTAGTTTTTACTTAGCCATAACACTTGGTACCGGAGTGGTAAGAGTGAACTGGTTTGGTATTAAATGTGGCGGTAGCATCCTAGAAATTTATGGTTTTGATTTATAATTATTATTTTAAAAAAAAATGTGTAAATTTTGCGGGTGTTACAAGTTGGTATCAGAGCGGTCGGTCTTATTAACTACGCTTATTTTCAGAAAATGATATTGATTTTGGAGGGTTTCTTTGAATTTTAAAAAGAATTTCCACTTTAATAAAAAACTCTTTCTGTTTTAGGTTTTGGAGCCCGACCACGATGAGGAGTACAAGGGTATATTACGGTTTTCCCTTGGAAATAGGAAATTTTGTTAAAATAATTTTGAACCAGTGGGTTTGATTCTAAAATGTTTCTTTTTGTGCAGCGAAATGGAACCTAACGGTAGAATTAATAGGCTGGTAGATGGCCGTCACCACCTTCTTGGAGGTCACCTAGCGGTCTCAGGGCGATAGGGAAGACTGGCTTAGGAGGGTTACCGGACATCACCCTCTGACATATTCTGGGGAGGAGAACCCGGTGGTTTTAGAGGGGTGGATCTGGGATGTATATCTCACCATTAAGGCCGTGGATTGCTCACCCGATCCACGGCCTAACATTGCATCATTCTTTCTCCAAGGCGTAGCAGACACCTGGTGGGAGGAGTTTCATGCCGGAGAAGGTCCTCCAGCTACCTAGGAGGCATTTAAGACTGCCCTCCGCACTAGATTTTATCCCGAGAGTCTCAGGAGGGACATGCTTTGGGAGTTCATGCAGCTAACATAGGAGCCGATGTCAGTTCGTTAGTACCATGGCAAGTTTATTGAGCTGCTCTAGTTTTCTCTAGGGATTGGTGCGAACGAATCCACAGTGGTCTTTTAGTTCGAGTAAGGACTAAATTTTAGTATTCGTAGCATGATGGGTATTGTACCATTCACACATTTAGCATCCTTGTATGATCGTGTTTGCATAGGAGACACGCTGGTTCATGAGTAAGCCCCATCCTTGGAAGAGGAAGCCCGAGGTTTAGAGTTCTAGGAGCAAGACCCAGCTTAGGGTCGGAGAGTCTAGGAGGCCACCACCGGGAGGTCACAACGAGAGACAAGGGCCCCCGAGAGGCCCAATTTGTAGGAGATGTAGCCGAGTCCATCCAGGAACTACGAAGGAAAGGTGGTCACTTGCCTAAATTGTGGGAAGGAGGGTCATCGAGCGGTGGAGTGTTGGAGGCCACCTAGATATTAGCAGAGTCAAAACCGGTCATACCAACAGGGAGGGGCGCTGATGCCCCGCAGCAAGCTTACCAGCAGTACCGCCAGTATTTGTCCCAACAACATTATCAGAGAGCACCTACTCCATTTGCTGCCCCAGCTTAAGAGATAGAGGGAAGACCGCAGGGATCTAGGCATCATCCTCACAAGGGAGGCCAGTCGGGAGGGCACTTGAACGTCATCAGTGAGGCTGAGGCAGACCGACAACTGGATGTTGTTACCGGTATGTTCACCATTTATTCATTGCCATCATATGTTCTATTTGATTCAGGTGCCATTTTGTCTTTCATTTCCTCTAAATTTGTTGCTAAGGCTAGATTCTCACCATCTGCTAGAGTAGAGCTATCTATTATGCTTCCATCGAGTGACAGGATGGAGTGTAGTTGGATGTTTTCTAATGTGGCCTTAGATATAGGAGGGGTAAACTTTCTTGTAGATCTTCTTGGGATGGATCTAAAAGATTTTGATGTGATTCTGGGCATGGATATGTTGGGGAGGTACAAAGCGGTCATTGATTGTACCTTAGAGCGGGTTATTTAGCGAGGGCCAAAGGGAACTAGGGTTTCGTACCAAAAGACTCAACCCAAGCATACCACGAAGGTAGTGTCAGTTGTTACATTGTATGCTTTGATCTAGAAAGGGTATCCTCTATATTTATGCAGTGTCTGAACAAGGACCTAACTGCATTGGACAACACCCTAGTAGTTAAGGAGTTTCCAAACGTGTTTCCAGAAGAAATACTAGGCATGCCTCCGGTTTGGGAAATTGACTTCAAGATCGAGCTAGTGTAGGGAGTTGAGCTAGTTTCCAAAGCACCTTACAGAATGACACCAATTAAGTTGAAATAGTTATAGGCCCAGCTAGAGGAATTATTAGAGCACGGGCAAAAAATGGCACCTCCGGCCACACATGTCGTGACTGTTCTCTTATTTTCATTTTTATAAATCTGGATTACTAATTATGTTATTGGTAGTGTTTTCTTAGCCTTAGAACTTGGTACCGAAATAGTAGGAGTGAACCGGTCTAGTATTAAGTGTGGCGGTAGTATTCCCAAAAATTTATGATTTTAATTTATAAGTATTATTTTAAAAAAAGTGTGTAAATTTTGGGGGTGTTGCACAAAGCTTCCATGAGCTTCTAGCACTATGGTTGCCTCATTGCCTACTTTATAACAAGATAAGGGCACACTATCAATAATTAAAGTATCAATACTCATTGGCCTTATATTTAGGGCTAATTTGTACCGGTGGACTATTGGTGTTTTGGTACTATGACTGTTGCGTATCCTTCCCTTTGCCAAAAGACTTGAAAGGTCATTTGTTAAAAGTAACATTTATGTAGAACTTGTAATAAAATATCACACATTCTTAATTTTTTATGATACCTAATACATTTAACAACAATTCATAGTTTGTAATACTTACCTCGGAAAGAGAAGAAAGATGTGCATCACCTTCGCAACTGTATTTAACACAATTTACATTGGGTGTTTGAAGTTGATCATGGTTAACTAAATCAGATAGCTTATAACCTTGCGATTTGATAAATGATAACTCTTGCTCCATTGTTTCCATCCGTTCAAAAGCCATGTTTCATTTTTAGGTAAGGATGGACCCTTGCTCATTAGTTCTACGAGAACCAGAAGATCTACCACACACGCTCATTCTCATAACAGCTAATCCAATGCCCTTATGACTTCTAGGGTGTTCTACAATTCTTGTACCCTAGTACACAATGTTTTATTGGTCCACCCCTCCACAGAATCTGACGTTTCAAGTTCGTCCTGTAATGTGTGTAATATATTTAGCTTTAGCTTATAGAAACAAACATAATATAATATTTTTGGTAACAACATCTACATCTTCATTAAGATATCCATATTTTGTTGCTTTATCCTTCTTCCATAATGTACCCATATTGATGGATGAGGTATATGGATCCAAGTCCTAGGCTATGAGCTGTAAATCAAAAATTAATCTTACATTAAGAATATTATTATAACATTAAACTTTTAAATGTAAATAAATAAATTAAAATTTCATACCAACTCCTCTTCAAGGCCTCCATGGCCTTTGCGAGCCATATTCAATTAGTATTTTTTCTACTTAG
Organism: Tamarix austromongolica; assembly: GCA_039764185.1. NCBI lineage: Eukaryota > Viridiplantae > Streptophyta > Magnoliopsida > Caryophyllales > Tamaricaceae > Tamarix > Tamarix austromongolica. The sequence goes on from CM077809.1 coordinate 127,701,676, forward strand.
CAACCTCTTTATATATATATATATATATTAATTCTAATTTATTAAAATTAATAACATTTAACATACAAAAATGATTAAGTAAAATAGCTTATTTATCATGACTACCTATTAAATATGCTCCTTATGACCCTATGGAACCTACATCAAATTATTATAAGAGATTGGAACACGGTTACCCGTGACAAGTGAAATGTACATCAGAAACATATCTAGATAAGGCAAATGGGAAGATTGTAAGTATTCCATCCTAACTCAACTTGTTCTTCTCTATTCTGCATGTTCATGGTGATTCTCATAATAATAGGTCCTCTCTTCCCTTCTTCATCACTACTATCCCTATCAACTTTTTAGTTGACCATATCACTACAAAAAATCAATAAATAAATTATGTTATAATGTTATGTTTTAACCATAATTTACCACTAAATTATATTTTTATATAATACGTATTCAATGAGGAAGGTTAAAATATGCATTTAGAAAACAAGCACACATATCATATGTTACAATATTATTACCCTCACTGCCTTCATATCGTTCTTGTTTTTTCTTTATTTTTGATTGGTTTTAGGATTTGGTTCATACATTATGTCATGATGATCATCCCTAACATATATTTATTCCTCATTAATTTTATTATTATCATCGTTCAATAATTGATTTGCTTGCATAGTTGAGACACATCTTCATCCAAATTGACATCATTTTCATTGTCACATTCATTAGCATTTCTTTTCTTCGTAAATAGTGCCATAAACCATATATTATCATTAGGATTAGTGAAAAGGAATATCTTTATTGATTGTGATGCCAAGATAAATGGATATTGTTTATGCCCTACCCTATGGAGGTCTACTAATGTGATCCATCTTCATATATAACCTCGTAACTATTACCAACCCATCGACAGATGAATATAGGAACTTTAAATATAGTGTAATCTAACTCCCATATCTGTTCAATCACACCATAATAATTCATATCTACATAGGTTGGATTCTGGTTTTTCGCACTAGCAACATGCATTTCCTCAATCACTAAAGTCACCCCACTAATCTGTATTATAAACTTCACATCTTATTTTAATGTATAAAAATTATAACCATTGATCACATAACTGGTGGAAGAAAAAACTTCAAATAAGGTTTTTAAGATAATCAATGTTGGGTTTTGGAAATTAAAGTTTGAGAACATTCAATAAGTGGAATGATATGATCTCACAACCAATCGATAAAGGAAAGATTGTGTTTATTGATTATCCATTTCTCAATCTTTGATTCATTTATATTCCTTAAAGAAAGCATATGTTCTTCAATAAATGGCTAAGAATCCTCACTATTATGTAATACATATAGATATGTTTTACTAAACATGTGACATTTTACATGCCCAATCTATTTGCCCTTAATACCCTGTCCTTTGATTTTTCCTATTTGTCGATACTGATGAATACCGAGAGCTTTAGCATTTGAGATGTACTTTGTGGAAAATTCAATTGCCTCTTCTACATGGTGGCTCTCAACACTGCATCCTTCTAGCTGATATCCATTCTTCATAAAACCTTTTATCAACTTTATAAACCACTTAAAGGGGTACATCAAATGGCTATGAACAAGACCTAGAATATTTATCACACAAACTAAATGAATAGTTAAATTTACCATAATGTTAAAGAATGAGGGTGGAAAATACATTTCAAGTTGGCATAAAATAATCAAAATCCCTCTTTGTAAGGCATCAAAACTATTAAGATGTATGACTTTGCAGTAAATGGCATTAAAGAACCAACAAAGCCTCATGATAGTAATTCGAACATGCTTTAGCAAAATTCCATGTATTGCTATTGGCAAAAAGTGTTGCATTAAAATATGACAATCACGAGACTTCATATTTATTTGTTTCAACTCCTTCATCAATGACGTTTGAAGAATGCCCTTCCGGAACCTTGACACTGATAAATAATTTGTAAAATGACAATTTGTCTCTTCTAGAGAGAGTATGATAAGTTGGTGGTAAATATGTTCTTCTTCCATTATCTCGAGGTGCCAGTTCCTGTCTAACACCATTTTCTTCCATGTCCATTCAAGAATTGATGCAATCTTTATTCTTTTGTGGAACATTAAGTAATGAACCAACAAGACTATTACATATATTTTTCTAGAAGTGCATGACATCAAGGACTTGTTTCATGTACAAAGATTCCTAATAAGGAAGGTCGAAGAATATAGACATCTTCTTCCACCAACCTAATGGAGGCTTATTTTTATTCCTCTTCCCAAACATGACACTCAAATGTTTCATCTTCGACCACACTTGTCGACCTGTCAACTAGATTGGTGCCTGCCTTTTTCCCAAAAGCTTTGAACGCTTTCCTTTTCCTACGATAATGATGGTTCTTTAGTAAAAATCTATGATGCCTAAGGAAATAAGTCTTTTAGAGATGTGTTAGCTGAACAAATGGAGTATTCTCCTCACATATCAGGCATACATAATGGCCTTTCACCCTATAACCTAATAAGTTGCCATAAGATGAGAAATCATTTATAATATAGAATAGCACTACTCTTATAGTGAAATTATCTTCACTTTATGCATTAAATACTTTAATGCCCATGTCCTATACTAACTTTAAATCATGAATCAAAGATCTAAATAAACATCAATATTATTCCCTAGTTTGTTTGGCCCAAATTTAGTAAACACAACATCATATACTTGCATTTCATATAGAGCCACGGAGGTAGATTATATATAACCAAAATCATCAACCATATACTAAAGGTGCCTAGATTTTGCAGATTCATTCTATTACGAAAAAGCATGAGGCACATTTTTCTTTCTTCTTTACCATATTAATGGAATTAGCCATCAATCATCATCCATTATGGAGAGTCAAATGGATGTCTAAGAATCCCACTACCTATCTTCTCATCAGTATGCCATCTCAAGCCCTTGGCATCTTCGACATCATCAAACATCCACCTAAATCTTGGTATTGTAGTAAAATACCATAACACCTTGGTACCTTATTCTTCTTGATTCATGGTGCTTTGCATTTAGGATGAGGATAACTATCCAAAAACACATTCTCATTGCGAAATAAAATACAATCATTAGGGCATGCATGTATCTTCTTATAACTCATGTATAGAGAGGAAAGGATCTTCTTTACTTCATAGGTACAATCATATAAAACATTGTCATTAAGAAGCATATTCTTACAAGTGTTAATAATTTTAGAACCACTTATCACTCCATCTGTTATATGCTTTAATGTTATGCAACCTTAAAGTTTAATATCACATGCTATTCACAAACACCATCTGTTATGCAAAAGTAATTATTACAAATCAACTCAATTATAAGTTTAATAATTCATAGACCACTCAAGCTTAGAAAGAATTAATCTTAAATATATCATGCTATTCTTTATATATATTTACAAATCGTGAGAACATATTTCCAAAAATATATCAATACTCAAGCAGCTCATACTTAGAAATAGTTTATATATATATGTAACTTATATCAATTCCATATAAAAACAAATGATCTCTCAAATCATCAGCATTAACAAGCTGAATATAACCACAGTTCAAACAAGGACATACTATTGTACTGGATTCCTAAGCATGTTTAACTACAAACGTGATGAAAATCTCCACACATTCATTATATTCTATAGACAAAAGATTTACAAACAACCATTTATGATCTATAGTTTTTTAATCTAGATGTATCCCATGCAAAAGTAATTATTCCAAAACAATTCAAATATAAGTTTAATAATTCACAAACTACTCATGCTTAAAAAGAATAAATCTCAAATGTATCATGCTATTTTATATATATATTTACTAATCGTGAGAGCATGTTTCCAAAAAGATATCAATACTCAAGCAGCTCAAACTTAGAAAGAGTTTATATATATATATATATACATACATACATATGCATATACATACATAGCCAAATATTACAAAATGGTTCAAATTAAAAAAGATATACATACTACGGGGTTAAAGAAATAGCAACACTATACATATGAAAAAGTTTCTAAAGCCAAAAAACCTAAGGAAAACTCATAAGCATCATACTAAATTCTCCAATAGCCTTGTCTAGCCAGACTAATAACTATCACTCGGAAAGTCCATACATCTCAATATGTCATTTGTTTCCTCACAAAATCAATAAAGAGTCTAGTCATGGATACTCTATAGTATTGGGGTAGATTCTCGGAGACAAGCTATTATAAAACCTTCACAAGTCATCAATCAACATCATCTCTCTAGATATTTGATCATACTCTCTAGCAAACACCTCACCCTAAAAAAATCTCGGGTATGGTGCATCACTGTGCTGGATAAAATCTTCAACTATCTAGGAAAATCATAAATATATTTTACCATATCTTAACCAATTATGTATAGCTAACAACATATTCGCATAAAACTTATAGTCTTGAGTTAGTTTTTATATATTTCTCTATTGATATAAATGCGTCATTAAATATGAAGAAAAGATAAATTACCAAATACATTCTTTCATTTACTACCACTATAATTGTCAATGACTTAAGTTGAATCAAACTTCCTCTTATTATACTCGACATGTCTAAAATAAGGATATAATCTTGAATTATATATTTAACAAACCAGCTAAACATCAAACTATTATCTAATCGTTCAAGCTCCACGTAGTAAAATCAAGTAGATATTAATAAGATAATATATATATGTGTGTTATCTATAATAATATGATATTATTAAAAGTAGAGTTGAGAATAATGTATATAATAAAATGTTATAAGGGAACATATTAATTATCATATTTAGTATAATAAATGCTAAACCTAATCCTAACCCTAATAAATTATAATAAAAACTAATCCTAAACCTAATAAATCCTAATCCTAAACCAAGCTAAATTAAACCCCAATAAATCTAATATTATTATTATTATACATAATTATTATTTTCTATTTAATTATTTACTTTTGTATCTTCTTTATTTTATATGTTTATTTAATCCTCATCAAATAAAAACTATTAATATGCAACTTTAATTGAAAATTTAATTTAATGATGTAAATATGTAAAATATATTTTTATTTAATTATATGACATTTCCTAACGTCCTAGTGTCCTATACTTATTAATGAAAATGAATATATATATATAGTTTTTATCAGTGACCTTACTGATATTTTTAAATATTTTATTTCTCTTGGTAATTAAGCCTATACCAATATATATATATATATATTTAAGGTTGACCAACACACTAATGTATATTAATATATAACACTGACAAATTTAGCAACAAATAGTAATATTTTCCACCAACACATTCAAAAGCAAACAGTAGCATATTTTTTAACAACAAACTACAATTTTTCATGAACTACCACTACAACCTACATCAACATGCATGCATATATATATATATATATATAATAAGAGAATAAGCTACAAAAGAACTGAACCATACGTTAGAGGTGTGGAGGCAGTAAAAGAAGCTGTGGCCAACAAGAGGACAATGGCATCAATCTATGAACACAACAGAGAAAGAAGGACCAAATATAGGTAAGGTGAACAAGAATGGTAGGACTTGTAATTCCAAGAATGGTAGGGGCGTGGTGGTGCTAGTGGACAAGTGTTTTCTCGGAGTTGGTGATGTGAAAGAGAACAAATGGTGGTTTTCTAGAGTTGAGAGGAGGAGGAGTGCTGGTGCACAGTGTGGTGGAGAAATGGTTTGTAAGAGAATGAGAGTAAAAGAGGGAAGGTGCATAATGAGAGAGTCTAAAATTTTTAGCACAAAATAAGAGGGAGAAGATTTGGGTTTCAATAATGGTTCCTGTAAGAAGCATTAGTAAGAGCTCTTTTTATAACTATTCTTAAAGGACCATTGTTAAAACATCTTTTAATAACAGTTCTTATAGGAACCATTATTAAAAACCTCCAGATAAATATTTTCATATGGTGGTCCTTTTAATAATAGTGCTTTTAAGAACTATTATTAAAAAAACTTTTAACAATTATTTTTACATGTACCATTATTAAAACTACCATGTGTAGTTTTGTAACACCCCCATTTTTACTGCTAAAAATTTTCGTTTTGCGGAAGCGATAATTACAAAATCCATGGGTGTTACCGCCACACTCAGTATAAGTCTGGCATCCTCTACCGTTCTTATATTGAGTGCTAAGGCTAAAATATTACTTTACTTAAATGATATTAAAACAGAGGCAGGATAGAATTTCATTACAAATTACATTGTCCTGAATAGATACAAAAAGATCACGCAAGAGTTGTAATGTAACAAAAGAGAAATAGCAGGGGACTTAAGAGTCCAAGAAATATCCGGACCAAAAGAAGTCGAGGCGAACACCGGATAGTCCTAACTCTCAACCCTCTATTTGAAGTCGTCAGACCCTACCCTCAAAGTAATCCTGCAAAGTAGCGACTGCCCGTGGAATAGGCAGGGGACCATGAAACGGAACCCGTCAGTACTACGGTACTGAATAACCCTTTATACCAAACTAATATGAAAAACTAGCATGGAACACATACAAGGCATACGACTAACAGGTACAAGACATTTAAGTATTCATACGAGGATTGATAAACAATAATCATTTAGACAATCAATTTCTATTAAAGCTACATGCTACTCATTTTTATTTGTCTAAAACAACCGACAGCTTACCAGACTAACATGTCAAAGGTATTCTCAGAAGTAATGATTAGAACCTAAACTCCAGCATAACAATTATAACATCAGCAGCATGACTCATATCTCAGCATAACTCCCAACCAAATTTATAACATCACAAGTGTATTAACAGGTAAGCTATAACATAATCCACAACATCAAAAGTATACTTACAGGTAGAATATGATAAAATACATAACATCACTTGGGTACTTACAGACACAGAATAATAATAACCGTAATCCCACAGGTACACTTACAGGTATAGTAAATTAAAATACAAAACATCAACGGTATATTTATAGATATAGTATAATAATATACATAACATCACAGGCATACTTATAGACATAATACCCACACACGTAGGCCCGCAGGCTACTACTTAAGCCACAGGTAGGCACAACAGCCACTACCAAACCAGTCCAATACCCAATAATAATCCTTCCAATCAAATCATATTATTTCCATTTTTATTTACTCGAGGGGGATACAATAATAACCCGGAGACATAACAGTACACCGGTCATATCGGCGCACAAGGCAACACGATACCCTCCAACCATCCAACCCTGAGGCATAACAGCACTCTGGTCATACTGATGCACAAGGCACACAGTACCCTCCTCACCTCGGACACCTAATCCTTAAGTATCGATACCCCCTATAGGGCCCGTAGGTCACCTATAGAGTAGACTAGGGCCTTACTGGGGCACAACCGGCACACCAGAAACCCAACAAATCGAGGACTCCTACCTCGTCTCTAGGATAGCTACCCCTAGAGAGAAACCATTCCCAAACTCGAGGTCTTTCACTTTACGTATTAGTGTTTTTATAAAGTAATCACAGATAACACACATTATACATTTATTCTTATTTCCATACTTATTCATTTTCCCTTTATTTCCAATTATCCAAGTCAACCTTACGGTCAACGGTAAAAAGAAAAGTCAAAATCAATACTAAGGTCAACCTACCAAAATTCTAAGGCCATCCTATATCCAATTATTCACATTTGGGCGTTAGGCCGAAAATGACCAAAATGCCCTTGAAGCTCATAATTATCAGATTAGTATCCATTTAAATACTAAGTCCATCTTATTTATTAATCTATCATGAAAAGACTAAAATGATTAATCTAATTATTTATTATATGATTTAAATCATCAATCATGTTAAAAGACCATTTTGCCCCTACATAGATTTCGGCACATGAATTTCTATCATAAACTTTTGAAATGTACAAAACACATGATCATAAAATCAACAACAGATAATACATGTTAGACATGATTTTCAGAATAAATATCATAATACACAAAAATGACTAAATTGCCCCTAGGGCACACATTCCTAATAATTAATTCACAATTATATCTAAACATGCTAAACTAATAATTATATACATAATTATTATACCAAACATTCTCCCGTCATTAGAATTATTTTTAAGTCATACTTTAATACCCGAAATATTTTATATCAGATAGCATGCTCATTTTTATCCGTTTTCATAATAATAATAATTAACACATAATTATATTGAAATAAATCATGCTAAACATATTTCATACATCAAAAACCCTAATGTATTATCATGCAATTTTTTTTATCATTTTAGTAGAGTATAACGGTTACCTGAATTCCAGCAAAAACGTAAAATTAGCGGTATCCACTAAAATGTATTAGGTCCTGCAAATTAAACTTTCGTACCTAAAAATAATACCACAAATACAGAATTAATATCTATCAAATAAAATAATAATTATAGTATAAAAATATTTATTTTTCTAAAATTACCAAAATACCCTTACAATTAATATTGGTACCAAAATTTTTATTTAACCACCACGCAACTCACGCTGCATGCAGCGTGAGTCACGCTCGAGGGGAAATGGGGCACGGCAGAATGGCGAGAGGGTCGGCTGGGCAAGGCAGGGGAAGGGAGAGGGTGGCAGTGGCGGTGGCTGGCCGGCGGTGGCCGGTGGAGACTGGCGGCTGGGCGACGGGGAAAAAGGGTGCAGGCTAGTTGGGTGGTGCTGCGGCTGCTGGTGGCTGGCAGGGCTGGGTCGAGGGTGACGGGCTGCTGGGAGGCTTCTGCGAGAGGTTGTGGCTGGGCTGGAAAAATTTCGAACAAACAGGGAGGGAGGAAAGGGGTAGATGGTTCGAAGGTGGCTGGTGCTGCGGGGGAAGGCTGGGCGAAGAAAAACCGAGGGAGGAAGCTGGTCGAGATTTGGCTCGGGGATGGAGTTTCGGGCTGCCAGGTCAAGGGAGACGGTGGATGGCTGCTGCTGCTGGGGCTGCTGGACGACGGTGGTGGACGCTGGTGGACTGGCGGGAGAGTGGTGTTGCTGGGCTACTGGCTGCGACGGGGGAGGGCGACCGAAATGGAGGGGAGATGCGATGGCTGTGGGTGCTGGTGGGCTGGCGGGCTGCGTTGGAAACAAACGGGGCAGGGAGGGGAGTGGACGACGGGCTTCGATGGCTGTGGGTGCTGGTGGACGCTGGGGCTGCTGGTTTGGTTGTGCTGGACGGGAGGGAGATGCAGGGGGAGAAGGGAAGGGAGAAGGTGGCAGGCTGTGTTCTGCGACGGGGAGGGGATGCAAGGGGAGAAGGGAAGGGAGAAGGCGGCAGGGCTGCGAGATGGTTGATCGAACAAGACAGGGGGAAGGCTGGGAAAGGTTAAAGAGTGTATGTGTGTGTTATACGCAGAGAGGGAGTCTGGGAGGAATAGTGTTCTGTGTGCGTCGTGTGTGTGCGTTGTGCATGTGCAGTGTTTTGGGCCGAAAGTGTGTGCGGGAATTGGGGAACTGTTTGGGTAGAGTGTGCGATAGGGTGTGGCGTGTATATATGTATATAAATGCAGAAGGTTCAGGACACAGGGGAGATATGACGGAGAAGGGACGGAAAAAGGCAGAAGGAGAGAGACAAGATAAGTAATATATTTTATCTATATACATATATATTTTATATTAAATTTAGTCCGGATAAATTAAAATATCGAATAGAAAAATAATTCGATCTAAGGTAGATTTAAATAAGACGAAAAAGATAAATATAATCAGGAATAATTTTTAGGAAATTATTTTTGGTTACGGATAAAAAGATTATTAATAAAATAATTTAAAATAAGATTTACAGGTAAAACTAGGATTAAAATGAAGAATCGGTTTCTGTTAACTTTTTAGCCTAATTAATTTCATATCTAAGTCATTGAAATAATAATAATAATAATACGTTTAATACTAAACCTCCTAAATTAATAATTATAACTAATCATACGTAATTATTAATTTTACTTAGGATTTCCTAAAAACGGGTTATTACAAGTTTTATGGTGGAGGTTTTAATAATAGTTTGAAACTTTAACTATTATCAAAACTTCTTTAGCCCTCCTGTGCATCAATTTTTTAAAAATTTGGCAATGGTTTTAAAATTTCCATAATTATTTTCCCTTTCTGTAGCAGTGTTAATTCTATTCCACTAGATTTAAAGTAGCGAGGTCCCTGAACTCAACAAAAATAAAATTATAGATCTTTTGTACATCTCATAATGAGTTATTGAATTATTATGTACGATGGATTACTTATTATAAACTCTCATATACACTCTATCTCTATTTTATTTTTACTTCGAGTGAAAATTTACCTTGCTTTATTCATAACATACTAATTATCCTTTTCATGGATACTACTTATTCCCATGAGAATATGACCATAATTTTTTGTGTTGGTTAATGAGGATCCGTTGAATGATTTTTCTACATATGATGCTTTATGTGTGGAGGACTAATTTTTGTGTATCATGGTTAGATACATAGTCATATAATGCAGTGATTACCTTTTACCCATATACCTTTTTGGACACTTAATTCCATTGGATTCCGTTGATTATATTTTCATATTGAACATGAAGTTAATCTCTAAACATTATCTATGTTTTTGAAATTTATCATATTTTATTTTTATCATGTTTTAATTTGTAACTATCTTTCCTAATACTCGATGTAAGGAAGGTATAGTAAGCCAAACTTTTGTTGTGTAATGTGATAATACCCAACTAATTTTACATTAAGCTTTTAATAAAAATAAATATTTTAAGTTGTAAACTTTGGATTATTACATATAGTGTTTCCCTCATTCAAAGAGATTTTCTATGATCTAAACACATACAAGAAAAGAGAATGAAGCATATTCAACAAGTCTCATTTGTAAAATTTTATATTTTGACAAAATTAAAATTTTAAGTTTTAAAATAAGTCAAAAGATTTGTGTATTTTTTTTATCTCATCCATTCTTATCAACAAACATTATTAATGGGATTTGATTTTCCAGCACTTGCTAATGTATATATGTGATATCTGAAGAACATTTTACTCTTATACTTTTTAGTGGTAATTGGTATTCTCATATACTCCTTTTTATAAGAGGTTAATAGTCTTTTCTTTTATATTCTAGGGATGGTTGTTTCATAAATTTTTGTTGTAAGTTAATCTTTTCACTCATAAGTCACACACGACTTTTTTTATTATTGTATATATACATGAGCAATTGATATCTTACTTTTTCTAATCTCACAATGTGGACCATCAGCAAATCACTTAAGTTTAGCTTATCTAATTCAAGCAAGAAACGTACTAGTGCATATGGCCAACACCAAATCACTAAACTTTATGCTATTTAACCAAAATATGAAACTATCATGATGGATAAATTTTTTGAGGGAGTAATATAATATAATGAATGATAGCTAAACCTAATCTTGAGTGATTTAATTTTATAATCTATTCCTAATCTTTAAATATTAATATTCCACCTTACCCTAACTCTCTTATAGTAAAAGTTTTACATAATCAGTCTAAATTGATAATTAAACTATCCTAATATCATAACTATACTTATATTAATTTTATCCTAAAACCAAACCTATTGTTATCTTGTTTTCTTTTACTTTCTTTCCATTTTCTCTTACTTTTATTTTTCTTCCCTTAGATAAACTTCTTTTTCCTTTTTCATTTCCCCCCTTGTTTTTCCATAAAAAATTATCCTTAGACAATACCTACCATCACCCCCATCACCTGATCAGCCATTCTCATCTCACTCAAAGTTAGCACTTGGGTTGAAAGTTATCACATGAAGGTAGCCTCTCTCCCTATATTTATGCATATATATATAGATATATAAACCAAGAAATAGATGCCTAACCATATCTTTAACTTCATTTTATTTTCTACAAAAACTCCACCACCAAAGGCCTATATTTTTCCTCCTCCTTCTCCTCCTCATTGTTACCAAAACAATGCTAGAAACCATAAAAAACATCCCTCATCCAAGCATCCTTAGCTCCTTCATTTGGTTTTTCAATTCTTATGCACCAACAAATGGCTATTCTCACCAATGCACCACCCTCTCCTTTAACCAAACACTCCATAACTCCCTCCCTCCTTTATTTTAGCAACAAAAACTAAATACCTCCTCCACCATTCTACAACTTTCACCAAACCCTACACTCAACTTTTAGCCCTTCCAACCACACCATACCCCCTTGCTTTACCAAAACAAACCAGTGTAGATCACCCTCTATCGTCCACTTCCACTATTGCTTCCTCTACCCTTTGGCTCCTTTGGCTATTTCCTACCACCTAGATATAATATCTTATGTTATGTCTTAATCCTCTCCCTCAAAAAAAGATAATGTTTGACTCTTTTTTGGTTGAGTAAAGTTTTCCTGAACACTCAATTTAAGTTGGTTTTTTTTCCTCCATTATTTCATCATAGTTTCCTTAACATTTCATTAATTATGTGGTTTAATACTAATGGTGTTTTATTATGATTTTCTTAGGTGATTTACCTAAGATTCTAGAAGAGGTAGAATAACATTTGCCTACTTAGAGACTAGAGTTATTTTCATAAGGATATTTACCATAGTATAGGGGTTTTGGTTGCCAAATGTTAGGCAAATTGTTGTGTTATACAATGTTATTGTTATCATGTGATGAAATTTATGTTTTTTTATGCTATGATATGTTATTGATTTTATATGATATAAAGTAAGAAAATGGTGATTATTTAATATCGTTATTCTATGTGGAAAACCCTTAGTGTGATATATACAAATATATTATGAAGGCATTATGAGTGTGAAATATGTACAATAAGTTATATGGTGAAAAATGGTGGATTTGGAAATAATGTTAGCAATATATGTAACATTTGTATGTTATAATAGTTTTATTGTCGTTAAGGGTATTTTGGTTAATATGGGTTTTATTTCAGGATTATGGTATTTTTTGCGTTTTTGTTATCTAAAATATGATAAGGAATTTATATCATGCTTTTATTGTAGTTATGAATGGCCCAAGTTTAATGATGTATGAAAATGATTTGATTTTAGAATAGTAATGGTAAAATGAGAAGGTTATTATCACATATGTGAAATGATAGATTTAGAACACAAAATTCATATATGTTGTTAACATTAGTATTTTGGGAATACATATTGAATTTGGTGATTTTTTTAAGCCATAAAGAAAATGTTTTGATGGATTTGTGTAGCTCGGAATTATAAGTTAGAGGAATAGTAACTTTTGAAATAGGGTTATTATCGCATTTGTAAGACTATAAAGTTCGGCCTTGAAATTTGAGTTGTTTCATAATAATAATAATAATAATAATAATAATAATAATAATAATAATAATAATAATAATAATAATAATAATTGAAGAAGAGTCACTAAATTTTGGGTAAGAGAGTAAAAGAAGAATACTTATAATAAAAGTTTGAAATTAAGTTTTTTTCGGAATAGAAAGATCTTAACCCTATAGAACTTCCTTAGGATATTTTTGATGTGCTCTATATAATTTAAATATGTTATGTATCTTCCATATCAAACATTATTAAGATATTAATCATTTAAAGTGAAACATCACATAAGTCACATCGAGGTGTTTTATTCATTCATTTTACAAGGTAATAATAGTGGATCATGTGTGTTACTCTGTTAAAGTGTTTCAGACTATTCCACCAATTTAAGAATAGTGGCTTAGAAGTTTTCTACCCTGAGAGATTTTTTATTGGTTCATTCTACTAGACAAAAATAGTGTCGTAGGAGTAATTTTCCCTGACAGGTACATATGTTTGTTCCACAGGATTAAAAATTTTGGGGCCCTGAAGTTAATGTGATAGATAAAATGATTTGAGATAATTAACCTAATAGATAAGATATTAATGATGTAAAGTGGATAAAAAGATTAGTTACAACTGATGTGTTAGGTCTATTTCACTAAACAATAATAGTAGTTCAAGTGTGTTGTCCCTAATTGGTTCTTTAAACATATCCTATAGAAAGAATGGAAATGGTTATATCTAAGAAAGTGACCTAGATCAATAAATACCTAATGATACTTTGTTTCTTTTGACCTTTTACCGATTATGTACTATGAATTCCAATATTTAACTATATCTCTAACATCATAATATTGTCACCTTACTCGAATCCTATGAGCAGAGGATCCTGACACTTTTGCTTAGGCTATTGATGACCCGCTGAATGTTTTTGGTACCTATGATGTGTTATATTGGGGTGGAGTGATTATTCTACATTATGACTTTGGGGGAAGAGTCATACTATCCGAATGATGTTTACTCGGATACATTTTAACTCTTAGATTCATGGTATGCCTTTATCTATTTTAATCATTGTGATTAGTGTAAACCTCCAAATTTGTATTCAGATCTATAAAATTACCCTATTTTTTATTTATCTTGGTTCATATTTTAATAGTTTAAGTCTTATGATCAATGTAACGTGGTATGGGAAGCCAGACTTACATCGATTATAGTGGTAAAACCTAATATTTTGATTATAAGTTTCTGTTGTAAAATAAAATATTTTAGTAGTAAAATTTGGGGTGTGAAAAGAGATGATATGCATATTTCCCAATTTAATACTATTAGATCTAATGGACACTAATAAAAATAGTAAAGTTTGGTCTAAGGGATTCTCTCGATACTCTATCTCATAGTTGCACACTAGACTACTTAACTATGTAATACATGATAAGTTGGCAAACCATTATCACATCGTATCTTTCCCTTCTCCTAAAATTCCACCTATATATAGATGGGGTCTTGTACTCATTTTAAGGGATCTAAAACCATTGATATGCATTCTCACTTTTTACCTATCCTCTCTTTCCCTAATATTTCCCCTAGTAACCTTTAATCACTTCACAACCCCTTTGAGTACCTAAGAATACCTTGGTTCACAAATCACCATTCATACTAGTGAAATCCAAAATACAAGGAAGAGAGCTAAGAGTTTGAGTAAGAAAAAATATAAAAGGAAATAATGGACTACTTGACCAAACTCTAAGGCCCATATAATCCCCTAGAAATAACCAGCTACTAGCCAACTATAATTACCCATTCTAAAGCCTTTCAAAATGTATTTAAATTTATGTAAATATAAAAAAAAGTATTTGCTTTGAAAGGGCTTGAAAAGGGGTGAAAATGAAGATAGCTAAGGTGTAAGAGAATCTATGACTTCTTATTTAGTTTATAAGATCAAATATTTTGTTTCCGGGTGAATTAGTAGACTCCTTTTTTATATGACCTTTATCACATTTTTATCCATTGGAGAATTAGTGATCTTCTTCCCTCATTCCTTGGACCTTATCAACTATTTCTTGCTCTCCACTTTTTATCTGTCAACTAAGAGGATTGGGAGGACTTTATTTATAATGTTAACTCATTCCACAAACTTGTCATATAATAGCCCATAAATTAAGAAAATAATGTATGAGGACTTATGTTTTTGATGATGATCTAATGGTGTTTGATCTTGTTTTGTAAATATATTTTGTGCTTGATTTAAAAATGACTTGGAAGAGTTTAGAGAAAGGAGTGAAAATGGTATTATGAGCTTATCAAATGACTGATCCATCCACTTCAATTTAGTTTTAGGCTTAGTGTAAATTAGTCTTCGTCATAGGTTGTTATCTTTTGTTAATGTTAAGAGTTATTAATGGTTATAGCATGATTCTTTTATACCATACATAAGGTGATAATATGTTATGCTTATGTGTGATAATTAGTTCTTTCTTAGTATGCATGTATTGATACTTTAGTGCAAGGTTTTGAAGCCCTAGTTCGTAATGATCGTTGAATGCTTGATGGGGAGTGTTCGCATATATAACAAGGCTAACTAGTGAGAGTTTTTTTTCATGTTTGGAACCTTTTTTACTTTCTTGATAGTTTAAAATTTTGTTACAATGGAACATATTTGAAGTAATCGTATCCTTCTTATTATGTAAATATATGTTGAATTTGGTAAAATGGTTGTAATGTTTTAATTTTTTAGTCCAAGCTTAGCCTAGTACCAAACATTGGCTATGTTATGATCATACATTTCAATGTTTGACGTAATGGTTTCACCCCTGATTTTTATTTTTCATTATGCACTTTTATTTAAAAAAAATTGTTAGTTAAAAAAATAAGGGTGTTACAAGTTGATATAATAAACTTTTAGTCTTGAACATGGGAAATTAAAATTTGAAATTTTAGACATTGTTTTGAATTTATGAATTAAGAGAGAGTTCAGGCTTTGTGGGTTGTTAGTCTTTTATTTTTCTATATTGGTAATTGTTATATAGCCTTCTTATATTACATTGTATAGTTTTCCTTTAATGTATCCCTACCATCTTAAGTTTACTCTAGCTTTCACACAGTGATTAGTTTATGGCAATAATGGGGGATTACATCAAACGAAAAATACAACAAGATGAGGTTGCTTGGCATGAATCACTATCACCTCTGTTTCCTATGCTAATGTCCATAGATTAGATACGTATATATCATTACCACCACCTATTGATCTTTGAATGTGAAGCGAACCAAATATCATGGAGCATTTGATCAATGATATAGAGAAAAAATATGTTGTGTGTGGATGATCTTTTACCAAGAAAATTAATGTTGTAATATTCTATCTTCACTGGGGAACACATAATTGGTGAAGTGGGAAATAGATGAAATGAGACATTCCTAAGGCTTGGGGACCATTTTTGACATTGATGCATGCTTGTTGATATCCTGTGCATGTACAACTATGGAGTATGATGACTACATATCTTTATGATAGGGTTCAATGTTAGTAGAGGGCACTACATGAGGTTTTTGGATGTGATACCATCTACACTAGAGATAAAGGCACAAGAAGAGATGAAAGTTCATTCATTCCATCAAGGATTGGCAATTTGAGACTAAGAGTTACGAGTAGGAACTCCTTCTAAATTAAAGATGTTGTATGAGAGAGCCCTAGAGACTACTAATGTTACACAAGCTCATTATACCCTATATACAAGGAGTGTAAAATTCTATCCTATAATCCCTTAAATTTTTTTTTGAAATTAGGTTGATATAAAATAAATTATCATTTAAAAAATGATTGAAATTCTATTAAAAATATATATTTTAGGTGTACTGATTGACTAGTCTTCCTAAATGATTAATTGATCCACTCAAGGCTTGATGCTTTTATTATTGACTAACAAGTTTACTAGGTTGCCCAAACCAATTGAATATTTATCCTTTGATTCCAAATCCTTTTATTAATTTGATTTGAATCCCTTTCTAATATATAAACTTCTAGTTAGAATCTTTTTGTTTTATTGAGCATATTTTGGTATTTTGGTAATATTTTCTATTATATAAAACATTATGTTATTTTATCTAGTTAAATTTTCCACAAAATCACTTTTTAGGTCATACCTAATGCGAAAGATTATCGTCAAATCTTCTACAACTCTTCAAGACCTTGTTTGAATTCTTTCAAATATGTAAATTAGAAAACAAACACTCGACTTTAAGTGTTTTTAGTTCATTTGTTGATGAATGCTGGTAGAATTTAATTAGATCTAATCAACGATCTAACTCCTCTAATGAGAACCTTATATTTCTCACTAGATCACACTTGCAACTTCTCAATACACACTTACAAAAGGAGAAGAGAAGAAGAAGAATAAACACATGCTCATTTGACTCTTTACTGTGTTTCAAATGAACTTTCATATCATGACATAATGTGTCCAATCCTTTGAGTAAAAAGGTTTTATAAGCATGGAACCTTGAAGGCCTTTTCATTAAGAAACTGATTAGCCACCTCATTAATTATTTAACCAGCTTTATGCATGGTCCATGGCTTACAATTAAAGTTACAATGACAATTTTACAAGAATTACAAAGTCGATAACAAAAAGAACGAATGTACATGACTTAATAATGCTATACATAGATGCAATCATATATTATAAAAAATTATACACTTGTAGCCTTACTCATCCTTGCACTTTGTTATCTTGGAATCCCTTGCCATTTCCTTATACCACAAATTTATTCATCCATCATGAACTTCATGAATTTCTTGCAAATATATAAAATACCTCTAAGAATAATGAATTCACTAAATATTACAAGTATATGAATTTTCAACCATACTTGGTTTTATCTCCATGTAAGCTATTAATCTCGATCAATAGAAGAAGAAGATTGAGAGTTTTGAAGAGATGGTCCAACATCTTTCTCCTCTTGTAGAGAAGAATTTTCCCTCAAACTAGCACCACAATAATATAGAGATAAGTCACAAATATTGAAAGCCCTTGATACTCATCCATAATGTTTAGGCAAATTAAGTTCATATTTGTAATTTCCAAATTTTCTTAAGGTTTTGAATGGACTATCTACTCTTGGTATTAGTTTATTCTTTTGTTAATTTAGAAATATCTCTTTTCTCAAATGCAACTATACAAAATCTCCCAATTCAAACACTTATTGAATTCTATTTATATAAGCTTGGGCTTTATATATAGCATTCAAATTTTTTAAGTTGTCTTTAATTTGTTGATGATGTTTTCTTAAGAATTTTATTATTTCCTTAATATCATAATTCTTTTTATGCCGAATCTTAAATGATAACATACTAATGGGTTGATATGGATTAACCCCTTATACAATCTCAAAGGGACGTCTTTTTTCTGTGGTGGAAGGACTGTTAATATTTGCTAACTCAGCATATACAAGCTTTAGATCCCAACCCTTGGTACTTTTATTTATTACCCTAAGCAATAAAGTACCTAGAGTTCAATTAGTCACTTGAGTTTAACCATTCTTTTCTGGATAATGAGACGTACTAAAAGGAAACTTAGTACCTAACATGTTCCAAAGTTTCTTCCAAACATAGCTCAAGAATTTTATATCCCTATCCAATATTATACTTTTGGGAACTCCATGTTACCTCAATATTTCTTGGAAATATAACTATACTACATGTGTTGCATTTTAAGTTTTGTTAGAAGGAATAAAATATGTTATTTTTGAAAATCTATCTACTACCACAAGAATTAAATCTTTACCACTCTATTTCCTTCATAATATTAATATCAAATTGACACTAGCACTTTCCTAAGGCTGATCAAGTACTGGTAAACGAGTATACAAACCCTTATGGAAGAAAATTTTACTTTTCTAACAAGTTATGCATCAAGTAGAAGTTTTATTATAGTATTTCCTTGGTCATATTTACTCTAAAATGACCATAGATGCCTCCCTCATAAACTTCTCTAACAATTAAATCACATACACTTGAATAAGATATATACAACTTATTAGGTTTATAGAAACAATCATCTTGTCATAAATAATTGCAAAAAGTACCACTATTTTGCACATATTATACATGTCAATAAAATCTTTTTCCTTGTCATAAAACTCCCTTAACATCTCAAATCCCAATTACATAACATCAAACATTACTAATATTATGAATCTTTGAGATAAAGCATCTGCTTTAGGAAAAAGTAATGGCAGCACATAATAGGGACTCTTAGTTTCACTCACATACCCTTATCCTATGATCTCTCGTATTTGTTTTTCTAACTCCTTAGCATTCTTTATATTACAATGATATGTGGGATTATTAGGTAAGGACAGACCAGGAAGTAAATATATTCCATGTTCTATCCCTCTCTTAGATGGTAATCTATGTGGTAATTCATTAGGAAAAAAATTAAGATCATCAAGTCTTTATACTTCATTTGTTGTTTATTTTTAGTAGAATTTGAGTAGATCTAATTTAATATCTACCTCTTCTAATTATAACCTTCTATTTTTCACTATATCACCCTTGCTACTTCTCAATACACACTTGAGAAAGGAGAAGATAAGAAGAAGAAGACAAAAAACACACTCGTGCTACTCTCTTCTATGTTTTGAATGAACTTACATATAATGACATAATGTGTTGAATCTATTGAGCACAAGGCTTAATAGAAGGATGGAACCTTGTAGGCCTTTTCATTAGGAATCTCATTAGTAGAACCATTAATGATCTTACCTTCCTAATTCATGGTCTATAGCTAAGAAATAAAGTAACAATGATATTTTTATAAGAATTATAAAGTAGATAACAAAAATAACAAAGTTAAACAACTTATTAATGCTATGCATAGATGTAATCATATGCTATAAAATATTATAGTCTTGTAGCCTTATTTTTCCTGGCACTTTGTAATCTCGTAATCCTGTATCATTTCCTTGTAAATCAAAGATCTTGATCAATCATGAACTTCATGAATTTCTTACAAACATACTTAATATGTATAAGAAGAATGGCTTGCCAAAACATTAGAAGTATATGAATTTTCAAGCATAATTAGTTCTATCTCCATGTATGTTAATTCATATTGATCGCCATAATTAAGAAAAGAAGAGTAAGAGTTCTCAAGAGATGGTCCTACATCAACACCTCACCTTCTCTCTTCTCCCTCACTTTCCTCTCTCTTCTAGCATCTATGGTTGTGCGTCTAACGTCTTGCACATTTTCCCTAAATTACCAACTTTTTGCAATTGTTCACTCCTTACTACCTTAAACCTCCCTCACGCTCTTATGCCTTAACTTTAACATTAGTTACCCACACTAAATTACACTAATCTTTTCTATCTCCCTCTTGTTGACCATTTCTTTCCTCTAAAAACTTCATCCCATATTTATATTCACTTTTTACCTATTTTTCTTTCTCTGTTCTTCCTTCCCCTTGTTGATGTTTTCTAAGTGTTGTTTATTCTCCATTTTCATGCCCTTTTCTTCCCTAGTAAAAAAAAATAGTGTTTGCTCTTGTTTCCTTCCTTTCTTAGTTGAGTTATAGCCTCTCATTTCTTCTTCTAAACTTACCTTTAGTTCTCCCTTATATCTCTTTTGTAAGGAAGAATTCAGAAGATGAGAAATGTTATAGATTCCAGATTTATGTTTTCCTTGCAATTATATTTTTAGAATAACGTTGAGTTGTTTTTTTTTGTTTTTCTTAATCTTCTTCTTTTTTCTTTCATTTTGATCTATTTTTGAAATGGATTTTTAAAGGTTTTAATTATTGATATATAGCTATAAAGTTAGGAGTTTTGTAAAATAAGAACTACTTCAAGGTACGACATTCTTATTTGTAATATGAATGAGGTATTCCCTAATTATTGTAGTTCTATGTTCTTAGTATGTAACCATATTTAGAATGGGCTATTGTATTCTAAAGTTCTAGCATGTGTTAGAGTTTCTTCATATAATTTAAGCATTGTTTTGTTTCTTTTATTTTTTTTTCATGATTTTATAATTTAAGTATGATTTTGTTTAAATGCCAAAATATGAATATATATATTTCATTCTATTAGTGCAACATGTCTCATTATGTATTTTATTGCGTAGCAACATGATATGATCAATATGGTAATTTTTGGTAGATTTTGATATGTATATCACAATTTTGTTCGTCGTTTAACCAAGATAAATTAATCAGGTCCTTAAACCCATTGACTGCTTGTGTGAACCATCACATGGTTTGGAAATTTTTATTCACTGGTTGAGAGATAAATGGATAGGTTTGATGAACCAATATATTAGTCTCTACAAGTAACCGATTAATTTATAAAACCTTACAACTAGTGACTCTGTGACCAAAGTACTTGGACCCATCGAATAGTTGGGCCAAACTCATCAAATAGTTTTCTATGAACAATCATTCAGTGAGATCAACAATTCGATTGGTTTGCTGATGTAATTTTTTGTAGAGGTGTGGTACACCTTGACCAGTTAACTAGTCCCAAGGACTGATCGACGTATCTTGTTGTATTCCTCCTAGTTCAATGTTAGTTGTTGCTATTCTTTTGGGGATTTTATGTTAATAACTCTATATAATTATAACATTAAAATTATGATTACAACCATGTTTCCCTGGAATTAATAAGAATCACACTAATGATACTTGGGACTTAAGTTGGTTGAGTTTGGTATCATCTCTTAACACCAAATTTGTACCTTTTATGCCTTGTGATATGTTTGGTGTTCTAACTAAGAATCACTAATTTTGGATAATAATGGAATGTATTTGTGTTTTGTGTTACCACTTGTAAACATACAATTGGCTATTTATGGAATTAATCTATAATTTGTGATATCACTTTGTTATAAATAATAATGGAATATGATTTCAATAGAACCTTTTTCTCTAACTCTCATCATAGCTGACTCGGATTTTGTTGGTGGGTTCCCCTAAAAATTTTACTGAGTACCTATTTTCTTCTCTACTAGGCTATAGTCAGTAGGGGGTTTGCTTATATCTCTAAAGAGTTAGATACTACTATGGTAGGCGAGCATGACATTGGTATCTAGTTCAGGTACGTGAGTTACACTATTATAAGTACCTATTCCTTTACCTTGTCCATTTCTTAGGCAAGTGTCATATCCCAACTTTTTGGCCCTCATAATGGAGATAGCCAAGGCGAGGTAGAGGTAGGTAAGTTATCCTAATATAGGCTCCCTTTATATACTTTGATCACGTATTGTGAGTATGGTTCTCTAATTTTTGTTATCCCTCATGAAAAGTGTGCTTAATGTGTGGTGTATATTATATCCCCAAAGAAAATGACTTTCAATATAACGTTACCCTATATGGTGGTTGTAGCTTCCCGTTATGGTGGGGAAATAGGTCTAATGGAATATATTATATTAATATTTAGAAATTATGTGATCATTAAAGGAAGATTTATGTTATGGTTTACGTTATGTTGTACTGATGGGTTTACCATACTATTATTCTTCCACAAGTCCATGTAAGCATGTCTTATAGTATTACTTCTATTAGTCTGAGTGTTAATTGATATTTGTATGCTTATCACCATACAACTTTGTAACTTTAATATGTTGCATGAATCTTATCTTATTTTAGGCAGTCTGGTTTACTAGTACATCAGCGTAGTGACACTGCACTTCTATGGTAACTTTAGTGATCTAACCAGATGGATATACTTTATATACCATGATGCACTAAACCAATTAAAGTTCATTTGATAGTCAAGGTTCTTTAGGCACATTTTAGAGTGGCCTAGACAACTTAGAAATAAATAAGGACATGACATCAACTTATTCAGAGTTTTTTGTGTAGTAATATGTTATAGTTTCATGAATGTGAGAGGGGTAGTAATTGAGTTCCCCCAATCAAGAGATATCATATTTATCCATTTTCTATTCTTTAAATTTTAGCTAATCAAACATTAGTGACAATATCTCCTTTTGAGGAGGTAGTGATGTAAGACCCCTCTTCCCAAAACCCTTATTCGTTCATGACATTCATGGTTTGAAAATAAAAATATTCCATCTTATACATTTTGTTACATCTCTTGAAATATTATAAACCTTAGTGATGTTTTTGAAAGTTTTCTCTTTTAATTTATTTCCCTTTCCTCAAGCTTTTGCTCCCAAAAAATTTTTAGATATTTTTTAACCTTCCAATCATTTTTCATAATCTTCTATAATGTAGATTTTTTAAATCCTCATGATTTTAAGAGCCTCCTAGGCTTTTTCAAAATATCAAATCAAGTCGTTTGTAAAAAAAGCATTATTCATCATAACGATGTAACTTAGAGAGTTTTTGAGTCCCAAATAACACTTTTAGAAATAAAAATTTTGCAAAATTGCAAGGATCACTATATTATAGTGTTTTAGGGGTTTTAATAACTTTTTTTATTACAATTTTGTTAATAGATTTTGCACAAAAATAGATAATATTTATCATTTTTACATTATCAAAGTTGATATTTCTTCTTCTATATTACCCTAACCTTTACCCATTTAATATCTACCACTCATTTGAGATTAGAATGAACCTCCTTCACAAATTTCTTATCCACCTTAGTTGCTCCACCTTTGACTATTTACTTTATTATTTTGCACCAAAATATCTATAACACTCTCATTTTTCATGAGAAATTTTTTTCCCTTTTTTAAAAACATTATGGAATGGAAAAATAATTTAACACTCTTATAGAAAAATTGGGTGCTACCACTATACCTTACATAGGATAGTTATCTCACGACCTATTTCAAGTTAGAAAAAAAGGCTAAGTATCCAAAAAAAAACATAAGGAAAAACTATAGTGCACATTAAAAAACTTAAAATATAAAAGTAATGGTTTATAATCGAGGGCTATGTGATCTTAAAATATGTACAAAAGATACACGAAAAAAATTGTTGGTGAAAGGAAATCAATTTCTAGGGAGGATTCCTTTGTTACTTAAAGAGTGTAAATGAATGTCTCCATAAATTCCTATTCTCAAATTAACCCAAAAATGCTAAAGAAAAGGATATGCCACTCATTGGTCATCCTTGAAAACTTACAAAAGCTCTTGGGGTTGATTGTCAAATAAGGGATTACAAAACAACCCATTAGTATGCAAACATAGTGAGAAAAAAATCTCCCATTAATGTAGATCAATGTATAGGTAAGACCCACACAACATGCTCATGATAAGACATACCAACATGTGCATTAAATATATTACTATGTAAATCTTTCACAATCACACAAGGTTATATAGCACATACTTGGATCAATAAAAAAATTCATTATCATATTGGTACAGACATATAAGGATATACTAGTTATGCCATGCATATCATATTCTTGAGGAAATAGTTTTCACATAGATTACCAATACTATGGTGTATAGGGTATATCTCATAAAGTAATGTGTGAGTAGAAATACATTTAAGATTCCTTAACCATGAACTCTCATGGTAAGGGTATTGAGATTATAATTAAATTAGATAATGTGATAATTCAAGAAAACATGCTTGAACAACATAGTCATGCAATAATGGAGCTTTCATTGGAAGTATATGGTTACATATATTGTTTACACACGCAAAAACATACCATGATAAATATGCCACATTATTCATTGAATATAGAATTTTAATAATATGAAATTAAAGGTTGGTACATACATGATAAGCTTAGAACCAACCAGATTATAACTTTGGTCAAGATGATAATAACATTCCATTATAGTAGGTTAATGTGAAAATGAATAGTATTATACAATAATTCATAAATTATGTAATATGTGAATCTAAAATACATATGAGCTAAAACTAGATATCATGTCAAAGAAATAACCATATCAAGATTGAGCATATAATAGGACAAGGCCAGTTTAATACATCTTGTGTTAGGTAATATATATAGAACTCCTTTATACTACTTTATTGAGCAATTTGTGGGATCATTACCTATGGTCTCCTAATAACTATGTTTGTAAAAAAAAAATAAATGGAAATAATGTTTTGTTGAAGCCAGGATAAATTGGAACGTATATGTATTACCGAAGCTAAAGTAATTGGTTGGCATAAGTTGAACCAAATCTAAAGAAACTCACATGTGTTAACCAAAGCCTTTAATATTAATACCCCTAGTCCATCATTATTTTTTATAGTATGAAAGTAATTGGGATCAAAAAAGATTCCGGGATAAACTAGGGTTCTACCTAAAGACAATCAAAGGCAAAACAACTGAAGCTAGGTTAAGCCTTGGTAGCTTATTATGGATCAAATAATTTTAACACATAAAAATGGTATATACATTTTAAGTGATTAATGATGCAGGAGCATCCATTGAATATAATGATTGTCCTATTCATTCTAATCCTCAAGGTAAGGAAGATGATTTAGCTTTTATAATATTGGAGCCTATCATGTTAAATATTCTTGATAATTCTAATATGCTTGACATTAAAAACCATTCAAGTAATTCTAATATCCTCACTCAAGGTAAGGAAGATGATGTTCATACAAATTGATGTGTACAAGTATTCCAAGGCATGCAAGACTATGACATACATGGGATGATACATTACAACAAGAGATAGAGTGATGATATTCATTATTTTTATAAACTTATTCTTTCCTATATATACCTTTTGTGCACAACATTTGTATAGAGAATTGAAGAGAATGAATAATAAGAATTTTGATAAAACTTTGAGCAAGAGAGCTAAAGTCTAATCCTCCATTTTGGGTCTGTATTGAGCAAGTAAAATCCGGGATTAATCCTTCCTCAAATCTATATTCCACACGACACATTTGAACACCTTCAAATCTGCTGAACACCTTCATCTTGTAACATCAATTTCTTTGTCCATAATCCACCAAATCACTTCATTATTCTTGCATTAGATCGTGGGTGACAGCTTCTAATACAAAATTCGATCCAACCTTCCGTTACTTTGATAAAAACCACATCATTTTTGGTATCAAAGCTTCATTTGTTCGAAGCTGATTTCTGCCGACCTGAAATCGTGGTGTGTTCTTTCACCAAAAACTCCACGGATACTCCATTATTTCTTGCAATTATTTATTCTTGATGAACTTCTTTAATTTTTCTTGAAGTTCTTGATTGAATTTCTTGCAATATTGCAACGATCTTGTTGCATTTTCCCTCAACTTCTCACATAAAATACCAACAGAGTTCGAATTTCAGCAGCACCAGTTTGGTTGGTCTGGTTGCAACAATCGTGTGTGCCTCTTCAGCACTTGATTTCTATTGTATTCTACTCTCTATTAGTGTGTGATCAAGTGTATGCCAACCCCATTCAATTTCTCTTCGTGCAAGTAAGAAGAAAAGCTTCAAAGTGTTCGACATCCCTGGACAGTTCTCAATCGCCCGAAACAGACCTGGAACTTGCAGGCCGTGTATTCGATTCATTTCTCATCAATTTCTCTCACGAAATTAGTCCATCTTCTACCTCTGGATGTACTATAAATTTCCTATGAATACTTCAACACGAATCTCCCACTGGAAGACAAGTGTTTGTTGAAAATACAGAAACATGTTCTATGATTTTATGTGAAGCCCGAAACTGACCTGGAACTTGCAGGCCATGTATTCGACTCATCTCTCATCCATTTCTCTCAATAAAATAGTCAATCATATACCTCTGGATCTCCCCTACATTTTCTATGAAGACGTCAACACGAAACTCCCACTGGAAGACACGATTTTATTGACAACACAGAAACATGTTCTATGATTTTATGTGAATCATTTTCACACCTATTATTACTAATCTTTCATTGTTTGTGTGTACCTGCGTGCAGTGGCTATTCTTGGGGCTTAAAGATCTCCTTTGTACCTAGATAAATATTGCAGGTAGTGTTTGATATTTTCTTTAGAATTAGAAATTGGTTTGTGCTTTGTTTGGTTGTAGGCAAAACGAATCCAGCACCTACATTTGTGGAAGATATATTGTGTGCATCAAGAAAGGTTGTGTGTCAACCTTCACCATGGCTAGTGAAGAGGTGCATGCCCTGGTTGAGTCCATCAAAGGCCTCACCACACGCATGGATGCCCAAATCCAGACTCAAAACACACTACAACATCAACTCCAAAGTGTAGAAGCAAAGTTGGCCAACCAAGAGAAGTGTAAACCATGGCAACCTCAAATGGAAACCACACATGATAGTGTGGAAGGGAGAATGAAGCCATTGTACCATGCCAAGAATGGACTTGGACCCATAAATTTTTCTCATCATGAAAATGGAGAAGAGGAGACAAATTCTCTTGGCTCAAGCAACCAAAGAAGAGCACCTACATTCCATGTAAGAAATCCACACTATGAAGATCAAGGTATTAAACTTGAAATTCCTGAATTTTATGGTGATTTAAATATGGAGTCATTTTTTAAATGGTTGCATGAGATTGAAGATATTTTTGAGTTTAGAGAATATGATGATGATAGAAAGTGCAAATTAGCTACTCTAAAGTTCAAAAAGTTTGCTCGAATTTGGTATGATAACTTAAAGCGAACTAGGGAAAGACAAGAGAAGTCTAAAATCAAATCTTGGGAAAAATGTAAAAGGAACTTAAGAAAGAAATTTGTGCCTAGAGACTATGAGCAAGATATGTATGTTAAGATGACTACTCTAACGCAAGGCTTATTTAGTGTAGAAGAATATACTAGAGAGTTTGAAAGACCAGCCCTTATTTGTGATGTTCATGAAAGAAAGGAACAAAGATGTGCTAGATACTTAGGTGGTTTGAATAACTTAATAAGAGAAAAAGTTGATATGTACTCTTATGACTCTCTTGATGACTTGATAAAATTGGCTATGAAGATTGAAAGACAAACCAAGACAACAAAAGCCTATGTTAAGTCTAATGCCTCTACTTTGACTAAACCCTATTCTAACACCTTTACACCTAAATCGACATTTTCATATGATAGAAAGAATAACAAAGATGATAAAGGTAAAAAAAAAGGTGGTTGAAATGGCTAATAAACAATGTTTCAAATATAAAGGATATGGACATTTTGCTAGAGATTGTCCTAACCAAAGAGCCTTAACCTTACATGACATAGAAAACATGGAACCATAGTGATGATGAAATAGAAGTTGAATCTCCTAATGAAATATTAACTATGGAAGAAGAAGAAGGAGACCGCTGCTTTGTAATTCAAAGAGTCTTGCAAATACAACCTAGTATTACACCTACTCAAAGAGAAAAGATTTTTAAAACCAAGTGTAAAATAGGTGATACAGTTTGTAGACTTATAATTGATAGTGGTTCATATACTAATGTTGCTAGTGAGGCAATGGTTAAGAAACTTGGTTTGGAAACTACTAATCATCCTAAACCCTATTCTTTACAATGGTTAAACAAGGCATGCAAGACTATGACATACATGGGATGATACATTACAACAAGAGATAAAGTGATGATATTCATTATTTTTATAAACTTGTTGTAAACCCTAACCCTAAGTATATTTTATGTAAGTTAGGGTATGACTATAATTTCATGTATGTATCTTAGTCTATTGTATAGCTTTGTAATATTAATCCTTAGTATCATTTAACCAATGATATTATTCTATGGATTAAGGTTAATATGGGCTTAATTCAACCATGATTAATGGCCTGGATTAGGTGGGTAAACTTGGCTGGTTAAGGAAGCTCACCACCAAGCTTATTCTTTCCTATATATACCTTTTGTGCACAACATTTGTATAGAGAATTGAAGAGAATGAATAATAAGAATTTTGATAAAACTTTGAGCAAGAGAGCTAAAGTCTAATCCTCCATTTTGGGTCTGTATTGAGCAAGGAAAATCCGGGATTAATCCATCCTCAAATCTATATTCCACACGACACATTTGAACACCTTCAAATCTGCTGAACACCTTCATCTTGTAACATCAATTTCTTCGTCCATAATCCACCAAATCACTTCATTCTTTTTGCATTAGATCGTGGGTGACAACTTCTAATACAAATTTCGATCCAACCTTCCGTTACTTTGATAAAAACCACATCAATTAATATATTATTGGATAAATATTTCATAACACACAAGGTTAATAGAAAATAACATACCAAGGATATACAATTTCAATCAAAATAAAACAATGTAAGGTTCTCACATTATCCAATGTTCCCATTAAGGTTATCTTATAGTGATCATCCCTTTAATTGATCAATTTTTCCAAAATCATGATTATAAATAGTTAATATCAATCATAAATATCCAAACCAACCTTTTATTTCCATTTATAACACTTTGTTAATAATTTATGTCTAAGTCAAACCTATAGTTTATTGCTTAATCATAGTCTTACCATTCACTACAAAAATACTCTAAGTAAATCCCTTTGACATGAATTAAAATCCAATTAGTGGTCAACTAGAATCCAAACCTAATTCATGTTATTTATCCACTAATTTATGTATCCAAGCAAAGGTCATTGTTTATAGATAAGGTCAAAGAGGTTAAGATAAGGTTAAATTAAGGATATCATATGTTCATGTTATTTTCTTTTATTTATGCTAAGTCATTTAAACTTCCACAGTTCCACATTTTAAGGCCAAGATATAAGTATCTAGAAATCATTAAGATTTCAACCATAGAAAAATTCCATTTTTATCCATTTGATCATCTAATCATTTTGTGGTAAACGGAATGGCTAAATTTATGTTAAGGTAAAGCAAGGATCAACTATTACTAACTATTATCCATCATTAAACTAAATTATTCTTAGAAATATTATAACCACTAGCTTCATATACAAATTTCCATGCATATGGAAACTCAAGTAGCACATTTAGAAAAAAAGAGAAAAAAATGTAATTCTGATTGAGACTAGTCCATGGATTATAGAGATCACCGTGTAGGTCATACAGACAAGTTGATATATTTAAGCACTACTAAACCCTCACGAGGGTGGAAATCTAGCCGATTGGTCACCCTCACAAGTAGACAAGTCCAAGAAAAGACGAAAACTACTTGGATCGTGAACCATCAAGTTGATCAGTTGGCTCAACCAATCAATCATTTTAAGAATTATTCGATTGGTTTAGGAACACAAGTTGACGGATCTATCATGATACCAAGACCACTAAAGTTAAAAGACAACTAGTTGATGGGTGTCCTAGACTAGAAGATCAGTCTATAGGAACAGTTTATCGGCTAAGGTAAAAATAACCCCCTACTAAATACACTTACTCAATCTTTTGAAATTTAAATCAAAGATCGTTTAAGGTTATAAACAACACCATTCATGGATGAACATCTTAAATTGTAGAATCAAACTTGGAATTTAGTAGCACATCAAACTCATGCTTACATCTCAAGAAATAAAAAAATCTTTAGGAAATCATAAGTCATATTCTCTTTATCCTAGGTCATCATGTAAACAACTTGTAGATCATATTAAGCATGTTAATGTTGCTAAGATGCTTAGAATACAAAGTTTAACAATGAAATCCAAATCATACCCAAGAAGCTTATGTAAAAAAACTCTAAAGTAATATTTTCGACTAATAATTCCTTTATTTAATAATATCATGCCCAAACACATTTTTATCTCTAACTCTCATGATTTCACATATGACTAGAACATACACTACACTTACTCATACTATATTCCATAAAAAGAGGGAAGATAATAGTTTACCTAAAGAAAACATACCAATGGCTTGAAAAGAAAAGGTCAATGAAAATCAAACCCTTCCAACACTTGAACACCTTAAAAGAAATGAGATTAAAACCATTCAAACCTCATGAAAATCAAATAACGTTAGATATTAAAGAGAAAGTCTAGACAAACTCAAACTATTAAGAAAACGAAGAGCTTATTGACGTAAGAGGTAATCCCTCACTCCTTTGCCAATTTTAACTCTATCTTATTTAAAAACAAAACAAGAAAGAGCTAGAGCAAGTATTAGAAAAGAAAATAAATTTTAGAATCGAAGGCCCTAGAAAAGCATGTATCTAGAAATTAGGGAAGTTCAAAGGTTAGGAAAGATGGGAGAAAAAGAAGGGCTTTGATTAAAATTTCTAAAGGTTTTTGGTACAAAATGAAGATTAAGAGGGCTTATAAGTAGAGATCCCAAACGCTAGCATGAATTCTTGCTTCCAAGTTCATATTTTAGAGGTCAAACTTTACCTTTTTGCCATTAAGCTCAAATGGTAAAAATTGAAAAGTTTCGAGTATTGTTCCTCAAAGTTTCCAAACGTAAGAAAGGAATAAGCACAATAAGGTTAGGTAATCAAATTTACTAATCTACAAAGGTTATAGTGATGAATAATCTACTTATGAATATTTCTAAAGACAAAGAAATGAAGAAGAATAGGGTAAGGGAAATATAGTCATGAAATGGACTTTTGATAGTTTATATTCCACAAACGCATATTAAATAAGTAAATTTTTTTTATGAATGCTCAAATACTTTGTTGAATTCATAAAAGAACAACTCAGAACATAATCTCCATGATATAAATTTTTGGGGAAAAGATTCATGGAAAAAAATAATATTGAAGAACAACAAAATCAGTCAAACCTGTCGCTTACTAAACTAAACTAGTCGATCAATTTTATTACTTTAAAAATTCTAATTTAAGGAATACACCATTCAATTAATACCTCAAAAATTATTCATTTCTTTTCTAATAGAATCAATTATCTTCAATAATCCAAACCAAGATAACCAAAAATATACCTACCTTAAATATGCCTCTAAACCATGATTAACCACACATAGATTACAATCAAATACATAGATTAACACATATTAAAAAATCTAAAAACCTTGGTATTATAATATCATAGAAACTTAGTCATTAATTTTTCACTAAATTTACCATTTACTTGCTCCTCAAAGTTCCTTACACATCATTTTTTTCTTCAGTTATTCCAAATTTAATATTTTTTTCCTTCTTCTCCACCATTTTTAGGGTGCTCTATGGGTTCTTCAAGACAAAAGTTTGGGCTTTATTCTTAATTTTATTGTTTATTTGGAGCTGTATTAAGGTTTAATTATGGTTTATCATATATAAGCAAACATTAGTAGGTATGATTATTTCATTGTGTAGTGGTGAATTTGTGGGTAATGTTCAATTTGGGAAATTTTATCATTTGGTGTTTGTTTTTTAAAAAAATTTGATGATGCCATTTTTTCCATATAAATTTTAGAGTCTATTTGATAAATAAGTACATGTTATTGGATGATTCTAAGTATGATTTATTTTTAGGAAGAGATAAGGTTGATTTAGAGATGTTTTATTTCACATGAAATTTGTCAAATTGATTATACCACATTGTAGATCAACTAATATAAAGTAACTTTAACATTTAACTTGTTAAGATCCAAGACAATTTGATTTTATTTTTAGCAAAAATAAGAATTACAAGATCTAAGCATGAAAATTTTGTTTTCATGATTTTAGATTTGCATCTATGATCTAATCATACCATGATGATCCTTGTTACTTTTAGATAGATTTTTGTGCCTATTATGTTCTTTGAACTCTTAGCAATATTCAATAGTTCATGGCTAATTATGCCTTAATTATATTAAGTATCATTTAATATTTCAATAATTATATTTTTTAAGATAATTAACCAAAATTTAACTAAAATAATCCCAAAAGACTTTAGTGGACTATTAGAGTTAAATTGTGACACTTCAAAATTTTGAACCAAAAAATTTCATTTTTTTAGACAATGTAGAAGTGTTTGAAAAACAAAAACAAGGAATTTTACAACCAATGGTATGACACAAAAACCGATGATTCCTTAACCGACCACAAGCATGGAACTGAGCAATCCTCCTAACATAATCGTTCCCTAGGTTGTTCTTACAGCACAGTTGGCAAATGAAATGCCTCATACCCACCTAACTCAACTGCCATCTAAAGCAGGGTACCATTCCCAACTGATGATTGCTTGAGGTCTAAAACATGTTCTCTCTCCTATGGCATTGATAGCTCTCAAACCTCTACCTTAACCATTGACATAACACTAAGGGCTCGAGAAATCACTAATGGTTCCATGGAATAATCATACAAGGCTTACAAGTCTTGGCATAAGTCCTCACTAGCCTCTCTTGGAGCCTAAGACTCAACTAGAATTGGAATTAGTGAACCTTTATCGTTACATCCTTGTTGACAACTAGAGCCACATAGACCATGTACAAGTAACAACTATAAGACTCCTCCACCAATGACATACCTTGACTAAACACCATGAATTTGTCGTGCTACACCATCCTTAGGAAAGTAAAGTAGAATAATGTGCTTAGAATTTCGAAAAAGGTCTCTCATCAATTTATAGTGGATCTCCTTAGTTGCTAACCTATCCTGCATTTGTTAGCACGACCCTGCAAATGAAATATCGTAATGTCCACTTGTCTACTCTCTAGGCAACCACTGGCCATGAAGATCTCTCAAAGTCCCTCAATGAATACTCCATCTCATCTGAGTCCTCTTCACCCTCAAAGATCGAAGAGCGATGAAGATCAAGCTGAGGAATCCAATCCTATGGTGGCAATGAATGGCTATGGAGCATTATCATGCTAAACATGCCACTTCATAAAGGCTCCAACCATCTCCATGAAGTGCTATAGATGTCTATTTGAAACCATCAAGACCATAAAATACCAAGACGCATTAAAAAGGAATCGACTACTAACTACATAATTAGTGCAAAAGATGGTAGCACATTGCATATAAGGCCATAAGTTAGTCCTATTCAATACATTAACGCTAACTCACAACCAAAAGAAATGATTGCTTGCATACTAAACTAGATTCTATAAGTTTGGATGAAACCAAATAATTTTTTTTTTCGTGAAATATCTTTAGGACTTAAAACCATAAGCTCTGATATCAACTTGTAACAACACAAATTTTTTAAGAAGAAAATTTTCGTTTTAAGATAATCTAAAAGCATGGGAAAAACAAAACTAGGGAATCATACCGCCACATCAAACATGTGAGAGCCTTCATCATTACTTAACCCATGCCTGATACATGGTAAAATAGAACAATGAACAAAAATATGCATGCTCCTTATATTAATATTACACAACAAGATAATAAGTGCGTGAAAGATATTAAATGTGGAATAAGTATCATAGTTTACAAAACCAAATATAGGTAATGTAAAAACTTCCAAACATAGTGACCAAAACACTTTGAACCGATTAACCCAACTCTTAGGTATAGACGTAAACCTCCACCCTGAGCAATGTCCCACTAATGGCCTATGTCATCACCTTAAGAAATCTCTAACTATGATTCGTAACCCTACCAATAATCCTTTAGACCCAAAGCGAGATCATCAAAGTTACCACAAAAGTGCAATATAAGTACAGTGAAGTACTAATAAAACATACTACCTAAAACATGGTAAGGCTCATATGGTAAATTGAAGTAACATTATAGCATGGTGATATCATATTGGTACAACTCAACATTTTAACTTAAGTAGTATTACAAAATGACATTCTTGCATGGAAATTGTGGAAGCACAAGGATATGGTAAATGCATTATAATCTATACAATATAACCCATATAAAGATTCTTTCTTTAGTGACAACACATATTCTAATTATTAAAATAGTTCAGTTTGTTGCACCTAGTTCTCCACTATATAACAAATTCATGGTAGCATAAATAATCACAATGGTATACCACACCTACAACACAAACTTAGGATATATTAAATGGGATTTTCTTCTAGGATACCAAACCCAGCATATAGCAAGCACACCTGCCACAAATATGGATACCACAACCATCATACATGGTTGAAGTACACTTGAGGGCTTGTACATGGATACCTATCCACCATACCTTGAATGTATTTTCCATGGGG
The DNA here is from genome assembly GCA_039764185.1 of Tamarix austromongolica. Classification (NCBI taxonomy): domain Eukaryota; kingdom Viridiplantae; phylum Streptophyta; class Magnoliopsida; order Caryophyllales; family Tamaricaceae; genus Tamarix; species Tamarix austromongolica. The sequence continues at coordinate 127,736,922 of CM077809.1, forward strand.
GCTAACAAGTTGCGATATGACACCCATATAAGATATAGACAATACAAACTACTAGGGGGCTTGTACCAAGTTACCTCACCCACTCAAATTAGATACTGATTCCATGATGGTATGCCATTATATAGTCCTGTATGATAAATATATAGGCATACCACCAACCGACCACAACCGATAGAGAAGTAAATATATACAGAATGAAAACCTAAGCATAGGCCGACCTGCCCACTAACTCCTAACAATTATCTTGAGAACTCGATAAAAAAGGTTTAAAAAAACTTATACTATTATTATATCTTCCTATGTGATATTACAAATCATAATAAAATCCCCACATAAAAAAATGGGTGTTTCTAAATGATAACACCAAACACAATTAAACTCTATTATTAATTAAATCGGGTGTATTCAAGGGATAATGCAAAACACAATTAAATTTCATTATTAACAAAATTGGATGTTTCCAAGTGATACAACCAAATACAATTAAATTAAATTATTAACCAAATTGGGTGTATCTAACTGATAACACCAAACACACCACAAGGCATAAAAGCTAGCATTTAGGTGTTTAGAGATGAAATCAAACACAAACATTAAGTCCTAAATACCATCATGGTGATTCTTATGACATTAGGATAATCATAATTGAAATCATAATTTAAATTTTGTAAATAAATGGAGATATCAACACCAAAGAACCAAGAGAAACACAATAATTTATAAATAGAAAAGGTATCATTGCTCTCAACAAGTTTATCAGTCCCTCAGACAAGTCAATCGGTTTTGTTGTACCAAACCAGGACAAAAAAAACACTACAAAACTAGTTGATTGGTTAGTTTCACTGATTAACTATTTGTGGGGACTAGTCAACTAGTTTTTGTCTAACCAGTTGATGGGTTTGACCAACTAATTAACTAGTTATAGAAACTAGTCAACTTGATTGGTCTAAAAAAACAATGGGTCAAAGTAAAGCATTTTTGTCTATAGGAAAACAAGTTCATTGGTTTGACCAGTGAATTAACTATTCATCGAAACTAGTCAACTAGTTTATCTAACCAGTTAACTAGTCTCATGAATAACCAATCTAAAACTCCAAACCATTCCACTACTCGTACAACAAGTAAATAGTTTTGAGGAACGAATTTACTTTTCAAGGTATAACATTACCCAAACTTGTGATGCACATAAAAAACATTTATCACACTTTACCATATCAATCCTAATATGCTTCTATTTCATAAAATGTATAAAAATACATGATGCAAACTTAGAATCGCGTGGATACATGGTAATGTAAATACGTAAATAAATCATGCTCAATTGGCCAACAAATGCATAAAGATCATAGAAATCCTAAAATACTTAATTAGGAAGATTTATACCACTTGCTCAAATCATGTTCAAATATGCACTAAACACATGGAACCATAATACACCACATAACACCATTTATGTTAAAGATAACATTGCATTTAATTGAGGCAATCTTCTATCATAAAAGATCATACTTGATGGCCACCAAGCATAACCATGATTCTTAAGAGAATCAAAGTTTAAACCATTTAAAACAAAACTTTCAAAACTTCATTATAATGAAGGAAAATAAGAAGAAGAAAAATAATAGAAAATGCCACCTTTTTTTCCTCAAAAATAGGGTGGCATGGAGAGATATGAAATCTTAAACCTTTTTCCAACTTAGTTCATCCATGCTTTAGGAAGACAATGGGGAAATAAAATAAGATTAGAAGAAGAAAAATAAATACAATGCTCACACCAAGAAGGGTGAATTAAAAGCTCTATTTTTCTTAACAAAGAGGAGAACAGGAAAAATAAAGGGATGTTCAACACTTGGAATCTTTTCCATGATGAAAATGGATAAGAGATCAAGAAAATAAGTGAGAAATGAAAATGGATCAGAAATGAAAGCTTTAGTGGCAAGGTTGGGTCAGCATTCAAAATAGAGAGGGAAATGAGATAAGAAAGATTGAGGGTGGGAAATTAAGAAGTGCGGGGTGATTTGATTGATGATGGGGGTCGAGTGTAGTCAAGAATGAGTATGGTAGTGGGTTGGTGAGTCAGAAGATGTAGCATAAAGTCAATATTGCACCCCGATTGTGATCAAAGAGGGAGACATGTGAGCGATAAGAGAAAAGGTGAGGCTTGCCTTATATATGCTTTTTAGAAAAACTTTAGCTAATTGAAATTATGTAATAATCTAAATAATTTAAAATTAATCCATGGGCACAGAAACCTGATTATTTGTATAGTTGGAATCTAATAAAAAGTTTTCAAAAACATTATATAGAAATTTGAATTAAAATTAGAAATGGATCTAAAGTCATAGGAGAATAAGGCCATAGGTTTTGGTAAACTAGCCCACTTCTTTGTTAAAAATAAAAATGTTAATTACTAAGCCCACCAACAAATTAGTTCGATAAACTTGTCAGTTTGTATCCGTAAAGTTTACATCTTGATTAGAACTTCAAGCCCTGTCTAAAAACCAAAACTAAGTTTTTTACATCAAAATAATTTTAAACATATTTTGTAAAATTTTGGGATGGGGTATTACACAAATTTTGAGCCTAGGCTCTAACATTTGACCATTTTTCACTTATCAGTTATAAATCTTGGTTAATAGAAGTTTAGTGAATAGTAATTCCAAGGAAAAAAGATTTTGTTAAATATCTATTTGTAAGATTCTAGGTATATAATTAATTTTTCTTGGATCAAAAATAGTGTTTTTATAAATTGTGAAATTTTATAAATTTTACATGGTACCTTGTTTTTACTTAGTTAAGCTAATTTTATTCACGACTTTAACTAATTTTATCCTAACGATAAAGGTTGATTTTAGCATCTTTATCCTCGTATGGGATTATGTGAACCAATTGATTGGTTTTCATATCTTTAAAGTGTATTTTACACATGGAATTGCTAAATAGATGAATAATACTATACGTTGGAATTGAGTTCTATATTGACTAGATTTTGACTTTTATTTTGTTTTCAGGATTCTTACTTAGTAGCCTCTATTTTAAGGAAAATATTCCTTGGGGCTTATAGCCATAATTTTTTTATGTTTATATAATGTGTTTTAAGGGATGATATGGTTCATGGTGATCCTTTAGATCAATGTTTTTTATGGTTTTAAAAGTCTATTGAGGTTTGGTGTTAATTATTAACACTTATATGTGTTTATGATTATGGGTATCCTTTCAAACTAGTAGAGGAAATGGTTATTCTTTAAAACAAAATGATATTATGTGTTATCGTTTAAAACCACTAGAAAGTCATGTGGACTTTTGTTTCTTATTCTTGTGAAATAGTAGGGGACATTAGTGTACATATAAGTGGTTTAGTTTCTTCTCTACTCTATAAGCTTCTTCTACAAAATGATATAGTAGAACCCTCAATAATTCGAACTCAAAGTCTCCATTTTTTCTTCTTCTCCCTAACTTTTAAACTACCCTATATCCTTGATAATTATTTGCCACTTTCCCTATCTATGGTTGCATCCTAATCTTCCTTTCCTCTTCTAATCCCTTCTTTGGATCATTCTTATTTTGATTTTAAGAAAAATGGACTTAGAATTGGGAAAATAGTTTCCATTTCTTGAGTTCTCTATATCTGCATTTAGAAGGTGGGTTTTTCCCTAATTTCCTCTCCTAGGTCTCCAATTTTATCAAAAAAACCTTACATAAATTCAATTGGGTTTTAATAATATTTAATTAAGCTTTAATAGTAAAGTATTTGTTTATAGGAAAGTAGTTTAGTTTTTTAGAGACTTATGCTCTTTTGGTATATTTCTCAGCCCTTTTAAGGTAAATCATTATCTACCCTATTATTGTAGAAAATAGTATGGGTAAGTATAGTATATAGAGTACAAGCTTGTGATATCTTAATTAGTAGGAATCACAATGTGTCAGTAGTAGTTAGTATTGAATTAATGAATGGTTAGGTCGAAAGATTGGTTTAAAGACTCATATGCTTGACTATCATATATATGAATATAGATTCAAAATTTTCTTGACATTTTAGGTGTTTTAAGTGAAAGTAATATATGTTATATGTGGAGTAGATTGTTGCATGATGTTTAAGAATAAATAAAATATGATGTATGATTTCTTAATTAAAGTTCATAATATTCAAGTATTATTTGTTAATATTCCTGGCATAATTTTGGTATTATGGATGTCTATTCATGAATAATATTGGTTGAGATCCTTGAATATTTTGGGATTAATGTTTGATTTTCAATGGAAAAAGTTAAGGTATTTAATCATGTGTAATTGTGTTTCCTGGGGGTACCTTCACCCTATACCAATCGACTACTCTCAAAGACCCATCAACTCGTATACTAGAGACATTTATTATTCTATATGTGGTTTGATGGTTTTGGTCCCTGATTAAACCTATCAACTTGTTTATCCAAACCAATCAACTTGTTGGGTCAATCAATTGACTCGTTTGTATATGACTTTGGAAGTTTTAGTCTTGAGTTAAACCTAATGATTAGTTTGACCAAACTAATTGACTGGTTCCTAGAATAATTGATTGGTTAGGTCAACCAATTGATTACTTGGTTTGTGACATTGGTGATTTTGAATCTTAGGTTAAAACTATCAATTGGTTTGACAAAACCAATCAAGTGGGTCCTATAATAGTCATTTAGTTGGGTTAACAAACCTACTTGTTAGTCTATGAATATAATAGTCTTAGCCTCATGTTAGACCCATGTACCTATATAACCAAACGAATCTACTGGTTATTAGAAAAGCAATTATTGAGAGTGATATATCAACTAGTTCACAACCATTATATGGTTGAAAACACCCTAACCATTTAAGTTATCTATGAAACAGATCAACTAGTGGCCGAGACCCATTGACTTGTTTTGAAACTTATGGACTAGCCTCAACAAGTTTTTCTTTTCTTGTTTATTTTGTTCCAGAATATGATGTTTGACTTTTCTAATTTCTTGATAATTTTCTAATGTACTAAAGGGTACAAATTAACTTGGATTAATGAATTTAAATAATGGATTTAATTTAACAAATAGAAATTTATCCTACTTAACCAACGTTTTACCTTAGTTTAGTATTTGGTCATATTCTTCATTATCATATGAATAGATGATCAAATGACTAAAAAATGATTCTTCCTATAGTTAGTATTGATGTAATGGATTAAAAAGATGGATAATATTCCTCTAATGACATATATCATGGCCTTAAAATAAGAAACTCGTAAGTGAAATTACTTAGCAAAGATAAAAGACAATAACATGAGTATATATGACGACCTTTAGTTGACCATACCTATGATAAGTGATTTTCATTTAGCTATTGAAATTAACGGATAATAGCTGACCTATAACTATAAATTAACTTTTGGCCTTAGAAATTTAATTGGATTATCCTTTAATAAGTAAGTAGGACTATAAATGACTAATGAACTATGACTTTGACCTTGGCTTGATCTAGAGTGTATTATAAAAAAGGAAATTATAGGAGCATAATTATTTTTTTCGCTATTATGGGTGATCTTAACCCTTTGGCATAATTGACTATGTACTAGAATAGTTACTGAAGATACCCCAAATAGGAAATCTATATGGTCTGAGAACCCTATATGGGTATATTGAATTGAAAGGGCTTGATGCAATAGTGATGTTAGACTCTATGTAAAATGGCATTTTCGAGCTAATAAGACAATAATCACTTAATGAATAAAAAGCATCATGGAAGGTCTACATTATTTGATCCTCAATTAGCTACGTAGGTTTAGTATGCTTTTAGGGATTTTATCTTTTGGGCTTTACCTTCGAGTGAGATCCTAGTTGGCGTAAGGATCCTCATAGATCTTGGTACGTTTCTTACTTTAGACCCTTATGATGTACTAGGGGGTATAGTTCCTAAATAGTTTTGTCGATATAAGATGGCTAATTGGCATAAGTTAGGACTTATGTCCATCATGCATCTTCAGAAGGAACTTGAGCTTTTGTCCACTTATTTTGATGGATGCCATTGTATTGAGAGACTAGGGAGAATAATCCCACCTATTAATTAATAAATTGGGGTAAAATAACTATTTACTTGCTTATTACTCAAGGATTTTGTAAAGGAATTCTATTCTTATCTAAAGCAAAGTAATGATCAAAATGAAATCAAAGAAGGAAGTAACCGACCAGCACTTATTATATAGTCATGGTTATTTTACTAACATGATACTTACTTTTCTCTATTGATGCTTAAAATCTCACATCTCAATATATGTAACACATGCTCACCTACCTAAAAATTGATGTCACTCATATGTTCCACTTGAATGGCTACTTTTGTCCATTCTTGTGTTCCAGCATGTTTCTTTGAATTATTACTGGATCAGTTACTCTTATAATCCTGATACATCCATGCTAAGGAAGTAGTACATGTATTCTTAATTTCTGATTACCTATAAAGTTATACTCTCACCACATGAGAATGGATAATCTATGTAATCCATGCTTTTTATATGGCTAGTATCCATGTTAAAAAAATTTATACACTTCTATGCTAGCATGAATAAAATAAATCATAACATAATGGATCCAAATATATCTTGTATGACCTATATGATTATACATAAATAACATAGTATGAAATTTGCATTCACATTTTGGTAATTTGTACCATGACTATATCATATGGGTCTTACTTGTACCGGTATCTAAATGATAGTGGTAGATTGGTTTATTTAGTATTAATGCATACTTTTGGGTTCTTGGTTGCAATCTCCTACTCAATTCTATGAGTAGGAGGTTTGTTGTTCATTTCCTAAGGCTATCCAATGAATGGCCCATCCTCTTCTAATCTTAGTCGGGTTGTTTAGTGTAGGGTTTCTTGGATACTTTTCTTCTATGGTCCTTGGGTGACCAAAGTGAACCACATTTGAAATGATTTGCTTCAATTAAACATTTTCTACATATGTATCATGCAATGATTTTTACCCTATGTAGTCCTAGGTTGTAAACATTATTTTCTCTTATCCTAGTTTCCCCTCTTTTTTTTATTACTGAGATACTAGCTTTATGTGTAGTATAAGGTAGGTGGTGAGGTGCCTATGTTTAGTTAGATGTGGTCCTAACACCACATTTTTCACATGTTGGTTTTGTATTTTCCCTTCCACAATGTTTTTTTTTTAAAATTTAATATTACAAAATAGAGGTGTTACAAGTTGGTATCAGAGCTTTTTTCTAAAAAGTGCATTGCTTTTGATAATTTTTTAGCTGATACCATAGGCTAGTATTAGAGATTTTTCTCAAATGCTTATCAACTTCAAATATAACTAAGATGATATGTCAAATAAGTATCATAGTTTTTTTTAAATCATTCATCCAATTTTAAATATTTTCCTATCAACACAAGTTACCATTAAAATTTTTTGAAAATCCTTCCCAAAACTTATAGTTACCATGGCTTGTTTTCATGGGTATTTTAAGGGTGTTTCATCATAAAGCTCTTCAACTGATACCACAATATTGGTGTAAAAGCATTATTTTATGAATCGCCACAATTTCAAATTTTTCTTGATGAAACCCTAGGTTTAAGACTAATGATTCTTGTTTTGAGATTAAGATTATTTTAGAGTTGAATTTCTTTTCTAAAGACTCCTTTTGGACTTTCAGCATTTATATATTTTGAATAAAATAAATAAATATAAAACCTAGTATAACCTATGAATGAGAGTGGGGAGGGAATAGTTATTTTCTGTGTAATGTGGAATGGTTTTGTGGGACCTATGCCTAGTTAACTTGGCTTTTGTTTTGAGTCATTCCTTCCTTTGATGGAAGATATCATTCATCGTATTGAGAATATTGAGGAATACATTGCAATATTTTGGGCGTGCATGGAAAGCAAGCTACAACAACAGGAGGCACGACTAGTTGTGACTCAAATTGTGTCTCATACCTTAATGGAATGGCTGAGAATAGTCTTGCATCACTAGATTCTAACACTTGAATGTCAAGAGGATTCAAATTCCTTATAGGAATAGTTAGATGCCTTGGAGTATGCATTTTCCATATATGGAAACCTAAGGGGAATAATAATTAGCGTTACAACTTTCTACTTGAAAGGTAAGGCCAAATACAGGTGGTAAGGGACACGGATGTGTGACGACACACCTATGTCTTTGGAGCAATTAATGGGAGCTTTAAGAATTCACTTCTACCCTATTAAATTACACCTCACAAGATATGTAGAATTGTTGCAATATTATTAGGATAACATGCCTACTAAGCAGTATTAATACAAGTTTTGCAACTTGGTTTATTTCGCACCAAAGGTGGAGTTATGTGAATAACTAAAGATGTATTATTTTTATTAAGGCCTTGACTCTAGTTTATAGAACCTACTAATGGTAGTAACACCAACCGACCTACATCCATGTATAATAGAGTGCATGAGGGAGAACATGAGCTTTAGATCCAAAGTATAGTGGTAGGAAAAAAGTGAGAAAGGAAGGATAATAGGCATCATATGATGGCAAGAGGGTTTAGACCGATGAAAACTAGCAGATAGGATTGAAAATAACCTAGAGGGAGTGAATAAGGACTTATGGAATGGGGACGGCTAAATAAAAATTTAACATGTAATATAGAGTGGTTTAAAAGTGAATTACTCTTTATATGTATAGCTAAAAGGTTCTCCCTTTTGTATTTTTTTAATAACGATATGTTTTGTAGATGATCACTCTTCTCTTGCTTTCTAAGCCTTAAAATCTCAATTGCACTCCCAAAATATGATTTAAAACTTCACTTATTTATCTTCTCTAGACTCATTAACTTGATCTCTCAAGAATGATAAGAAAACACTCACTAACTAAATTAATTGATTTTTCAGAGGAGGTTATGATGAAAAATTATTCTCACCAAATAAAAAATATGAGAGTATAGATCTTTCAATGAGATGGATATGTAATATATGATATTTCAATTTGAGAATACTTCTAGCTAAGAGAAGTGAGTAAATAACACTTTTTAGTAAAAATTCAAAAATATGAATGTTTAGAATTATTAATGAGTAATTAAATAATATTAGTGGAGAAGATTAATTACACAATCAATGATCTACAAATTTATTTGAAACAAATTAAAAGTGACCTTATTCGTAGGAGTTACCCTCATGTACGACCATTATATATAAGTTGCCAAAAATGTGTCTCTCCCAATGAGTAGAAAAGTAGTATTTAATGCTGACAAGTCGATCAGTCAAGAGAAACTAGTTTACTAGTTGTAAGGTCAAGCTATCGACTTTTACCAACTAGTTGATTATTCATGTTTCAACAGAAACAGAAAGTTATCATTTTATAAACTAGTCTATTAGCTTACTCAAACAAGTCAATCGGTTTGGCACTGTATATAGTTGGTCCTAAAACACATATGATCACAATCCTTCTATGGTGAGACTAGTAGATGTGTTCTATGTACCATTCGTTTAGTTTGCCAAGGAAATTGATTGATTTGTCAACTATTCGACCAGTTTGGTAAAAAAAAATTGATATATTTAAATAGAGTAGAGCAAGGTTTCTACAAAAATGAAACCTATGGATCAGTTGGAAAAATAGGTTAATATGTTTGTCAACCTCTTGATCTATTTACCTGAATTAGTCAATATGTTTAAAGAAGAAAACATGCGTTTCTACAATATTGAAACCTTGGACTTGTTGTTCAAACTAGTTAATCAATTTCTAAACTAGTCAATCAGTTTGACAAAACTACACAATGTGTTTGAAGACAAACAAGTTGAGTTTGTACAACATTGAAACCTATGGACTGGTTAGTTAAAATAGTTGATTAACTAAGATAAACTAGTTGTTAGTTTGCGAGAGTCATTTAATGTGATTAAATAGAGATGAACAAGGTTTTTATAAAATTGAAACCCATGGACTCATTGGTCAAATGAGTTTAATAGCCTATCAACAATTCGATCAGTTTGCTTAAACCCATCGATGTGCTTAAGCATAGACAAACTAAATTTCTATTTGATTGAAACCCATTCACTAGTTGGTTAAACTGATTGATCAGTTTATCAATCAGGTGATAGGTTCAAGGAAACCATTCGGTTAATTTTATGCACTAGTTGATTTGTCGAAGTTTTAACATAACAAGTGGCTATGTTCAAATTGAACTAGTCAATCGGTCCGAGGACCACTTAACTAGTTCTAACTGGAACCAATTAATTTGCTTTGAAAATACTTTGAAAATATTTATAAAATGAAATCAAGTATTTTTCAATAAAGAGTTTTAAATAATTTTTGTTTGCAATGTGACCTTTTCTCAACTTAACTCTTTACAGTATTCCTAGGACATATCAAATGCTTGGCTTAAAGTCTTAATTTTTTTATATATGTTGATTTCTTGAATATACATATTTAAGCAAACACATTAGATATCGAGATCTATTTGTTATAATCAAAACTAGTATAATGACACTGCTTAACCTTTGAGGTTAACAATCTCCCACTTTTTAATGATGAAAAACAAAAAGTGCATAATTGTAAATGTGAAAGAGTAATGAGTGAAACAATAGTCATACATTTACCAGTTTTACACTTTTAATCCAAAACCTTTTGGATTCTCTCCCTCTTTTAGATATCAGCAAAAGGTTAAAGCATAAAGAGTCTAATGGGAGTTTAGAAAAGAATACATCACCCTTATAGAGAGGAAGAGCTTCTCCCTTGACAAATGATTGGATTGAAGGGAAACATAAGAAAATATGAAGGAGTAGTGCATACAATTTTCCCTGAGCAACACATATATGACTGAGGCGATACAATAGAAAGTCATATTTTCATTAGCGATTTGAAAGTCAAAAGCACGTAACATTAGAAAGATGATAAGTACACAATCAAGATAAAAAATAATGTAGGCAAATCCTAAGGTATAAAAAAAGGCTACACATGACCATAGAGAACATGAAGGCTCGGATGTTGAGTCTGCTAAATCTGTTGACATAGGCTCATTCTGATCATTAATGTCATCACTTGTAGCGGCCTTAGAGTTAATGGAATGAAATACAACACATCCAATCTTTAAGGCCTCTATGAAAGATGCATTAATGGCTGAATCTTTATAGGGTTAGGCCATGAGTAGGAGAGGGATCAAGGTCAGGATGGACTATTGTGTTACTATGAGGAGTGTCCATTCAATCTTGATGATGAGGTGCAATGTTAGGTTGGAATTTATATCAAATGGAACAAAAATTCATATTTATTTCATTATGTTGTCGATTAATAGTTGTAAGCATGTCTACAACCCCAAGAGGGAGATCATGTATGGAAGGAAGAGTGACATGACCAGTAAAAGGAGGCACATTTGGTGTATTTGTTTTTGAAGGGTTAGAGGTGGAAGTGGAATGACCTCGTGTGAATGATGATGGAATATGGAGGGGGAAACAAGATCATCCAATGGTGGGGGAAGATCATTAGTACATTATTATTGTGGAGGTGCAGATTGAGTGGAGTGAGGTAAGAGCTTTAGGGGTGAGCTTAATTGTTTAACCATCTAAGCTAATCTCATAACCCATGTAGCAAAATGTGATTGCATCAAGGATACCGAGGCTGCTATGTGGATGCAATGGTGTAGCCATAAATTTACAAGAATGACACAAATTTCATAGAGTATGCACTTTATAGGTCATTTGTATCCCAAGGTGGCTTGGTTATGTCCCACCATATATGACGTATGACTAAATATGTCTACCTTGAATAAAATGGGAGTGGAAGAAGGGATGTGATCCACCCTAGAGGAGGGAGAAAAATTGGGGACACATTATAATTACATGCCCATTTGAAGGGTGGGAGATCATAGGAGCAAGTACTACCCCCATAGACAAAGTGTCGATGGTGCATATCCTTCAAGATGTCATTTGGAATGTGAGAAAGCATAGATTAGCCATATGTAATGCCTTTTTTATGTTCCCTAGCACATGGACATTTAGATTTACATTCAATAAAAAAACCAAGTATATATAGACTAATTTTGGAGATGAAGGAGAGGGGATGGTAAAGATTGGCAACAACTTAATTGCTTTGTGCAAGAACTGGCATGAGTACATTTGTCTGGTAAGACCTTAATTTTTCCAGAGGAATTAAGGCATCACTTTTTATCATCCATAGTTTGGATAAAATGGTTGGAGTAAGGAGAGGCATTGGTGCTCTAAGTAAGCTAGTTGTTCAATAGAAAGGAGGCACTTGTAGTAGAGGAGGAAGGGTAAGTCGAATGGCTAGGATGAGTTATAGACGATAGAATCGGTATCTTCTGAAGAGGAGCATGTTGAATGGGGATCATGTGGAAGTGAAACTATCGGTTCCTCAAAGCAAACCAAAGTCCAAGATAGAAGGGGTGGTTGAGTAAGAGCCTGTTCCAAGGGAGGAGCTCTAGCACTCGCACAAAGAGTCACTAAGGAAGTTGATTTTTGTTTTATCATTTGGTGAGTAGTAGAGAATTTTTGAGAAGAGAAAAGGGAGGAAGGAATGAAACCAGTTGGGAACAACCACGGGAAACCAAAATGGAGTTCAATTAGCAAAGAAGGAATGTTAGAATGACTAATTAATGACTCTATAAGGTTAATTGAACTACAAGATAAAGAAAAGGAGTCAAATGTGGAAAATTTGAAAATTAGGATGGAAGGATGAAATTACCTCAAAATTTGTGAGTTCAAGGAAATCGATGACGTGGGGAGAAATTAGTGATGTTCATTATGTTGATTTGAGAAGGAGAAGATCAATTTGATGGATTTTGATAATGATTTGAGAATGTTAGATGAAGAGTAGGTGAGGGTGCTAAGAAGGAACCAAATGGTTTGGGGAAACAAGGGTCAAGGATTTAAAGATGAGGATAGGGTATTTATACTCACGATGAACCAGTTGGCTCATTTCGGTAAAGTAATCGACTTTTCTTTCACTGATGGACATGTATAGAGTAAAAAGTTTACTAGTTTTATGTGTGGATATAAACTAGTAAGAGTGTGACTATCATGTTTTTAACCCACTAGTCGACTGGTATATCAACTAATTGGCTAGTTTTGTCAATCAACCAACTAGTTACCAACTTTTATATTAGTTATATTTCTTTTGTGATTTTTTAACAATTCCTTTAATTATATGCAACAAACTAATATATAGAAAATACATTCTAGGCCACATATCATACTGATTGAGAACCATAATGGCCATATATGGATTTGAATCTGAGTTGTGGTTTTAAGACCATGATTTACCACTTAACTTAAAATTTCATAATTTTAGAAGAGTTATAATTTTATCATAAAATTAACATCCCAAGAACATTCGTAATTGTTATGAATTTTTTTTCATTTAAGAGTTTAGTGAATATATCTCCCCATTGATGCAAAGTATCAACAAATTCTACACATACATTGATGTCTTATTTCTATGTGTTTATATTTGACAAGTTGAACAAGAATTTCTGTAAGACATATAAAAATAGTGATATCTCATTTAATCGAAATTCTTTGAAGTTTAAGGCTATAGTCACTAATTTGGTATTTCATCCAAATTAATTGACCACAACAAGTAGAAGCAACAATATATTTTACCTCAGCCATAGAAAGTGAATCACTAGATTATTTCTTAGTATACCAACTAACTAGTGATTGTCCAAAAAAATTTCAAGTATCTGAGGTGTTTTTTCTATTAAAATTGTATCATAAAAAATAACGTCTGAATACCTTATTAAATCTAGAACTGTGTCATAAGGATATAATAAGACTAGGTTATGAGTGCCAATTAGATATCTAAGGATTCTTCTTATAGAAGCCATATGATATTCTTTGGAACTACAGTGAAATCTAACACAAAGGTATACACTAAGCATGATATCAGATCTAGAAGTGATTGGATAACGGAGTGAGCTGATCATACCTCAATATCACCTTTGATCAATAGGCTTACCTTTTTCTTCCATGTCAAGCATTATGGTAGTAGCCATAGGATTGCTTCATGATTTACTTTCATAGATCCCAAACTTCTTGAGCAGATTTTTTTTGTATTCTTCTTGATTGACAAAGATGTCATCTTTTAATTGCTTGATTTGTAGTCTAATAAAATAGGAAATATCCCCTATCATGCTCATTTCACACTTACCTCACATTAGAATAGAGAAGTCCTTCCACATGGACTCATTAAGAGCACTGAAATGGAAGAAATAATTCCTCTTTTATTTTCTTTAGAAAAAGAGTTCTATCAATTTATTCTCATTTAAAACCTTTGTCTAATAAAAATTTACTTAAGCTTTCATACCAAGCTCTAGGAGCTTATTTTAGACCATAAAATGCATTGTTGAGGTTGTAAACATTATTAGGATTTGAATTGTCCTTAAAATAAGGTACTTGCATCACATATATTCTTCTTCTATAAAACTATTGAGAAAATAACTTTTGACATCCATTTGATATAATATAAAGCACATGGATGATGTAAATGCTAGAAGCAAACATATAGCCTCGAGTCTAGCTGTGTAGGAAAAGGTTTCTTTGAAATCAATTCCTTCATCTTTGTTGTATCCTTTAGCAACCAATTGAGCTTTGTTTCTAACAACAAATCCCCCTTCATCTAACTTATTTATAAATAACCATTTAGTCCTAATAATGAGTATATTTGGAAGGAAAGGGACTAGTTCCCAAACTTAATTTCTCTCAAATTGATTAGAATCATCTTGCATTTCCATGATCCAATTTTTATCATTCATGGTTCCCAAGTGAGACTTAAGCTCCAATTGAGAGAGAAAATATAAATTATTACAAATGCTAATTAGTGATGATCTTATTGCAAAACCTCTTATCGGATCCTAGAAAATATTTCTTTAGGGTTCCACAGGCATATCTCTATCCTCCAGGTAGATCCTCTCTCACTTCAATTTTTTATTTCTTTCTCCTTTTCTTTTTCAAAATTTTCTAGCAAGCTTTCAACATAAATGGAAGGACCTATTTCTTCCTCTTGGATTTTTTTGTACAATAGAGCGAGACTCATCAAAGGCAACATGTTCCAATTCTTCAACTAATATTATTCATTTGTTGAAAATCTAGTAAGTTTTACTATGTAAAGAATACCCAATAAATGTACCTTTATTAGCTTTGGAATCAAACTTACCAAGATATTTTTTTTTTCACTATTGAGGACAAAGCACTTGTAACTAAATGTGCGTAGATAACACACAATTGGATTCTTACCTTTAGAGAGCTCATAAGGTAGGTTTTTTAAGATAGCCTGTTTGAATACTCTTTTTATTATATAGATTCTAGTGGAAACAACTTCAACCTAAAAATATTTTATAAGCTTGGAGTCACATGATATGGTCCTTTCAAATTCATCCAGGCTTCTATCTTCCTTTCTACCAACCCATTTTGTTGATGTGTTCTTTGTGTTGAGAACTCTTGAGTGATGTCATTTTAGTCACAAAACTTTATAAATGTGAATTCTCAAACTCATTTCCATGATCACTCCTTATAGCATGAGTCATTGTACCTTTCTCTACTTGAATTCTCTTAGCAAGCATGAGAAATGAGTTAATGTAAGCTAGTCAATAAGTTTGCAGAAAAATAATTTATTAGTCTAGAGAAACAAGTTGATTGGTTGTACGACTAGTAGATGAGTTTGCTCCAACTAGTCGACTATTCATGTTTCGACAAAAATAGAAAGTTATCATATTGTGAACTATTCGATCAATTTGGAAATGTATATTGTTGGTCCTAAAACATATATGAACACCATCCTAGTATGGTGAGACCAATCAATATGTTCTGTGTAGAAGTCAATTGTTTCATCAAACTAGTTAATTAGTTTTTCAACAAGTTGATCGGTTTTGTACAATCTAGTTCATGTGTTTAAATATAGAGGTGATAGGTTTCTACAAAAATGAAACCTATGGATTGGTTCATTAAACAAGTTGATTAGTTCTCCCAAAATAATTGATGTGTTTTAACAAAGACAAACTATGCTTGTTCATGATTGAAATCCATGGACTGGTTAGGTAAACAAGTCAATCTATTTGCTTGAATATGTTAATGCATTCAAATAGAGATAAATGGAGTTTTTGCATGATTGAATCCCATACACTAGTTGGTAAAACAAATTCATAATTTGGCTAAACAGGTAGATCAGTTTACCTAAACTAGTTGATGTATTTAAAAAATGAGAAATTAGGTTTCTATAAAATTAAAACCCATCCACTAGGTGGTGAAACAAATAGATTGAATAATCAATTAGTCAATCGATTTTCCTACACCAATCGATGTGTTTAAATAGAGAAGAACTATGTTTCTGTAATATTGAAACCCATAAACTAGTTGGTTAAACTAGTTGATTGATTTTCAAACTAATTTATTAGTTCAAGGAAACAAATTGATCAGTCTTATGCACTAGCCTATCCATCTGAGTTTTAACACAACAATGGTTATGTTTAAATTGAACCGTTCAATCACTATAAGGACCTTTTAACTAGTTCTAAATGGAACCAATTTATTTTCTTTAAATATTTTTTTTAAATATTTATAAATAGAAATCAAGTGAAGTACTCTTTTCAATACAGAGTTTTTTTTTCAAAATATAACCTTTGCTAAACTTAACTCTTGATAATATTACTAAGACATATCAAATGATTGGCTTCAAGTCTTGGTTCCTTTTTGTATGTGTTGATTTCTTGAATATGCACACTTAAGCAAACATATTATGTTCCTAGATCCATTTTTTATCATCATAACAAGTATAATGACAATTTTTAACCTTTAAGGTTAGCTAGGATTAACAATCAGACATGAGTGGAATTATCTGAGTGGGCACTACTATAACAAGTAATGTATAAAGGACCATCTTAGAAGTGATAGGAAGGGAGATCAGGTTTGTTGTTATGCTTATGGTATATGGGGGCTTAGGAAATTTGACTGCCTTTATACCATGAATGGTGTTAGGAAGAGCTAGCTTGAGGTAAGTCCCTAGGAGCCTCTCTCTTTCAAACTTTCCATTTCCAATTGATGCTTCTAGCATTTATCTTATTTCTGGTTGTGATAGTTGCATCTTTTGTTGACAATATTAAGTATATCTTTTCTTTCAAATGGGAAAGAACCTTTCACTTTTAAGGGGTAGTAACAACATCTTCTTCTTTTTTTGTTATTATTGGTATGTACTTCATTTGTATGAACTCTCAATCGATCCCTTCCTTATTGTTGGTATGGATCATCCACAATTTATTACACTCAACATGATTATCATTTTTTATGACTAAATCAGTGTCCACTCCCGATTAGTAGTCACACTTTAGCTTTAGTGAAACTTTTCCTTTATTCCTAATTGGTGCTCATTCACTAGCAACACCTCTTGTTTGATATTATTGCATCACATTGTAACTATTGTCATTATTTACTAGCGAGAGGTTATGTTTTCCCTTAGTAGCTAACTGTGGACTTCTTAATTCATTGTGCCATTGGCCCTTATTTTTTCATAGCATGGTTGGCTAAAGATATCATACCTCTTTGAACTATTACACTCTTCCTATGAATACCTTGGGTGAAAAATTCCCTTATGGGTAATGACATTTCTCATCCATAAACAAATATCTACTCCTCTTTACCTAATTTGGTATCATATTTGTGTAAGTGTCCCTCCTTATTGAATAAGGGAAAACCTCCATTAATATTTTTATTCCTTATTTAAGTCACAATAGACCCTTGACACTCATAATCCTTCATTTCCAATCTAAGCTCTTAGCCATAGTTGTTTTGGTAAGTCGTACTAAGAGTCTGTCATATGAGTCTTGCTTATACTAGGATCTATATGATGTTAGTGGAATTGTTTATTCATTATGTATGCATACTAATCAAGTTTCTATTGCAATCCCCTACTCAATCCCATGAGCAAAATGTTTGTTACAAGTTTCTTGATAGTGACCAATGAGTGGTCCATCCTCCTCTCAGCATAATTTGGTTGTTGCGTGTAGTCTTTCTCAAAGACTTATTCTATCTAGTCCTTGAGTGACCAAGATGCATCCTATTAGAAATGATTTGCCTCAGTTAAGTATTTTATACATATTTATCTTGTATGGATTTTGGACCTATGTAGATTTAGGTTTTACACATTATTTTATCTTATCTTCCAATTATTCTTGCCCACTTTAGCTTCCCCTCATGTATTTATTGCTTGGATATTTAGCTTTGAGTATAATTTGAGACAGGCAGTGAGGCACCTATATTGTGATAGCCTTGACAGAAGCACCCTATTTTCATATGTCAGATTTCTATTTCCGTTTCCACAATGTTTTAATGACATAATTTTTGAGTAGTGAAAATAGGACTATTATAGGTTGATATTAGAGCATTTTTGTTAAAAATACATTTCAAAAATAATTAAGTTGATACCACAAGCTACTATCACAGCTATTTTTTGAAAGTGTATCACTTTAAAAAATACTTAAGCTTATACCATAGATTATTATCAGATTTTTCTAAAATACATCTTCTAATTTTTAATTTTTACCTAACCCCACGAGTTGAAATTAAATATTTTTTTTAAATCCTTCCTATAACGTAAATTGTTTGAGCTGATACCATGGGTTTTTTTAGGGGCTATATTAAGGGTGTTTCAACTTAAAGATATTCCACATTTACCAAAATATTGGTATTAGAATAGTTCTTTATGAATCCCTACAATTTAAAAATTTTCTAGCTGAAACCCCAAGTCGGGGACTAGTGATTCTTATTTTTGAGATTAAGTTTGATTTATATTGAATTCCTTTCTTCAAGAATTCTTTTAAACTTTCAATGTTTATTTGGTTTGAAAATAAATAAGAATTTTTAAACCCATAAAATCTTATGAGAGAGCATGTGTAGGGAATAGTCATTTTCTATGTAATGTAAATTGGTTATATAGGACCCATGATAAGTTAACTTACCTTCTATTTTGAATCTACCTTGCCTTAAGAGATCGATGGTGGATAGATTCATTATCTTGAAGAGGATTTTGAGGAGCTCAAAAGGAAGTTAACTTCAGCTCTAGTGCTTACCTTATCGTCAAGTATCAAGGGGTTTACAGTGTATACTAATGCATCCATGTTTGGGTTAGGATCTATGTTGATGTAGTACAGGAGGGTAGTGGCCTATGCTTTACCCAATTAAAGGAGCATGAGTGAAAGTATCTTAAACACGACCTTCAGCTAAATGTTGTGGTTTTTTCCCTGAAGATCTAGAGACATTTCCTACATGGTGTATAATGTAAATTCTACACGGACCACAAGAACCTCAATTACTTCTTCAGATAGCAAGAATTGAACATGAGGTAGAGAAGATTGCTAGATTTGGTTAAGCACTATGATTTGGAGTTCATCAACCATGATGATAAGGCTAATATCGAAGTATATTCTCTTAGTAGGAAGAAATCACATGACTAATGTTCCTTTATAGTGTTATATTAGATCTAGAGAAACCTTTGACAGTTGAGTATGGAGATCGTTAGACTTAAGGATCTTGAGCCTAGGATGAGTCCACTCTAGACCACCTTGACCATCTTTAATGAGATTCGAGCTTGTCAACCACGAAATGTCAACCTTGATTGGATTCAGAAGCTAATATCCAAGGGTAGAATTATAGCATTTGATATTTTTTAGGATGGTAGAAATCATTTTCAAGCATGTTTGTGCATTCCATAGATCTATGGGGAGCATAAGAAAAGGATCCTAGAGGTTGAAAATTTAAGACGAATCTATTGGTGGTGCCATATGAAGTATGAGCTTGAAAATTTTGTGGCCATATACTTGACATCTCATAACATCCAGGTGGAATATAAGTGTCTGATGGGTTCAACCATATGAAGTCCCTAACTGGAAAGGGATAGTGTGTTGACGTACTTCATGATCAGATTACCTAAGACCCATAGCAGTTCAAATCCATTCTAGGTTATATTTGACAAGTTGACTAAGTAAGTGGTATTTATACTAATGAAGTTGAGATGGAGTATAGAGAAAATGGAAAGTGTTAACAAAATGCATGTGGTCTGTACTATAGGGTGCCTAAGGACATTATCTTAGACTAAGATTTAATATTTTTTAACACCTATGGAAGAAGTTGCTAGTAGACTTTTGGACACAGCTTAAGATGAGCATAGCTTTCTATCTAGCTAAAGATGATCATACTTAACACTATTTAAACCTTGGGGATATGCTTCGGGCTTCCATTCTTGAGTTTCAAGGCAGTAGGGAGGATCGTCTAGATTTTTTAGTGTTCTCCTATAACAATAGTCATCATATAAGCATTGGGATGGCACCTTTTAAGGTACTTTATGGATAGAAATGCTATAGTTCCATGTGTTGGACCAACTCTAATGAGATGGTTGTGTTGGAAGTAGCAATGGTAGAGGACCTACTGGGTAGATCATGACAATTCAAGGTCAAACGAATGTAGCATAGGATAGGTAGAAGAGTTATGAGAATATGTGAAGGAGAGCAGATGAGTTTGAGGTAGGTGATGGAGTCTTTCTAAGGGTTACAACAACTAAAGGAGTGATGCATTCTTGTCTTAAGATCAAACTTAGCCCTAGATTCATTAGGTCGTACTAGATTCTGGATCAAGTAGGAGGTTTCTTACCATCTTAGCTTGTCGGTGGAGCTTTCAAGCATGCATAACATTTTCCATATCTCTTAGTTGAGGAGGTACATATCAGATCCATGGCATATCATTCAACCAAAGATTATTGAGCTCAATGAGTTATTGACATATGAGGAGTGTTAATTGAGGTTCCTTGATTACAGAACTTGGGAGAAGTGTTCGAAGAGTGTGGTCACATCATGGGGAAAACGAGGCCACTTAGGAATCCAAGCAAGAGATCAAGGCAACGTATTTGGAGTTGTTTGCTTAAGTATATTGCGCGTGTAACACCACCTCTTTTAAGGTGGTAATGTCTTTTCTCTTGTGAATTAACCCTTAGTTACAATAATCTTTCATTTGATATCTTATGATTTCTTATGTTTTGAGCTTGTATCAATGTATTTGTTTTTTTAATTTAAGTGATGAAGTTGTTCTTAAGGGAGTAGTGATATAATACCCCATTCCAAAATCTGTCAACTTTTATTTAGAATTATGTTGATACTAAATAAATGAGTTTTGAACTTGAAATGGGCTAGAAATTTAAATAAAAATGTTATTTTTAACAATGCCAATCAACTAGTTTACTTAACTAATCGATTAGTGTACAGGGAAAATTTATGTTCATGTTCCCAACAAACAAGTCAACTTATTTACAGAAATAGTTTCATTGATTTTCCTGCGATTTCATAACATCTTTGATTTTAATTTTAATTTCTCTCCAATGATTATAAAAGCATCTAATTTCAGTTTAATTATGCTAATGAGCATGTTTTAGTATTCTGGCACTATTTTCATATTAATTAAACAATTGCATTATTTTAATTAATAAAAGTTTTCTAAAAAGACACTTTTGGAGGTAAGCCTCCCTTCTCATTTTCTATCAACTCTTCTTCTCTCTTCTGGCACCTCGAGTAGTGATTTTTAACTTTACGCACTCTCCCCTTACTTGCCAACCCACTTACATACTCGTCACCGACTGTATTTAACCCCCCATCACCCCATCGACTCATCCTTCACTTCTTATCTTGCCCATACTTAACCTCACCTATATCATCCCTCTTTTCCTTGAGGATGATGATTAGCTTGCTCCTATACCTCTCATTCTACTAATGTATCATCATTTCATATTTCTATTCTAGCTATCTCTTCCTTCTTTCTTGTGAATATTTCACTAAGTGTTAAACACCTTTCCATTTTCCCCTCTTCTTCCTTCTACTCAGAACAACAAATATCATGTTTGCTCTTCTCCTTTTATTTCTACAGGAATTGTGTTCCTTTCTATTCTTCTAATATTAGTTTTATGTCTCTCCTACTTACCTTATGCACTTAAGAATTAAGGTTAAGAAGAGTTGAAGATATCTCCTTCTATGTAACATGTTATTTTTAGTAAAATGGTGGTGTTTTGTGTTTCTCTTCTTCTTCTTCTTCTTCTTCTTCTTCTTCTTCTTCTAATTTTCTTAGTTTTTAAAGAAATTTTTGTAGAGTATTTTTAATTGTTTTACTTTGGTTCTCTTAGTAATTGAAGTTATGCTAGATAGGCTATCCAATAGATATCTTATGATAGAAGATATACTTTAAGGTAAGGCATTCTTATCTTTAACATAATTTAGTTTCTTTGATATATTCGGGTTCCATTTTTTACTATTTACATGAGTAAAAATCTAATTATGTAACATGGTATGAGCTTGTGTTATATATATTTCTAAGTAAGTGTTGTTGATTCTCCAGATTTTTAAGCATGAAATTAATTATTGAGCCTCATTTGGTTAAGTGTGTATATCACCATGGGTTTATGTTTTTCTATGAGTGAAGTATGTACTTTTATGTGAATTTTAATATAGAAGCATGCCAAGATTAATATGGTAAAGTGTCATAAATTTTTGTGTGTGTTTCACAAGTCTTAGTTATGTTTTACCCAAACCATTGGATTGGTTCCTAGAACTAGCCAATTTGTTTTACAAGCATTCAAATGTTTTGGAGTTTTGGATAGGTTGGTCACAATAATAGT
Source organism: Tamarix austromongolica (assembly GCA_039764185.1). Taxonomy (NCBI): domain Eukaryota; kingdom Viridiplantae; phylum Streptophyta; class Magnoliopsida; order Caryophyllales; family Tamaricaceae; genus Tamarix; species Tamarix austromongolica. Next base: position 127,759,564 of record CM077809.1, read on the forward strand.
TTTTTGGTTTGGTAAACAAGTTCACTACTTTCGATGAATAGTTGATTAGTTGGGCAAACCCATCAACTAGTGTCCCTGCAAACAAAGGTGGTTTGGTCTTTACTTAGACCTATTAACCAGTTAGAGAAAATCAGTCAACTAGTTACTATAACATATCAATTTGTTGGTGAAACCCATCGATAAGTTTTTCTGTAAGCCAAAATGGCTTGGTCTCTACTTAGACCCATTGACTATTTGAACAAAACAAGTTAATGGGTTCTCATGAATAGTAGACATATGAGGCTAAGCGGTCAAATAGTGTTATGGTTTTTAAGTTGGCTCAATTATAGGAGGACCAGACAAGTCAATTGGCCTAAGGACTGATTGACTAGTTTAGCTAGAACTCGCTTGTTTTGCTATGATTTTTTACCTTTCTTTTGGGACTTTTGTGCTGGTTCTTCCATGTACTTACAATATTTTAATTATAATTTAAACTATGATTGATCTAAAATAATATGAACCAATATTATGGTATTGAGACTTGATTTTTGTTTAGTTTAGGGCTAATCTTAAACAACCAATTGGTATAAGGTTTTTGGTGTTATCCTTGAACACCAAATTGGTATGATGAGAGTTTTGTGTCCTCTTTAAACACCTAATTTGGTGGCTTAATGCCTTGTGTGAGTTTGGTATTATCTCTAAACACCCATTAGGTGGCTTGTATGCCTTTGTTAGTGTTTGTTGTCAACACTTAAAACACCTAATTGGTTTGATAAGTGGAATCTTGATCATTGAATCTTTCAGACTGTCCCGGTATGTATACTTATGGTTTGGTTATCTTTTGAATGTGGTGGATTTTAAAGCTCCCTGAGAAAATCCCTTTAGCATTAGAGTGATGTGGTGGTTGGAGTTGTAATCCTATGCTAGTCCCATCATGGATATTGACATTATATGCTTAACTTTATATGGATTGTAGTGGAAAACCATGTATTTGGATAATTTTATGCCGTCAAATTTCGTTGAGGTATTTATATGTTTTCACTATTCTCATATGTTATGTTTCAAGTAGATTGAATATCATACCACTGTATGACCTCAATGTGCTGCATGAGCCTTCCATTTTTTATGTAGTATACTTTGCTAGTATTTCACCACCTACTAGTCCGAGGAGCAGATGATGATTAATAGGGTTATGAGTATCACCTAGAGTACGCTAAGGGTAATGATATGGGCCACTAGTGAGCTATTGCCTAGGGTTGTAGGATTAAGACTATGCCTAAAAGTTAGGCTAACTGGCTATTACTATTTTTCCCACTACATGGTGATGTGCTTGTATTTTTTACTATTTAATCTCTTGGCTTGGATTTGTTGTATTCGATTTTGTAAACTATCAAGTTCATTTTATCTATGACACGGTTATAGTCTTTATTTCCTTCTAAGGGTCACATTATTGTTAAGATCATGCATTCTTTTGTTCCGTTTTCCATTTTTCCTTGCATTAGGTATGAGTTAGGGGATGATCACACCTCTCTCATGGTTGATGTGGTAGTACATTTCCCAATTTTACTTTTTAAATCACTTGTACATTGTCTAAAAAATTAAATTTCTAGTTCAAAAATTGGGGGTGTTACAATTACTCTTTCAATGGCTACATTTGTGAACAAGCCACTATTAATGATGATTTGACAGCGTCATTCTCCAATATATCCTCTTATCTTTAATATTTTGTGTATTTTGTTTGCTTTCTCTTTGGTTAAACTTGAAGTATGTGTTGTAGCATTAAAAAATCTTCTAGGGCCTTATTAGATTTATCTACATTTTCTTCCTTGCATTCAGCCATGATGTACTCTCTTCTTCCTCATCAATACAAGTATCCATGTCTTGAATCTCTCTCAAGCTTACTACATTCCCTTCAACAGTGTCTAAATCCTTTTCTTGAATCACTTATAGCATTTCTTATATGAGATACCAATCACTTTACTATATCTTTTCTTAAAATGCCTCGAAAATTTCTAATTTTAAAAATTATAGTTAAATAAGGTTTTAATTAGAAAATTTAATTTAATGAATTATTTTTATTAAAATAAAAAGGAAATTAATTAGGGCAAATTAATAAGAAATTTAAAAGTATTTTAATTAGGAGAAATTTGGGTATTTTAGCTAATTAAGGATTTTATTTTGGAAATCAATTAAATAAATTATTTTATTTAAAATAAGAAGGAGAAAATAGTTTCAAATTAATATTAATTTTATAAATAATTTAATTGAATAAAACTAGAGTGATTTTGGAATTAAAATGGAATTTATGGTAAATCTTTTAAAAATCCTAAATTAGCCTAAAAAGGGATTTAAATATTATTTTATATAAATATTATTATTTTTGAATATCCCAATTAATTTAATTAACCTAATCCATTTTTTTCCTTTTTCCTTTTCTTTCTTCCTTTTTCTTTCTTTTTCTTTCTTCTTCTTTTCTTTTTCTTTTTCTCCTCCTTGATTGGGTCTGGCTTCTTACAACCCAATCCTTCTTTTCCTTTCCTTTGCCCAGCCTAACCCGCACTACCATCGCCCTTCTCCTTTATGTCTCAGTGCTGCGTTTTATTTATTTTAACCCACGGAACGCTGCGTTTGATTTAAACATACCCTCACCTCATGCCCAACCGCCCGATCCTCCTCCTTTTCTTTCTTTTCTATTTTTTCCCAAAGTAACAGGTCCCCCACCTTTCTTCTTCTTCGCCCAGCCTTTGATCCTGCCTAGTGTCAATGTCGAGCACTTGCAACCACTGCCCCGCCTTGGTATTTTCATGCCGATATCGCCTCTTTAACTGGTCGTTTTCTCCCTTTCTCTTCCTCCTAATTCACTAACTACATAGACCAATCCAATGCTCCCTATGATCGTGCGATTATATCTCCTTTCCTTGCACAACCCCTGCCCCGAAATTTGCTACCACTGGCCAATCATCGCTGCCGGTGACCCTAACCCTACTTTCATTACCCCCTATCTGACCCATAAAACACTATCCTCCCTTTTTTTCTCTATAAATATACCCATAATGAGCGTGGTATCGAGCTCTTGCTCCCCAACCCTGAAAACTCCCCTTGTTGCCCCTCCCTTTCAGACATCGTTTCCGCCATTGTCGGCCAACTCCACCACCCACTTCTCTTACCAAACTCTTCCTTGCACCACCTTTTAGCTAACCAAACATCCCATATCCCTGTATTCTTCTTGCACAAGCCACCACGGCTATGCGAATTAACCTTCGTAATCAACCCTCTCTTAAACCTCCGCCGCCCTTCAAACCACCATTAGCTACCTCTTCTGTCACTTCCACCACTCCTTTTACCTCCTAAATTATGTTGTAGACCCTCATCTACATTCCCCTACCTTTATTTTCCTCTCCCTCCCTTTCCTCCTCTCTCTTTCTCTCCTTCTTCCCCATTCGGCCACCACCGCCGCAGCCGTGCGCCACCACCCTCATGTTGCCCCTCTCCTCCCTCTCCTCCTAGGAAACTCTAAACACCCCAATCCCACCTCCATTCCACCTCTCTTTTTTCCAACATCAAACTTTTCCCCTTTTCTTCTCTTTTTCAGACAATCGCCGCCACCGTAATGCACCACTTTTGGTGTCGCCCATCACCTCTAGCCTAAGGTTGAACCCTAGACCCTCTCAGCCCTTCTCCCTATTTTTATAAGCCTTAATTTATTTTATTTCATTTATTTGACTATAAATACTATTATTATTATTATTTCTATTTTTAATATGAATTATTATTATTATTAGTATTAATGTTTTTTATTATTATTTCTATTGAGGACCAAATCACTATTATATTTTTAATTCAATTTTTTTTTTATTATTAGTATTAGTATTGTTATTATCTTTATTATTAATATTAATATGTTGTTATTATTATTATTATTATTATTATTATTATTATTATTTTGAATTACTATTATTATCAGCCTATTATTATTATTACAGCTACTTTACTATTAGTTTTGCTATTATTATTATTATTATTATTTTCAAGTGTTAGTATTATTATTTTATGTAGAGTAGAAACCCTACTTTATGTTACCTTTGATTATTATCCCTACTATTATTACAATTACAATTATTATCATTTTTACAATATTGTTATGGTTTTATCATTATTATTATTACTATTTCATTATTATTTTTACTACTAAATTTTATTATTAAAGTTACTAATATTATTATTGGTATTATTTTGGTAAAGAGGCCGAAGCCCTTATTTCACTTTATTTTTGAATAATGTCCTTTTTATTATTATTATTGTTACTATTATTATTATTCTTATTTATATTCTTATTGATATTACTTTTAGTATCTTTTTTATTATTATTTTAGTATGATTATTATCATTTAGGTAAAGTCTTTAGCCCTTATATTATCAACTTTTATAATATTTTTATTATTTATTATACCTTTAGCAAAGTTAGAAATGTTTTAATGTTATTTTTATTAATATGTTATTATTTTATCAAAACCCTAAGGAGGCGTAGGAGCGTGCTCCAAGATTGATATCGTTTTAGGTAAGAGGCTACTAATGCCTATTGTGTATTGATGTACATTAAATGCCTTGTATGTTATACATCCTATGTTATTATTATAATTGGTGCGTATATGGTATGACGTGAAGTTGAAGCATGTTCTTGTTTTGTTATATGACATGTGTATTACGTATATGTGATGATATGTGTTGTGACCCTATAAGACATGCATGTGAGGATGTTGATGTGGTTTGTGTGGGACAAAGGATGAAAAAGGAGAATGGGGGAAAGAAGTTGACCAAGGGATGTGAGTTGACCTGAAATTTTGATGATCTCTGAGTGGAGGAATAAATTGGGAAATTTAGGGTTTTGTGTGGAAAAATCTAATTTATGGTTTTATATGGGAGAGTTTAATTTATGGTTTTGTATGGAAGAGCCTAATTTATGATTTTACATGGTTTTATGTGCGAGAATCTAATTTATGATTTTGTATGGGAGAATCTAATCTATGGTTTTGTATGGAAAAATTTAATCTATGGTTGTATATGGAAGAATCTAATCTATGCTGTATGGGAGAAACCTTGGGTTTTGTGTGGATTGAATCTTGGGCTTTGCTTGAAGGTATCTAGGGCTTTGCACGGATGAATATTTGGGTTTTATATGGTTTGAATCTAAGGTTTGGTATGGATGAATCTTTGGTTTTGTGTGGATTGAATTTAGTGTTTTGGATGAAGGAATATTGGGTTTTGCATGAGAGAATTTAAGGTTTTATATGGTTGAATCTAGGGTTTCACATGGAAGTTTTACGGTGTACATGAAAAGTTCAAAAGGTTGCATGGGCTTTGTAAAGTTTGCATGGGAGTAAAGTTTACATATGGAAAGTTGATTTGGGTTGTGAGGAAGGTACTGTAAGTGTTGTTTGGGTGTTGGAACACTTTGGATGAAAATAGTACATAGAGTAATATAAGGTACGTAGGAGACCGAGCTAGGGTTTGTATGGACAATTAGGGTTTGGTGTGGCTGCTTATGGTTTTTGTGGTATCATGTGTAATTTGTGATTAAAGTGTAATTATGATGGTGGAATTTTATAACTTTTGATGTGTGAAGTGTAAAGGGAATGATTCATGCATGTCTAGGGTGAAAGCTTTTGAATAAGATACTTAAAGCATTAATTACATAAAGTGTTGAGCCAGACCCAGACCAATCCACCGGCATAAAATAGTGGTAGGTTATGTTACCCTCGCTACTGATCCACTGGCTAAAATAGTGGCAGGGCATGTACCCTCGCGACCGATCCACCGGCTAAAATAGTAAGGTTCCTATACTTGTGTGGACTCTATAAAGAAAATGGCGTGAATTAATTTCTAATAAAAGAGTAATTAAATATTTAATCTGTAATAATCCTGTACTTTATGTGTGGCCTGGATCATTTGTAGGTTGTATAATTTCCTTCATAACCTTATGTACTATATGTGTGGGTTTGAAAGTGTAAGTTGAGTATTATTTTGCATAATTCTATATGCTTATGTGTTGGCCTTAGTAATCGGTTACCTTACGTAGTACGTAGCATACTGATCACCCGTTTCATGGGTGCTGCTCATTACCACAAGTAGTATGCCCTTCTAACTTTGTGCAGGTGGGCGAGACATTAGTCGGGGTTGAGCGTAGAGCATGTTTTGGCTCCAATTTTGAGAGTGTTGTGGCCATATTTACTCGTTATGCGATTTATTCCTTTTGTATCGGATTTATTTATTTTGATTTATTACCTTGTGTTGAGTGCTTTAAATGAATCTTTTATCGGTTGTAAGCTATTTCCCTTTTTAATATAAATAATAATTATTTACGCGTATTCTAATTTTTGTTTTACAACCGTTTAATGCTTATTTGGAATTTGGATTGTCTTGATTTATTATTGATTATTACTTTTCTTCTAGCCTTAGCACTAGAACTGTCGGAGAGAACCAGTTTAGTACTAAGTGTGGTAGTAACATCCCTAGAATTCACAAGTTTTTAGTTTAAAGTCTTTCACTTTAAAAAAAAGTTGTGAATTTTGTAGCGTTACACTTCTCTTCTCAAGTAGGACCTTCTCAAGTATCAAGTTTACTTTTTAATTCATCATCATACTATCTGAATTCAAAGATTTATTCTATATCATTAAACCAATTAAAGAACATTTTAGCATTTAAATTACCAAAAATTTAGTAAGGTTTAGCTTTATATCTTTATCCTCATTTTATGTATGCCTTATTTATGGATTGTAAAGAGTTAAATTTCTATGGGAGATATACCATATATCCTCCTTTCCATCTTCGTCATATGCCATCTTCAAATCTTGGTTTCATCCTTTAGCTTAAACCACATGCCTAACCATTCCTTTCACTCAGTCAATTGTGTTTTGCATGTTTATTAAGTTTTTTTCCTTAGCTACGCATGGCTCTATCAATTGGACTTGACTTTACATTATTAGAAGTTGTTGGATTTTAGCATTGTGTACATTCATGTTGATGTTGAGAACTTAAATTTCAGCAAGTATAAAATTTATCTTATATTTACTAACCATGTTGGTTTTGAAGATGATAAACACACAATATAGGTGTAACACCCCTAAAATTTACATTTGAAAATTTTGGTTTGTTAACAAAAAACCTACACCAAATAAGGGGTGCTATAATCATGATCAGTACAAACCTAGCCCTTAGCAAGTCTCATACTAACCATAAAGCGAAAAGATAATAAGGAATGGTAGTAGGAGATGATTAAAAACATAAGAAGTTGAACATTAAACATAGAAATGAAATAGATGATAACATCCCACTATAGGGGAAATAAAACAGCAGAAACACAAAATGTTAAATAGTCCAGAGAACACCCTCTCTAGCCCCATCCTCGGAATATTAGAATGTCATTATGCCTTGACTAGCTTATCCTAGGCATCAAAATCCTTGAGGGTCTCATTTCCTATCTACACAGACTCAGGAGGGGCCACTACTCATGGGAATTACAAGCACCCATAATAAGAGTGATCAATATACTATGTACTACATAAGGTAACCATGTAGTTAAGACAAGGCACAACACATAAAATAAAAATAATATGTATGTAGTAGGGTTTATTAGATTATCAGGGTTTAAACCATTTTTACCATGTTTAATGAGTAAGGTAACCATTAATTAAGACAAGGCAAAACACATAAAATATAAATAATATTCAAGTAGTAGGTTTTATTAGATTATTAGAGTTTAAACCATTTTTACCATCTTTACACATCTTTTGAGTTATATCTATGAGAGTACAGAGACCCTACTATTATGGCTCGTGGAATGAAAATAATTTCTCTAGGGTAGAACGCGCTCAGCTACTACTATTATAGCCAGTGGAATAGTAAACCTGAACATCCCTAAGGTAAAACATTCCTGGATACTATTATAGCTAGTGGAACGGTAACATCCTAAGTCTGGTCGCAAGCCATGTAGTGTTACACTATAAATAATTAGTATCTGTTCTATAATTCATCATCATCCAATATTTTAACTTATTAAGCTTAGAACCCCCACTATTATACATAGTGGAAAGAGAGTACGACTTGAGGGCAAACACGCTTAGCAACTATTATAGCCGGTGGAATGGTATCAAGGCCAAAATGCTCCTAATGACTATTATAGCTAGTGGAATGGCAACATCCTAACTTTGGGTCCGGCTTAATGATCTTCCACTTTAAGTAATTAGTATTTCATTTATTTCTTGTTCAATAAGTAACCCCCATCAAGACATGCACACTCCTATAGGCTCTCCCGACTCATTACCACTCTACCACCCTAGACTTCTTGAATTACACTATCCCTTAACTTGGCACCTCTACATCCCCCAAGACTCTAGGGCTCCCATGCACCTTCCACCATACTCACAAACGAATTTAGAACCCCCACATATATAGGTTAAGGTCCACTTCCCCAATTATCCACCTTTACTCACCATTACCCACTAGTGTTTCCCCTTGAAACCCTAAACTAGTCTATGTGGCCCTAGCCTCTCCTGTTCTTACTCAGTTTACATTTTACCTTAATTCAAAGACCATTAACATACTCAACCTACTCTACATCTTATAGCCCAACTCCTCAACTCCCACATGTGATAATGATACCCTAGTTTGTCATCCCCCAAAACCCTAATATTTCCCCTTTTCCTCCACACCCTCTTCTCCTACACAACTCTACCCTAAAATTGACTTGACTCCCACCTCCATGTGGCACACCCCTCATCAAAACACCCATGTCCAACAAATCTCCTTAACCTTTTCCATAGTACCCCTATCATTAGGGTTTTACCCTAAAAAACCCTAGTTTATGATCCCATTTATACTTCCATCAACCCACATGCTAAATCTTGCCCAAATACACCAATCACCCAAAATACACTGTCCTCCCCATGGTCAACCCTCAAAGTAGATTTCGCCATGTAAATCCTCTCCCCCTTGCAACACATATACACCCTATGCAAGGCTCATACTCCCCATGAAAGATTTTACCCTAACCCTTCCCTTTATTATTTTCTCCTTTTTATTTTCTCTACCATATTTCATAAGATAATTAGGACATTTGCCACAAATCACGTCACTCACTCCACCCTCTTTATTTTCTTCAATCACCCATAACCACTCAAATCCACAAAAGTCATCTAGGCTTACATACCATAATATTTCAACCATACATAAGACATGTCCATACATAGTAAGTTAAAACAATAGATACAACACATAATAAAAATGATTCTCACCATACCTTAGCTCCTTGCAAGCCAAGCTATACCACACACATACTCAGTTCACATACCTATATATTTATACATAGCATACCAATACACCGATAAACATAAGATTTTTAAAATAACCCAAAGACTTAACCATATCCTTACCTTGTTGGACTCTAGGCTTAAAGAATGAATCATATGGCTCCTCACGAGGAAGGGTTTGCTCAAAACCTATAAAGAGAGCATCATTAGTCATTTCACCTTCTTCCTACTTTTTTTTTATTTCCTTAACCAAATAATGATGATGACGACGACGATGATGATGATGATTATGATAATAATGTTAGTAATAACAAATTATTAAAGTAAAATATACTAAATAAGTACGAGGGAGAAGGGCACACCTAGAAGGGAAAGTATGTAAGAGGGTAGCGGTAGCGCGCTGTGATGGTCAAGAATGGTGAAAAAGAGGGGTTTGGGGTTAGAAAAAGGGATGGGAGTTAGGATTTACTAGGTGGTACGGTTCCCTAGGTCAGGGGGTTTATGTGTGGTGGTGGTGGCCTCACGACTATGGTATAGCAGTGGTAGCAGCAGCAATCGAGAGGGAGAGAAAAATAAAAAAGGATGAAAGGAGAAGAGAGAAAGGAAGAGGTGGAGGTGTGGTAAGGTAGGTGTTTTTTTGTGCGGGAAGGGAGGTATGGAGGGTGGTGGTAGTAGCGGAGGTGCTAGCATAAGGTGACGCTGGTCGTGGAAGAGAATGCAAAAGGGAAGCTTGAGCTACCCTCATTGCATAGGTGGGGAGAGAAGAGGAAGGGGAATGAAGAGTAGGGGAGTGGTTAGTTAGGTGTAGGGTGGTGCAAGGAAGAGGAAGGGAGGGAGTGGCAATAGTAGTGCAGCCTAGTGGTGGCAGTGGTAGCATCTATTTTGGCGGTATGAGTAAGAGTGGGGGAGTAGGTTGGTAGACAGAAAAAGAGGAGATGAGGGAGTGGGGAGGGGTATTTATAGGTGTACGGGTTGGGGAAGTGAACACAAAGGGGAAGAAGATAAGGAGAGGGGTTAGTGGTTGCTTGTTGTCATAAAGGCTAGAGGAGCAATGTAGTAGGGGGAGAGGTGGCTGGTTTTGGAGGGTAGGGGAGTAGGTGAGGGGCTATGGGGATTCTGAGGGAGGGGGACTATAAAGGTTCATGCCTACTATATGACCTACAAAGCTAAATGGGGAAAGGAGGGAGATAGGGGAGGGGGAGCTGCAAAGGGCAACCGTGTGCAGGATGCGTAGGTTGGGGAAGAAGAAGAAGGTAGGGACAGAAAAGGAAAGAAGAGAAAAAGAGAGGGAGAGAAAAGAAAAAGAGGGGGTTATTGCACATAGGCTTAGGCTGCTCAAGGGGAGGAAAAGAAAAAGAAAATTGGGCCAGGATTGGAGGAAGGAATGAAAGTAAAGAGGGGGAGGGTGCTAGGTTGCCGCTGGGCATAACCCAGTAGGCTAAAGGATGGGGAAAGAAGAAAAAATTAAAAAATAAAAAGAAAAGGAAGAAAAGAAAGAAAAAGATTATAAGAAAAGGGAAAAATAATTAGGGATAATAAGGTGATAGGGTGTTTTGGATTATTTTTTTAGAGTTTTAGGAAGAATAATAATGATAATTTTTATTAATTTTGAAATTATTACGAATCATTTATAATTTATCATAGGTTTGTAAATAAATTTAATTTTTATTTATTATGTCCGTATATCATTTTTCTTCTTCTTTTATTATTATTATTATTATTATTATTATTATTATATGAAAAATGGTACATGTAATTAAATCTTATCTACTAATTCTTTATTTTTATCTTAAATCCTAAAATAAAATTTTGAGGTCTTACAATATGTGTTTGAAAAGAAAAGAAACTTGTATAGGTGCTAACATTGAGAAACCGAGAGGCATAACTAGTTTCTTCATGGAGTTTGAGATGTTTTTGGTAAGTTCTTACAAGGATACTAAGAAATAAGAGAGGGAGATAACCAAGTGTGGTTGGTGAAATTTGGAGTTGGGATAAAGTGATTCTTGGATAAGATTTGAAAGTTGTATGCTATAATTAGACAAGTGAAATTTCAATGGTGTAATCAATTTGATCTTCAAAGGTTGAACATATGGGGTGATGATAATGGTTCAAGTGTATGAGGAGTTGATGAATGGAGATTGTCAGATGTAATATGGTTTAAATATTTTGGCAAGATATTTGATTATGTTGAATAAAAACAAGTGGAATCTTGTTTGAAGATTATAGAAATTTATATGAAGGAATGAAGAGGTGATCAAATATGGAAAGTAGTATTCAAAATTGGTCATGAAAGAAGGGTGGATAATATGTTCTTGAATGAGTTTTGAGGATGCTTGAAGATAGGAAGAAGGTGGTTGAATAATCACTGGTGATGGCTTGAAGAATTGAATATCTTCAAATTTTGTAATTGAAGATGCAAAACGAGGACATAGATGTGCTAAAGGATGCCTTAATATTGCCTACAATACATGATGAAGATCAATGGATCATGTAGATGATTAACGTGTAAGGATTTGTGCATGGAACAAAACATAGCTAGATGGTTGAATTTTGCTAGCAATTTGAATTAATTGAAGAGTGAACCTAGCTTTGATGCCAAAAATGATGCAGATCAACTTACCAACAACAAAATTAGATGAAATTGAAAGTCTTCAACAATGGTTAGGAGGATTTAATTGAGTGAATTGGTTTAGTTTTTAGGGAATGGACAAAAAGGGAGAATAGGAATCTTCAACTGAGATTCAAAAAGAAAGGTTTAAACTTTAAATGTTTCTCCAAGAACACATTTAATGGGATTTTAAGATAGGAATGCTCAAAGCAACTTCTAAGAAGAAGATAATATCACATAAAAGAGAGAAATTTAGCCAAACTAGCTTGATTATCTTTCAATTGATTAGTCAATCATATATAATGGACGACCATATTTATAATACTCGTAGAAAATTCTTACAACCAATTAATATTTACCTAACAACTAAACTAGTTGCTACTTAACAAATATACATATTGGTAACAACTTTAGAACTGTGACCCTTAGTATGTCAGCAATAACATAGATTTAGTTGTAACCAACCTAACCTATAGCTTGTTTAGTTGTTGAACTTATTAGGATTAGTTATAACACTGTAACAAATGTAATCTATTACCCTAACTATGTTTCATTAATTACAGAATCACCAACATTAAATTTGCTAACATACATACATACATAAAATAGCAAGCTACATAACCCTAATATACACTTGATGGTAACCTGGGGTTTATAATAAGTTATATAGAATAATATGGTATTTGCATGAGCTTATTGTCTTGTCCTCTATGTATGGCATAACTTGAATGTTTGAACATCTTGTACACAAAAGTTTATCAAAGTGTCTTCAATGTCTTATGTACCTTCCTCTTGTAAATATGTAATAAATTTACGAGAATATCTTAAAGTATTTTCATTAGCCATGATAGAAATATTATCAAAAGTATTTAATATGATTGGTTCAATTATTAAGTATATCAATTCCTCATTATCAAGAGGATCATAAGATGTTCTCGTATCATTTTACAAAAATTTCATCATTTCCTTTTACCTTTCTTTGTACTTTGGTTGCTTTATTTTCGTTGTCGACTATTCTAATTATATATAAAAATATATATATATCGTTTTCTTTTTAGTATGAAATACTATAGTTTTTAGAAGACATATAATAGTTTATTTCTCTTACCGAAAGTAAACATAAATAGACAATATTTATAAAATCATCATTATCTTTTCTTAACACTTAAATATTATTATTTCTTGAACTATGTATAGTAAATTTCTTTATCTATTAAAAATAATTTTTACTGTCTACCATAGATAAATTTTTTTAACTATAAATAATAATTCTTAATGTTTACCGAGAGAGTTAATTCTCATTTGATAATTTCTATACACAGACGCACTTGAAAAAAGGCAACTTTACCCACAATCTGTTTTCTTTGTTTTTGGTTTTAATGATTGATGGCGTGAAGGCCCCTCGTGACTTCATTTTGCAACCCACATCTAATCCCACTCCGAAAATCAGTTTTGATGATTGTTTCTCCCGGTGCGTATTCACTGTCCCTACGTGATTGGTGACCAACTTTTCTATGCCAAAAAGGACAATCCACCATCTTTGGGAATCCGGATGCGTTTGCGCCTTTGCGGTACCTTAATAAAGCGATGCATACATACAAAAGCAAAAAATCTAAATTTTTTATATATACATAGATAGATAGATAGAACAAGCTCAATGTATGATTAGTTGAGTTCCAATTATTCGTGTCCATAAAAATACATAATGTTAACTAAATATTTCAATGATTTAAACGATGCGTGTTCTAATTACTCGAGTCAATAAGTAAAGTAAATATCAATCTAGTTCACCATATTTATTTTTAGATATAGTAATAGTGAAATATTTAATTTAACTAGATATGTATTCGGATATCAGATATCTTAAATATAACTATACTAGATATATGAAATAGGGAAAAGAAAAAGGAAAAGATCTATTTTTTCGAAACCATTTGTCCCTGTTACTTCAAAACAACTCATCGCTCACTGATCTTATATTATTCTGGTTGAAGATGACTATATTCAACTTTGTTAATTCCTCTAATTAAGTGTATTCTTTTGAATTAATTTTGTTTATGGAATTTATCCAATAATCCTTAGTGGCTGGCAACAGGAAAAAAAAAACGCTGTATCGAAATGTTACATCAATTATATCCATAAAAGCATAGCAGTTATTTTGCAACTATTTAACTTAGTGGAGAATATAAGAATACTAATTTAGCTCCCTACCCCTTCACCCACCTTTCCATTTTTATTATTTTTTTATTACATCATGTGGCTTAAAATCATTAATCTAGAGATTTGTCTTTCACTAAATTAAACAAAGTACGTATCTTGATTAAGCTATCCAAAAGTGGTTGGAAAAATGGCACTAAACAAAATATAATTAAACGTATAACGTCATAGTTGGCGAGAGTTGGTACTACTTTTGCTATTTCATTAGAAAACAATTAAGGGACCGGTTGACTATAATTTGTAGAACAAAGGATAAGTGTTTCATTAAGCTAAAATAGTATTACGTTCCAGATCAAAATGGATCTTAGATCCGATCCAAGCCCATGCCATCTATAATGGCTGTAGGACTAAGTTTTCTAACACGAAAGATGTAGATTGGATATAGGATCATGTATGTTTAAATGAATTTGAATTTTTGTGTACGAACATATCCTGACGCAACCAAACCTGAGTTGGGGTATATATATAATATATACAAATACATATATACATTGTCTAATTATCTTTTTTATAGTTTTAAAAATCAGATCGAATCAACCAGTTTGGTTGAGGAATTAGTCAGATTATTGTCAAGAATTTATATACCGGATTTTACAAGTTCGGAACAAGTAAAAACTAGTACATAGGTCAAAAATTCGTTGGAAGCTGGTATAATATATATATATATAGTTTATTTTTTATATAATTCACCCTTTTTTACTTAATATATACTACTAATTTGATAAGTCCAAACCACTAATTTAACTACTGAACCAATAAACCAAATATGATACCATTTTCATGACCTATCTAATTTTTAAAACTATGACATTTATTGTTTTAACAATTATGGTTTATAGTTTGATTCGATGTCATTTATGTTGCACAACTTTATTCAATGTCAGGTAATGATTTGAATTATTTAACTTTACTCTACCCTTAGCACTTTAGCTATGAGATCAAATTGTATTTTGATTGATATATCCTACGTTGATGCAAGGGCTTTACATGTCACTTTAAATTAGTTTTTGATAAGTTAACCATTTTTTATAAAATAATAAGCCATATCTATTAATGATTCCTTTAAGAGACATTTATCCACTAGACTTGATGCGTAAAATCATAAATATATACTTTGGAGACCCGGTGGATCTTGATTCAAAAAGAATATATGAGTTTGGTTTAGGATTTAAATGAACCTAAAATATATTCCATGAATTGTTATTCCTATATATATGGGTATATTGTCATCACTAAATACTAATAATCTTTGTTTTTAGTCTATTTTACAGCTATTTTTAGTTATTACTAGTGCTTGATCGTAATCTTACCGACTATGATTAATTTGTGCCCCAATTTTTTTTTTTTTGGTTTTGTTGTAAGCACATTCACATAATAATATTAATATGTCTTGAGTATGGTAAGCTATAAGATATATCTCGGGTACAGCGCACTATAAAGGCCTAATTGCGCTCGGATGATACTATAAGTCTATAACTAACCAAAGAAAAAAAAAGATTCATTTGTCACTTAACATAGATGATCGATGGAAAAGCTAGCAGCCACTTTATGGATGATACCAAGCTTCGAACATTGAGCATTATAGAATGTAGATGCTGTCTAAAACAGAAATAATATCATTTGTGCGTATACATATATATTGAGAACGATATCTTTTGGGGAGAACATATTTAAAGAAACTACTAAATGAAAAAAGGGACCCATGGTATTTTTGAAAATGTCAATGACGATAATATATTTTATTGCACTGTTAGATGTGTTTGCGCGTACGCACTTGTGTTCAAACTCAAACTAAACCATATTTAAAATATAGATACACTTTTTGTTGAAGAGGCTGATTGAACAAAATATTTAGTATTTTTTATTATTTTTATATTAAAGAATATTATTTTTAATTAATTAATATTGTTAATATCTTATTTTTATTATTTTAAAATAGTGATACCATTATTTTCCTTTTTACTTAAAAGAAGGTATCAAAGATTATGAACAATGGCCATAGATGGGTGGTCAAACTACCTACTTGATCAGATGGTTGATTGGCCATTTTGGCAGACCAAAAGTTACATCAAATTTATTATTCTAGGTTTGGCTTCCAATGTTTATTAAAAATTTTTATTTTTGATTTTAAAATAATTTTTTGAAGGCTTTCCGCACTTGTTATAATTTTTGAAATTATTTTGTTACATTTTTTTTATAATTAGGGGTAGGAAACATCATCAGACAAAATACAAACATAATAAAAAGAAACTAAGAAACAAAGGGGTCATGCCCTAACGAACCGCAATCACAAAAGGCCTGGACATTATGGGCCACCTCCTTAGCTCTGTAATGAAAATCCTTTCTTCGAACCTTGATCCGAAAACTAATTCTTGATTTGATGAGCATGATCATCCACCTTATACATATTTGTTAAATATAAAAAACTATTTTATTTCTGAACTCCCATACAGTTTCCACTATTACATAGAAAGCTGCGATCCAAATTTCTCCCCTAAATCCTTTTTTTCTCCCTTCTAGCCAAGCAGTAGCGTTAACCTAAACCGAACTCGACATCACCCACATACATCCAAGCCACTCATAGATCTCATACTAAACCTTCTCCATCATGTTGCAATGCAGAATAACATGGTTAACCGATTTCTACTCAGAGTTGCAAAAAGAACATTCTAACTCCCTTATGTCCACAATTTGAAGCCTGACCAACCTATTTATCGTGTTGAGTCTATTCTAAATCGTAAACCAAGAAATGAGTTTAATCCTTAGCGATGCTATACCACTTGAAACCATGCTGAGAGACCTATTACTCACTACTACGAAAATGGAAAATAATAACGGGACATTAATAGTGATGGTTTGAAAAAAGTTATCAAACGCGTGAAAATTAATGTGGGGGATAATTTTGATAACGGTTATAATTCAAAACCATTATTAAAAGGGTAATGTTAAAATTTGCACGGATGTTTTAATAACGGTTCACGTAAAACCGTTATTAAAAGATGTTTTAATAACGGTTCATACAAGAACCGTTATCAAAAGTCTGAATGTTTTAATAACGGTTCTTGAAAGAACCGTTATTAAAACATCTTTTAATAACGATTCTTTAAGGAACCGAAATTAAAACTCCAAAATTACACTTTTATTTTCCTCAGTTCTATTTCATGTAAAAAATTTCATACTCTCTACACCTTCATTCTCTTACTTTCCTTCTCCTTGCAAACCCTCGCACCACCACACCATGCACCACCACTCCGGCTCCTCTCTAAGGGAAACCCTCGCACCGTCAACTCTCCACCACCCCTCTACCATTGTCGGCTTTACATGTGTGTGTTGTCATTGTTTTGAACCTAGCTACCCAGCACTTGTACCTTCATCCTCCGTCGTGTTTGTAGGCCCTTGCCGCTCTCAACTTGCTCGCTGTCGTGTTTGTAGCCAGCTCACTTTACGTATGCGTTTTTTCTTCCTCTTGTAACTTTTTATTTACTTATACATATAAATGCATACACGTTGCTATAGGCCAAGTTGCATTTGTTTGTTATTAAAAAATTGCGGTTTGTCGTTCAAAAATGTGTTGTTGAATATGTTGGTTGAAAATGTTGCTGTTCGTTGTTGAATTTGTTGCATTATTGTTATATATTAACAAATGCATGTATTGGTCAAGACCTTTACATATATACATAATATGAATGTGAATGTAGAATTATATACATTTTCACTCATAAAAACTATATATATATATATATATACATACATACACATTTTCATTAATATGTATAGGACACTAGCAATAAGATATAGGAAATGTCATATAATGAAATGAAAATATATTTTACATATGCACATCATTAAATGAAAATTTCAATTAGAGATGCATATGTTAATGATTGCTATTTGATGAGGATTAAATAGATATAGAAAATAAGGAACATATAAAAGTGAATAATTAAATGGAGAGAAATAATTGTGTATAATAATAATAATAATAATAATATAATTTATATATTAGGGTTTAATTACAGTTAGCTAGGTTTAGGATTAGGGTTTTATGAGGTTTAGGGTTAGGTTTTATTATAATAAATTATAGTTAATCAGGGTTAGGGTTTATCGTTTATTATGGTTAATTAGGGTTAGGGTTAGTATTAATATCTTTTTGGAAACGTGTAAGCATGATTCGTGTATATATATATATATATATATATATATATATATATATATATAGAATAGCATGATACATTTGAGATTAACTCTTTCTAAGCATGATTCGTATCAATAATATAATGGTACATTATGCTCAATACATAACATTCGCTCAATACATAACATTCTAACATTATTTATTTATTTATTTATTTTTTGTAGAGATTTGGCCAACAAAAACATTGATAGGGACCACAGTGATGAAGAAGGGAAAAGAGGACCTACGATTATGACAATCATCATAGACATGAGGAATAAAGGAGAATTAGTTGAATTGGGATGAAATACTTACAATCTTCCCATTGGCCCTTACACAGACATGTTCTTAACTGACATTTCACTTGTGACCCGTAACCGTGTTCCTATCTCCTATAATAATTGGAAGCAGGTTCCAAAGGGTCATAAGGACCATATTTGGTAGGTAATCATGGTAAATATGCTATTTTATGTAATAATTTTTATATGTCAAATATTATTAATTTTATAACGTTAACATCGGTATATGTCTACATGTCTTATTTTGCAGAGAGTGTTCAATGTCCCAGAAAGTAGGAAGAAATGGATTCTTAGACATTGTGGAGAGCGTCTAAGAACATTTAGGTCTTATTTAGCTCATAGGAAAATGTATAGAAAGAGGGATGGTTCTCTACAGCAAAACCCACCTAAATGATAAGTTTCATCGACCAAGAAAGTTGGAACCAATTTATTGCATATCGTCTTACGGGGAATTTTAAGGTATTTGTTAGATAACAACTAAACTTTTTGTATCGATCCCAATATTATGCTTAATATTGAAATAACCATGTGACTATGTTTTGTCTTGTCTCATAGGAAAAAAGTACCCAAAATAAAGAGATTGTAAAGCAAAATAAATACCGGCATAATATGGCTCGCAAAGGCTTTGTGGGCCTTGAAGAGGAGTTGGTATGCATTTTGTGATTTATCTATTTACATGTAAATGTCAAATTTTATAATAATAATTAAGAATATTTTTTGATTTGTAGCTCCTAGCCCAAGACTTGGACCCATGTACCTCATCCATCTATATTGGTACATTATGGAAGAAGGCTAGAGACCCAAGAGATGGATATATTAATGGATATGTGGATGTTGCAGCCAAAAAATTGTAAGTTTGTAGATATCTAGAATCCTACTTAGTTTTATTTTAGAAAACTATTATATTATGCTTATTCCTATAAGTTAAATTTACATATATTATATACATTACAGTATGAACTTGAAACGTCAGATGGTGAGGAGGGGGTGAACCAATATAGCATTGTGTCCCAGTCTATAGGAATTGTAGAACACCCTGGAAGACACAGTGGTGTTGGATTAGGTGTTACAAGAACGAGCATGTGTGGTCAATCTCATGGTTCTCGAAGCACTAATGAAGAAGTCGCCATCCTTACCCAGAAATTGAACATGGCATTTGAACGGATGGAAACAATGGAGCAAGAGTTGTCATTTATTAAATATCAAGGGTATAAGCCATCCGATTCTGTAGACCATGATCAACTTCACATACCTAATATAAATAACGTCAAAGATAGTTGTCAAGCTGATGCACGTCTTTCTACTCTTCCCGAGGTAAGTATTACAAACTATGAATTGTTATTAAATATATTCGGTGTAATAAATAATTAATAATGTGTAATATTTTTGTTTAGGTTTTGCATATATGTGACTTGTTAGTAAATGACCTTTCAACACTTTTGGCGAAAGGAAGGGTCCACATTAGTCACAATACCCAAACGCAAACAGTCCACGGGTACAATTTAGCCCTAAATATAAGGCCGGTGAGTATTGACACTCCAATCATTGGCAATACACACTTGCCTTATTATAAAGAGGGCGATGAGGCAACCACAGTACTAGAAGCTCATGGAAGCTTCTTGGCTTGGCCTACGGATTAGATATGTGTCCCTACTGAAGAGGTATTAACATTCAACATCTTCATTAGACCTTGTTTAGTTGTTACACTATTCATACCTTTTTCATATATATATTTATATGCTCAATACATATTTTGTTTAATATTATCAATTAAGGAATTAAAAAAGGAATAAAAAAAGAAAACTGCTCCTACTAGTAAAACCAAGAGAGGTACTAGCAGAACGAGCAACACAAAAGAGGGCGCTACTAAAGGAAAAAGAGCTAAATCTTAAAAATCAGTTATCCCACAAAAGATTCCTTATTCAAGGAAAAGCCAACCTCCACCAGCAATAGCTTTATTATATTTTATGCCCAAATCTACCTCAGGGACAATTATATTTTCATTGATTGTTGTCCTAAGTATGTTGGGAGGGGCGATGCTACTTACATGGTATCGACGGTTGGCATAAGCAACATTTATAATCAGGAATGGATGTCAACCATGAGTGTCGTCGTCTATGTCACGTAAGTATTATTTCATTTTGAGATTTTAGTACTCTTAACTTGTACAATTGGAATTTTTATGACCTCTTATATGAGTTATTAGCTATTAACAAATATGCATTGTTATTGTCGTCCATAGGTTGGTAGCTAATTGCGCTGCCATGGAGGGAATGATGTCCTCTATTGTGTTTGTGTACTCATACTACATAGTTGATGGTAGTACAATAAGCGAGAGTAGGCACATAAACTATTTAGTGGATCGCATTTTGATTGATGGATACAACAAGCTCTATCTCATTCCTCACCTTGCAAATGAACATTGGGTTTTGTACGCCATCCGACCTGATCTTAATAAAGTCTATGTGTTTGATTCCCTTCGAACCTATGACATGCCTTTTGAAGTCACTCGTTGTGGTGGGAACGAATTTATCAACATGTTAGTATACTTTTCACTTCTTACTTCATTAGCTTATTTATACATATATTCTACTTTCATTATTTGAGGTATATATGCTTACAATATTTTGTATCCAACTCTATTTATTAGGGCACTATGGACGGCGTATCAAAGGAGAGATGGGAATGGTGTCCCAAACCCAAAGAATCTTCAATATGAGCCTGTCATAGTAAGTAGGAAGACCACTATTTTGTATTTTATTTTAATTCAAATTAATATCTAATAGTTAGAAAGCTAACTAAATTCATTTGACAGTTTCCACAACAGCAAAACAACAATGATTGTGGATACTATGTATGTAGAGCAATGGATCTGATAGTCCAGAACAGATCGGTCAACATAGATTCAAGCCATGTATGTTTTCTTTTTGATATTTTTCCATTAATGAATCATGACATATATGTTTGGTACTTGACGTAAGTGCTAACTATATATTAATCGAAACTTGGGCATTATAGTTTTTTACCGATGACTATGCATGAGGCCAGCAATATAATGTTGATGAAATTGATGATGTTAGAGACTAATGGGCCAAGCACGTGCACTCATCCATTCGGTATTAGGTAGAGATCTATATATTCTACATGCATGTTCAGGTTTGTATTTGGTCTTTCTCTTTTGGTCTTCTAGGTTAGATTTATGAACTTTTTACTTTGGGATGTAGAGCTATCAAGTTGTGGTATGCCTACTAATTTTGATTCCTGAGTATGTCCGGTGTATTAAGACATACATACTAATTAGAGATTGATTGAAATTATGGTGTGATTGTAGATTTGTTATGAATTGTTGTTGTTTCATGATGCAGATCTGGTAATTATTTAAACATACAACTGTGTATGTGGGCAGGACCAAACAGCAAAACCATTAAAAAGAAACTGTAGTTTTAATAACGGTTCTTATTAAGAGTCGTTATTAAAACCACGTATTTCATCTCAAATTTATGATCAGTTAATACGTATTAGGGTTTAATAAATGCATAATCAATATGAGAAACCTGAATTGGATAATAGAGTTTTAAAAACGGTTTTCATTAAGAACCGTTATTAAAAATGTGCATTTAATCTTAAATTTATGCTCATTTAATAATTATTAGGGTTTAATAAATGCATAATCAATGACTGAAACCTAATTCGATTTTGTTTTAACAACGATTTTTGTAATAATTGTTATTAAAACCTTGTTTTCCATAACAGTTTTTTCTTGAAAACCGTTATTGAAACTTTGTTTTTAACAACGCTTTTATGGAAGAACCGTTATTAAAACCTTTTTTTAACAAGGGTTGTTTCTTGGTAACCATTTTTAAATATAAAGTTTGTGCTCATATTTGTGGGTTTTTTTAAATTTTTTATAACAGTTATGAACTGTTATTAAAGATTTAATAACGGCCTGTTTAATAACAATTTAAAACCATTATTAAAACTATAAAATAGCCATTATTAAAATCCCTTTTTGGGGTAGTGACTCGAGCTTTCCTCATGAATTCTCTGGTAGGAGGCTAAATAGAATGAGCTCACAGAAAAGACTCCTGTAGCATCAAAGTCCCACATAATCATATCCTTCTTATCAATGTTTAGAACAAATTGTTTGATCAAATTTTCCATCTGTTCCACTTGATTTTCCTCCCACACAAATAGCCTCCTCCTCCACATCAAGTGCCATATCCACGGTGTCCCTTCCCACACTCCCATCTCAACTACCTTTCCTCCTTGTTAACCAAATATCAGAAAAAGTCTTGGAAAAATATTTCCTAACATTCCTTGCCCTATCCAGTTATCATGCTAAAACCGAATGCTTATTCCATTTCTAATGAAAATCTTTAGCTATGAATTAAGAACATGATCCTTACGTCTAACATTCTCAATGTCCCCCCATGGGGTCTGCCCTTGCCTTTGATCCGGTATCTCTAATTTCCTAAATTGATCTCTAAGATAAATTGAAGAAATAATCCTCTTCCACAATGCCCCTTCAACGGTATAGAACCTCCACCACCATTTGAATAACAATGCATTATTCCTCATGACTAGATTCCCCACACCCAAGCTACCTAGTGTTTTAGGTCGCTAAACTACACTCCATTTCACCAGAGGAAAATTCTTCTTCTTTCCATTACTAATCTAGGAAAATTTCCTCTGGATGCTAATTATTTTCTTCACCACCCCTTTTGGAATTCTAAAAAGGCTCATGTAGTACATTGGTAGAATATTCAAGACACTTTTGATCAAAACCAATCTCCTTGCCCTTGAGAGGACTTTCGCCATCCACCCAGCCAATCTCTGCTTAATCTTATCAACCACAAGTTTCAAGCCTGACTATTTCTCATATTAGATCCCAATGGTAGACCCAGATAACTAATAGGAAGAGCGTTGATCTTGTAGTTCATAATATCTACCAACTCCTTCTGAAACTGATCACCCAAACGAAAACCTATGAGCTCAAATTTAGCAAAATTAACACTCAAACCCAAAATAAAATAGAAGCCATCAAGCAGTCTCCGCCAATTCCTGATGTTCTCAAGAGTAGCTCCACAAAAAATCATAGTGTCATCTACAAATTAAAGGTATGTAACTTCACACTTATCTCTCCCCACTTTTAAACCATGGACTAAACCTTATCCACAAGCCTTTGACTAGCTGATTAAAAGCCTTGACAGCCAAAACAAACAAGAAGGGTGAAATAGGATCCACTTGCCTAAGGCCCCTACCTACCTAAAAGCGAGCGGATGGGGTTCCATTAACAAGAACTGAAATACTTGCTGTTGAGATACATTCCTTTATCCATCCTCTGAAAGCATCTTTGAAGCCCATAATACTTAGAATACAATCAAAAAATTTCGATTTGATACTCTCATAAGCCTTTTGAAAGTCAAGTTTTATCATCACCACTTGCCAATCTCATTAGCTACCAGGGCACCGTCCAAAATGCTTTTTCCTTCTATGAAAGATGATTGGCAATCGCTAAGTAGTCCATCAACCATATGTTTCAATCTAGAAGCCTTAGACCTAAAGATCACTTTATAAATACACCCAACAAGGCTAATAGGTCTGAACTAGCTAACCTCTTCCACCTTTTCCACTTTGGGAATTAGAGTGATCAAAGTGGTGTTGAGAGCAAGTCATAATCTCCTCAAATAGAAGTATTCTGGGACAGACTCCATGAAATCCTCCCCTATTACATCCCACATCTTCCAATTGAAGCCCATATGATACCCATCATATCCTAGGGCTTTAAGCTATTCACATGACCAAACTACTTTCTACACCTCCTCCCTTATAGGATTTCTATCCAACTCTAAACTATGATCCTTCAACATCTTATGAAACCCATCAGCTGAAATACAAACATCAAAAATATCTTACTAAGCATATAGGTCTGTGTAAAATGAAGAGATTACCTCCTTAATATTTATCGGCTCTCGAATCTCCTTGCCTTGATTCACTAACCTAGTGATGTTAGCTCTCTTTTCTCTAACGGTCACAATAGTGTGAAAAAACCTAGTGTTATGGTCCCTATCTTTAAACCCTCTAACTCTGGACACCTACAACCAATAAACTTTTTCCTCTTGTGTCATTTCCATAATTGGTTCTTCAAGGCTACCTTCCTGGTGAGCACCACCTCATTATAAACACAAACATTACCTGTGTCATCCACCTTCTCCAATTTAGACTTAAGTAACTCAATATTTGCTTCTATATCCCCAAACACTTCCTTATTCCATCTTCTAAGCATATACTTCATCTCCTTTAGTCTATTTTGACAAGAGCTCCCCCTAAGTATGGCCCAACACTCGGCCAAAAAACCATGAAACTGAGGGTGAGAGAACCACATATCCCAAGCTTTGAATGGGTTCAGCCCATTCTTATCATTTTTGACACTAAGAAGGAGAGGGTTTTGGTCTGATAATGATCGATTAAGACCAATGAAAACAAGATTCGGGTACAATGATAACCAACTAGGGGTAATGAGGAACCGATCAAGAAGGCTAGTCGACCGAGCCTTATAGCAAGAGAACTTCATATTATCAGGCATAAAATAAATGAGGCCCAACTTACCAATCCACTCATTAAAGGAGAAGATGCTGCCAAGTCCACCCAACCCCCTCCTCTTTCAATTTGTCTTCTAACCTCATTAAAATCACCCATTACCAAAAACGGCTTCCTAAACTGTTGCCCTACAACCCTTAATTCATCTCATAGGTCCTTTCTTGCTCTTGACACCAAAAACCCATAAACTAATAGCACAACACACTCAAAAGCATAGGGTGCTAGCCGACCTTCAATTAAGACCCACCTACTCCCAACCTTTGAGTCTTTCAAAATAAAATGTTGTATATCCCAACTCATAATCAAGCCCCCACTCCTGCATTGTGCAGGTGAGTCCCTTTAGTGAATCAAACCACTTCCCCCAAACTTTGTTCTTCCATGAATCTAGTACCCTCATGTGTTTGGTCTCTACTAATCCACAAATCCATGGGATTTCTTTCAAAATCATCCTCTGTATACTAGAAATTTTTCCTAGAGCTCCAATACCCCTTACATTCCAAATAATAATTATCATCTAACAAATTCTGCCATCACACCTCCTAAACTACTAAATGCCTTTGTCTTGCCCGTTCCTAGCAACTCTTTTACTTCTTCTTTGGCCAAAGAACTTCTCAACATACTTCAAATCCCATTTTAACTTTAATCCTAACTCCTTCCCCATCTCCCATGTTGCTTTAGCTTCCATCTCATCTACACCTTTTACAAAATTCTCATCCATCCTTCGACCCTTTGCACCCATAAATTCACTACCTTCTTCCCATCCACCAGGAAGAATAACACCTTCAAAACCTAGGGGAGGATCATCCAAGCTTACTTTATTAATACTCCTCCCTCTCGCCTCTTCTCCTAAATCCCTTCTTTCACCTTATTACAACATCCCCCTCATCAAATTTTTTTTAAACCATTCTCCTCTCTCCCTCTCAATGATAATCAACTCTTGCTATCAATGTAGTTGAGGAGCTGTCATTAATTTTTTCCTTTTGATCTTCCTCCCATTGTTTGACCCTTGGAACATGCATCTCACTCTCAAATCCACCCGTCCATATCCCAAGTCCAACCTCTCCTTCCATGCGACACATGGTTTGCACCAACTCTTCCTCTCCCCAATTCCCTGATGATATAGAATCAGCGCACATTTTTGCTACAAAATCAATTCTTATCCCTTCCACTTCTAGCTTTGAATGATGGGCCTACATGCTGACCCTTCTTGACTCCTAGTCTTCCCCATGCTGTCTCATGAATCTCGAGCCACATATTTCTATAAATACATATTTATGTAGATTTACCTTAAAAATATATTTATAAAAAATTATTTCAACTTATAAGGGGAGTTTTGCGACATGTCACGACCCTCCCTATAGTGTGTTTTCATTCTTCTCAGCTTGATTCATCTTCCATGACAGCCTTCTCCCCCAATATAGCCACTTGCACATTTTACTACTTTAGTTTTCAACACACTTATTTTTTCCTTACAATTTGTTAACACTTGAGTGCACCAAATTTAAACAAGCAATTCTCCCGTCTCTGCCCATCCCTCAAGGCTCCTAGCTTTAGTATCTGTTGGCAAGATGTTGTTTATGTAATTTATAAAAAATAAAGACTATTGTTCTTTTCATTTCTTAATTCACCAAAGTTTTTCAATGTGTACTCTAACCTTTCTCCACTGTCTCCTTGGTGACGAGGCTTATATTTTTCATGTTCTTCATTTTTGTTTTGTCATTTATCTTCTAACTCAAAATTTCTAGCTCCACTTTACTTAGGTTTTGTGAAAGGTGAAGGAATTCTTGATTTTCTCTTATCTCATATTCATCCTAGTTAAGAGAGTAGTCATATCCTCTAAACATAGATACACCTCTATATTGATATGTTGAACAGGATTTATGCAAACTATTACTTGTGTTTATGAAAGATGATAATGGATTTAAAGAGATTTGACATTTAACCTATAGTGCTCTTTACTTCTTTCAATTTTTCTAAGTTTATAGATTAGGAAAACCAACCAAACCCTTACATGGTAGAAAATATATGAGAATATGTGTTGCTCTTTCACCTGAATATCAATAAGCATGGTAATCTTGACAAATTTGTGCGAGGATTATTTCCTTGTGATTAGATGTGCATAAATGCATAACATGAATATATGATACTTAATATATATGTATGAAAACATGTATTTGTATTTATTTAATTATCTAAGTGAGTGTATGCTAGTATTTTCTAAACTACATGAATGACCTCATATACCCTTACAAGTATCTCCACCCTATGGCCTTATTTAACCATTTGCTTCATTTTGGGACATGTTGATATGGCCATTGATTTTCTTGATATTTTTAAAGAAAATATAATATATGATATGGTTAGATTTGAGTATGCAAAATGCTAACAATACTTAATTTAAGCTTTAGTAACTCTTGTGGAATTGTGACCATTACACATTGATGTGTTAGATGTTTCATACATGAATAATGATGTGATTATGCACATTGATAAGGGATAGAGTTAGATTTTGTCTTGATTGCATGGTATGAATGGGTTAAAGTTTGTCTTTGAATTTTGTTAAGGCTGAATGTGGCATGATTATGGGCGTATAAACACTCATAATCTTTAATAAGTTAACTGACACATATTTAAAGCAATGGTTTTCTTGATTATAACTCAAAAACAAATTCATAACTAAGAAAGAACTTAAAAAGGGAACAATTAAAGGTTAAAACTCAAGCTTGTTGTTTCACGTCCTTTGAATGAGTTTCATACATGGGTTTTCTAAGGCACAATTGCATTTTTCAAGACTTAATGTCCTTAATAATATGATAAGCTAACATCAAAGATGAATCACACATAAAATATTAGATTAAATGCATGACAATATCAAAAGGTAACACACATCACTTAATGACTAACAAGCTTCTTAATAGTTAAGTAACAAACCAACAAACTAATAAACAATTCTCTCTCTAATGAATGTCCCTTAATGGCATGGTTAGCCACATGCATAGCTCATGATATGGAAGTCCCCTCCTTCCATGGTTATCATATCTTACTCATTACACTTGATCAAGTCACCTCCTTAAGTGCACTCATTAAGGCTTTATCACCCCTTTGTGTGTCTTCTTTACTTAAGTCAAGTATAATGTAATACTAGAAAATTATAATTGGAAAATGTGCTCTTCATAAAAAGATAAACATAAATACATATCTATTACCACTACATCCAACATAGACAAGGTACACCAAATATATAAGTTATGCAAGGTGGCAAGCTAACAATGCAACTCATACCCTTGCAGATCAGATGTAGTTGTCAACTAATCCCAAATTGATATATGATTAGTAAAACAAGGGGAAAATATGAAAATTAAATTAAGAAATAGATGGGTGTAATGACATAGGGAGATCAACTCCAAAATATAATACAAAGAGGTATAGAGAGTTTATGTACAGAAATAGACCATGAATATCCATATCCATATATCAAAACAAACTCAAAAACAATGTATAGAATAGTCTTATTCGAAGACCAATCCTTTACAAATCTTATGCAAAAAACAAAGTCCTCAACTAATCTCTATACATAAACATTTGAAGGAAAAAAGAAGAAGAAATAAGAATAGAGTCGGTACAATAACTGTATTGAGTATACTAAATATACTAAAAATAGATAATGTGCAACACATTAAAACACATAGAATCATTGTAGAAAGGAAGGAACATGGTAAACATGGTAACACATGATTCATCATTAAATTTATCAAACTCCACTATTCATATTATTCATAACTACTCGCACTTTACATGTTATTTATCACTTTTTAAATTATTCATCAAACCCTAGAATTCCAATAAAATATATTAAATAATATAAAACTACAAAAAATATATTGAGTGTATAAAATAATTGAATTCACACATATACAATGGCAATTGATTATTTAGTTCCTTATTTATGTTATCACACATTCCATTTCCCGTACATGCTTAATTTATGATATAGTACGAATGTGCCACATGTTCCATATTGTACCCATTGTCATGGATCATAATACAAATTCTTTTTTGAAACTTATTGACTAAATGTAAAGAGCACACAAACTCATAACCACCACAAAATAAATTGTCAAGAACACAAATACTAAAGACAACTATGAAAATTCCTGAAGTAACCTAATTCTTTATGGGTATGACCTATGTATAAGGCTTGTAAGTCACCTCTAAAAGTAGAAACATGGGCGCTACTAAGGTAGAGAGGCCAGTAAAAAACAAAAAATGCTATCACACAAAAATGGTTATCACCATAACAAATACCAAGGAATGCACCCATTGTTGAACCTACCCCATAAGCCATCCTAAGGCCTCTCACCTAAATTAATTTTACTTTTTAATTTTTCATAAATTTCAACACAAATTGTTAATCATCGCACGAAAACAAACCCACATGCCATTTTTAGAAAAATACCATTCATTTATAGTGTAAAATGTAGAAACATAATCATTTCATTATATTTTAAAAACAAAAACAAAAATATTATTACTATAATTTAATGTTCACATCAATTTACTATTCTGAGGGCCAAGTAAAAGCTCAAGGTTAAGCATTGACCTTGAAATATGTAATTAAAGCATTTAGGTGTAAAATGACAAAATTAACTAGAATATTCATTAACCTCATTAATTATGAATAAAATAGTAATCATGCTTTAAAGCCCGTAAAATTTTATGCTTAGCATATATACACAATATTTACCATGCTAGGATGCAAAATTTTAATTAATAAAACAACTTTGCATGTAAAAAGTCTAATATTCCCCTAAACCCTAAAAATAATAAGTTTAACATGGCTCTTAGCATATAGAGATATAACTCCCTAAATTTTTGACACTATTTATTATGAGCATTAATAAAACATTTTAAAAAAATAATATAACAAAATTGTAGGCCACATGTGTAATGACCAATATACCCTTCTTTATGCCTAAAACTTCATTATATTCTTACACACCCTAAACATGATAAAAAAACTTGATCTAAACCAAAAATGACCTAAACAATCACACAACCACAACCCCTAAATAATCCCAAAATTTCCAAAATTTGCCAAACTCTCAACAATAATACATTAAACAAATCCACCCTATCAAAAATAATTCAATCTTAGTGTGATTTAGGTTACCAAAATCATATGTCCAAGAATGCACAAAAATCATCACAATATCACCAATTTACCTCCTCTTGAAAACCTTGCACAATTAAACAATCAAAATAGTCAAGTATACTTAAAAAAAGAACAATAAACCACAATAAAGCAATACTAAAATATTTAATGACTTACTGATCCCTAGAAAATGATCTTCAAAATAAAAGGAAGATTAGAAGATTTTTTCTTCATTTCTCAAACCTTTAACCCTTTATTCATTAATAAAAATAAAAGAGTTTAAAATTCAAGATTTAAGATAAAAAAAAGTAAGGAAATTGTAGAAGAACAATGGAGGAAGGAAGGAGGTTGAAGAAACATATTTTAGAGCTAAAATTGCAAGAAAACTAGGTTAGGGGGCACACGCTATACGATAAATTGGTTAAGCTTACATCTTTTGGTGTTAAAAGAGATTTATGAATGTTATATATTAAAATAATCAACAAAAATAATGGGACATGGTAGGTCTAATATTTTGACAATCCTTAAGGTCAATTTTGGTGTTTCAATTTTCATATAGATAATTTTAAAGGATAGGAACAAATTTTAGATAGTTAATGTATTACCCGTTTAGGTTTTAGCCTTTTATTTGGAAGCTAAACCTTAACTTTTAGCTTAATTATTTTTGTTACTCATTAATTCGTAACCTAGATAAAATCTTCAAATAAATTACCCACATTATTTTATCTTTTTAATTTTTATTAAATCCACCCTACACTGATAAATTTTTCTCAGATTCATTTTCTATAATTAAATACCCTAACCTTGAATAAATTAACTTTTCCTCTAATTCCCTAATCTTATATGTAAATTTAATTCTAATATTAATTGTAAATTTCTTTTATGTTCCTCTTTCTTTCATTCTCCAATTTCTTTTTCTATAGTTTAAATAAGATCCCTCCAACATCAGCATGTATATACACCGATACTCCTCTTCTCCATTTGTTTGAACCCAACTTCCGACTTCATTCCTTTGTTCCTCATCATCATAATATTCTTCTTCTTCTTCTTCTTCTTCTTCCCTCTCCCACCAACATTCATCATTTACCATCACCATCTGACTATCTTATTCTCCTCGTCCTCCTTCTCTTTCTCCTTCTCTTTATTCACATGTTTCTCCTCCTCCTAGCATCAACCATACAAGCCCAAGCATGACCCACCCTATAACTATACTCTGAATTATGCATCAACCTCCACCATTGCAACTCAATTAAGACCACCGAACTCCATCTCCACCTATCTCCAACTCCCAATGACACTTCCCTACACCACAAGCCCCTCCCAACATTACTTATTCATGCTACCACCTCCCCTATAGCGTGAGTAGCCCACAACACTCCCTCCAGCCCATGCCAATATCCCTTGAATCCTTCCCTAACTGAGTTGAGCCTCTTTGTAGTTCCCTCAAGCCTTATTCATTTCCCCTTACCACCATCGTCCACCTCCCAACCTCCACCACCGTTGCAGCCATCAACCATCACCACCTTACCCAAACATTCACCACCACTACCTCCCTCATCTCCTATCATCTCTCCCTCCATACACTCCATCTTGCACATATGGACTCAAGCTATCTACACATATAGTGTGAGTTTGCACCCATTTATCCTTTTGTGGAATTGAGGGTATTTTCGTAATTTTATTGATAAATAATTGTAAATGAAATGTTATTTTATGGTTTAGATATTAATATTTTTAATGTTGATATTATTTTTAGGTAAAAGAGGTTGATTTGTGTAGCTTTGTAATTTTAAGTAGGTTTTCTATAATTTGTGCTTTTACTAGAAATCAAATAATCCTTATACTTCACTAAAATTTTAGATATTTCATAACACCACATTAGGATTTTGATAGATAAGCCATTTTAAGCTTTATTTTTACATTGTAATCGATATACTTTAGTAAAATTTTCAATATTGCAAGAAAAAAATAATAGGATTTTGATATATAAAATGTATTAAGCATGTTTGTCGTGTTGTAATTATATACCTAATAATGTTAATGGGAAATTGTTTAAAGTGGAGCATGTTCATTTGTGTAAATTTTTTTGTGAACAAAATTATGTTAAATTTGTTTTAATATGAAGAATAAATTATCTATGATATGTACATATAATATGATAGATTGAACAAGTATAGGCATATTATTAGCATGATTATTATTATTATTATATGACCCAACGGTAGTTTATTTTTTAAGCATATCATGATACTTATTTCGATAAGCATGCCTAATATTTATTATATATTGTTAAATATGAAGGTATATGATTTGATATTTTATGTTAGGATATTACATGTTAAATAATATGTAAGGATAAAATTGTCATTTATTGGGTCTGATAATTTATTTACATGCTACATATATTTATCCTTTTCATGAAAAATTTATTGTATAAAATGGTAATGGTATTTAAAATGGGTGATAATGTGATAATTATGGTCTCAAGGGTATTTTAGTTATTTTTAGCCTAATACACATAAATGTGAATGATTGAACCTACGATGGCCAAAGCACATGTTTGAATTGACCTTAGTGTTGACTTTGATTATTATTATCTTGAATAATAAAAAATAGGCAAAAATGATAAACTTTGGAAATTGAATCTAATTGTATATTATGTAATATTGTTATCACCTTATTAAAATACTAATATTTAAAGTGAAAAACCTCAATATCAGGAATGATATCTCCGTCGGGTCACTACCTTAAATATGTATTTTAGCAATGATTGATTATGTATTATTTTTTTTGTGCTTTAGTTCCCCAGCAAGGCCCTATATATTACTGTATTTAGCTTTATAAACTTATAAAGGGTAATAATACTTATGGATTAGGTATCTTTATTCATAGGGAATTGTGATTCCTTTGCATGCTAGTATGACTAAAGTACCTTTGTGTCATTGGGTTAATAGTCGAGATGATATTATGTTGCTATGACTGTAGTATCTTAGTTTCTTTGGGTTGGTATTCTCCTCGAGTAAAAAAATGAAAATATTTATTGTTATTTCAAAATTATTATTAGATTGGTTCAATAGTGGCCTTCATGGCTAGTAGTGGTTTGATAGTAGCATTTATTCTTACCTATGGTTCAGTAGTAGACTTTAAACCTACCTGTGGTTGATAGTTGCATTTGAGTTGTACCCATGGTGTTATGGAAATTATTGGTATTGATTTTGAGATATGAAATATTTTGTGAATGTTGTGGTTATTTGGTTGAGATAGGTTCTAATCATCACTTTAAAGCGTATCCTTTAGATGCTTGGTCGGTTATTTTCATTATGTCTTAAATTAATGCATGAGTCTTATGTGGGTTTGGTGATATTTATTTATCTAACATGGTTATCATATTTTAGTCCTCGCATGTATATTTTATTTCCTACCATGCTACCTATATGTTCCATACGAGCTTTTCATGGTATTTTTGTTTAATGGATTACTCAATACCATTGTACTAATAGATTCTATTTCATGGGCACCTATTTATTCAATGGATAGTGGTCTTTGTAGGTCAACTTGATAGATTACTTAAAGGCTACTATTTTGGGTTGAAAGTAAGTACTATCCGATGTCCTACCAGTTATCTTTTGATGTAGATAATCTTGGACTCTTATGAACTTCTTTATTTTCTTCAATTAGACTATATAACCACTGACCCTCATTGTATCAAAAGAATATTATTTTGCTTTGGTATATTTATTTTACTTTTTAAAATCTTATGATTAACTTAAGTGGAGTCACACTTTAGCCTTAGCACTTAGTATAAGGATGGTAGAGGAAAGCAGACTTGTACCAAGTGTATTGGTAACACCTTGCATTTTTACTATTTTAACTTCTGCAATTAACTCTTTAAATGAAACTTTTTTACAATTATGATAGGATTTATATAGAGAAAGTTGAGTTTTGTGGTTTAATTATGCCTAAAAATGACAAAGTTTATTTGAAAATGTCAAAAATATTTTCAACCTATTTTTAATTCATATTTAGCTCAATTATACTAAAATATAAGATTTTTCAATATAGTGTATTATATTTTGATTATAATATATTATATTTTTAAAAATATTATAGTGTATTCAAAAATATAAATGTATGTTTTACTCTATTCATACGTATTAATGCATAGAATACTCTATTTTTGGTGTACTATATTGTATTTTAATGTATATAATATTATATTGTAATATTTATTCCATAATATATATTTAACTATGTATATTGATACAATCCAATACAACAAATATTATTCTATTATCCAATTTATTTTTTGGGATATCTTATCTAGCTTAAGAAATGCAAATTTGTTATCTGATATCGAAGATGTGGATATCTAATATTATACACCAATAATCTCAACCTTCTAATGAATCAAGTTAAAAATAATTAATTAATCTTTATATACACCATTTGTTCATCATTAGAATTTGAATTCAAAGCCTCAGACTATGGTTAAACCATAGTTAAACATCTATGGGTATATCACTAGGATACAATACAAAGTTTCCTCAAAAAAGCTAACTAGTCCCCAAAACTAGTAAACTCATTCGTGATCATTATCAGAATTCAAAAATAATATTGATCAAGATAACCAGCTTGTTAGTTTTAGGACTAAAGAATCAACTTGTATGGCAAATTGATCAGTCTTGTCACAAACTAGGTTATTGGTGATCTATCGTAACACCTCCTTTTTCCACTACCATTTTTTTTTAAATATTTGCAAAAGTGGAAATATGAAAAATACTCCTAAGGATAAATGGATAATTATTGCCACATGTAACCTAGGATAGAAGTCCTACAATTTATTCCATGTTAGATACAAGAATAAATATCCAACAAACCAAAATACAATAAACATAGTGCATGTAAATGGATAGAATAAAAGATCATAAATGTTAGTGTTTACAAAATAAAACCATGCTAGGTCCAAATGAATCAAAATTCATAAACAAAAGAGTGTTGTGTTGAGGGGTGTGTTGAGAACAGATTAAACTATAAACTTATGTTCTTGAAGAAAAAAAAGAGCATTCCACCGAAAGTCCATGCTTAGATTCCCAATGCCTAAACACACATAGCCTCAAAAACTACATGGGGTCATCTACTCGTGGAATTGAGTAGGTGGCCATAAAAACAGGCATGTTAATACATTATGCACTGATTAAGCTAAGTTACCTAGTCATGGGAGCTCATGAAGGATATAGGGACATGGAAAGATATATAGGTCATATTGGCACACGTTCTCATGCTTATAAAACAACATACCAATTTATGTACTTTACTTACATGGAGTTCTTATCATGATAAATTGATCATGCATATGGAAGAAGATAGTATCATGTTGAATAATAAATAAGAGATTCACGAAGTGTCATGATTTATGCCACGTAAAATAAATTCATAGTTCGTTATTCTTTTCACAATATTCATTATTCATGGACAACTACATATGATCATGCAAAATAAAAAATAATGGTGTGAGCTATTATATAACGCTTGGGTTCATTCCATTTATCCAATCATGAGAGTTTAATCACAACATCATGAGGTAGTTAACTCATTTTCTTCTATGTCTCTTTTTTTTTTTTGAGAAATGGGAGAGATTATCCCCCATGGTTTCTCAATACACATGGGAGTCAAACAAATAACCAAAGGATATCAAGTCTGACTAAAGGCAAGAGTACAACCAATGGATATAAAGTTTGGTTAAATCTAAATAAACCCCCTGGGCGATTAGACTCTTTAGTATCAATATCTTCTATTACTTCATTAGTTTTTAGAGTAGAAAACACATTGAGATCAACTAGGATCCACTAAAAGGCACTCAAAGACAAATCAATACACCTGAAGGTGAAATAACCTACAGTAGTAAATAGAGGATCAAATAATCTAGGCCATTTAATACTTATTTATATTTCACTTTAAATGAATAATGTTTTATTATCGAATTCATATACCAAGCAACACCCACTTAGCAAGCCAAGCTCACCATACTTGCGTAGTCGTTCCTGAAATACCCTAAAACCCTAATTTTAAGAAATATAGCTAATTAAGAATTTATTAGGAAAATTAATTAAGTAAATTATTTCATTAAAATAAAAGGGAATTAATTAAGGTAAATCAAGAAGAAAATAATAAATATTTTAATTTGGAAAATTTGAGTGTTTTGCTAATTAAAATGAAATTTAAGACAAATCTTTCAAAAATCTTAAATTAGCCTGAAAAGGAATTTAAATATTATTTTATTAAAATATTATTATTTCTAAATATCCCAAAATACCAAAAAATTCCAAAGACCCTAAACAACTAATTTTCCTTTTCCTTTTTTCTTTTCTTTTCTTTTTTCTCCTTCTTTTCCCTTTTTGTTTATTTCTCTCCTTTCTCCTTTTCTTTCTCTTCTCCCCGACCTAGGCCAAGGCTATGGCCCAAAATCCATTCATTCTGTGCGGCTCAGGCCTACGCCGTACACACTCACCCCAACCGACCATTTCCCCCTTCCTTTTCTTTTTTTTCTTTTTCTTCTGGACCGTCGGTCTAGCCCCCTCTTCTTCCTCTTCTCCCCCCTTGCAACCTACAACTTGTTCCCCGACTTGCACCTCTATTTTTACCATAGACCATGCTTGATTGAATAGCTATTCTACCCTCCTTTCCCCCACTGATCCGCCTTTCGTTTTGACCCAACCAATCCTCCACTCTTCTTACGCAACTTCCCTTTTTCCTAGCCAATCGCAGCCTGCCATGGCAGACTTACACTAGCCTATCGTCGCCGGCCAGGGTGACCTCACCTACCTGCCCCTATTCTCTCATTCCCCTTTGACCTTATCCCCTTTCTTTGGCCTTATAAATACCCAATAACCAGCCCTAGACTCAAGCTCTTTCCCACAACCCAAAAAATTACTTTCGTGTGCCACCATCCTATCAAACGCCCTCGTCGTTGCCATCATCCAACACCGCCACTCAAGCCACCCACAGCAGCACTCCCTGCATCACCCTCTACCTAAATACGCCACCCTTCTCCAAAAATTTTCCTTGCACGAGCCACCCTGGCAGTGCAAAGTTTCCTTCTCGAGCAGCCACACTTCCACCTCTGCCACCCTTCACACCATTGTCTACCACCACTCTTGCTGCAACCACCGCTCCTAACAACTCCAAAAAGCATTTGCAGACCTTCCTCTATCTCCCCCTACCCTTCTTTTCCTTTTCCTCCCTCTCCTCCTTCTTTCTCATTCCTCCACCACCTTGGGCCACCACAACTACCGTCGTGCGCCACCATCTTATGTTGTATCGTGACCCTCATTCCAACCCTCTCAACTTGGGAAACCTCAACCATCCCAACTTCCACCCTTATTCCCCCTCTCCTATTCCCATCACTCAACTATCCTTCTCTTTTCCCTCTTTCCCCGCCACCGCCGCTAGTGCCGCTAGTCACTACCGACCCTAGGTGGTACCCTCAACCCTTAAATCCTAATTATTCAAGCCTTATTCATTTTAATTTTATTATATATTATTATTATCATCATCATCATCATCATCATCATCATCATTATTATTAAGGGCCGAAACCTTATTTTTTCATTATTTTTATTATTATCATTATCATTATCATTATTATTATTACAATGAAATGTTAAAACCCTACTTCACATTATTTTGATTTATACCATTATTATTATTATTATTATTATTATTATTATTATTATTATTATTATTATTATTATTATTATTATTATTATTATTATTATTAGTATTAGTATTAGTATTAGTATTAGTATTAGTATCACTATTATTATTATTGTAAAAATATTCAAACCTTTATATTATCATTATATCAAATATTACTATTATTATTATTAGTCTTAGCCTTAAAAATACTAGGGTTTCTATTACTAGGAGTATTAATATTACTATTATTATTAATATCACTAATTTTGCTATAACTAGTGTTTGTATTATTATTATTATTAGAGAAACTAAAGCTATTAGATTTAATAATATAAATATGGCGATAAATATTATTAAAAATCATATTTTCATTTATAAAGTTTCCTTTAGTAACAGTAACCCTAATCTTAGAATAAAATAGGAAATAGTAGTATTTTTGGTAAGAGGAAAGCTAATCCTTAGTTTTTTGTCCTCTTATAGGTGAAACCAATCAAAACCCTAAGAAGGCGTAAGAGCATTCTCCAAGACTGGTGACATACTAGGTCAGGGTGTAGCTAAGGCCTTATATGAGCTTGTGTCTTATATGTCATGTATGTCATGTATCATGATATGTTATGTATCTTATGCTTATCGTTATAACTAATTTATGTGTAGCATGGCTTAGAGTTGAGGTATGCTTATGTGGTATCTTATGGCATGAGTATAATATGTATAAGTTGTGATTATGATGTGATGTGTTGTAGCCCTTTAGGATATGCATGTTAGGATATGTAATGTGATGATATAGGGTGAAAGGATGAATAAGGAAAATTGGGAAGTAAGTTGACCAAAGGGGAATAAGTTGACCAAGGGATGTGGGATTGACCTAAACATCCCATGATCCATGAGAGAAAGAATAAAAGGGGACTTAAAGTAAAATAAAGTGGATGAACTTTGTATGGAAGAATTTAGGGTTTTGCATGAAAAAATTTGAGGGTTTACATGGGATGGATAAAGTCTACATGGGGGTAAATTTTACGTATGGGAAGTTGATTTAGGGTGTGAGGAAGGAAATGGAAGAGTTGTTTGGGTGATTAGAGGCTTTAGGTGAAAAATAGTACGTGGAACATTATATAGGCGCATAGGAGACTGAGCTAGGGTTTGGAAGGAAACCCTAATATTAGAAGGTGGCAGAAAGGAAAAATAAATAAGGGTAAGTGGGGTATGAGATGATGATGGAAGATTATCATGTTAGGGATGAGCATGGGAAAAATACGAGTGGAATGTGAGAAATGGAGGGGTGACATATGGAAATGAGTATGCTAGGGTTTGGCATGGCCACCTAGGGTATCGTGGTCACACATTTACTTGGGGAGTAAAGTGAGATGATGAGGGTCGAATCCAAGGGTTGTGATGTTTGGGGTGTTAAAATAGTTTGGGTTGTGTGAGGTAGAGAAGGATGGGCCATATAGGCCCAAATTAGGGTTTCTAGAGAAAACCCTAGGGTAAGGCAGCGAGTGGACTTAGAGGTGTAAGGTAGTGTGCCTTTACCCATACACATAGGAGGATATGATATGGGACGAGCCCTCTTGGAGGATAAGCGTAGCGGGAGTTAGTCATGCATGTCTAGGGTGAAAGTTTTGAATAAGACACCGTAAAACATTAATCATGTAAATTGAAAGATTATTGAGCCGGGCCCAAACTGATCCACCGGCATATAATAGTGGTTAGGTGTGTTCTGCCCTATAAGTGATCCCTCCACCAGCTATAATAATGTGGGATTCTGAGCTCAATAAAACAAACCCTAAGTTTTCTAAGACACATAAAAGACACTTATTATTTAAAGTGGAACACCATGAGAGTTGGGGCTAGACTGGTCCACCGGCGAATAATAGTGGCCAGGAGCATCTTGCCGTAGAGACCCATCTACCGGCATATAATAGTGGCTATGTGTGTTTTCCCCTACAAGTGACTAATCCACTGGCTATAATAGTGGGGTTTCTAATGTGAATCAAAGTGGAGGGAAGTGCTAGATCGATCATTCCATGATTTATGAATCCAGCCCGTTGAATCTTGAAGAGGAAAACAAGTTTTCGATGCAGGTTACTCAAATGGAAGTTGTAGTTTGTCACCAGTTGCTTTGAATGATACCAATCATTCAAAGGCTTGAAGGAAAAAGGATAAACCGTAGGTTTTTTCTTGATCAAATGAGTCTTGGATTGGAGAATACACGCAGCCAAGCT
The DNA here is from genome assembly GCA_039764185.1 of Tamarix austromongolica. Classification (NCBI taxonomy): domain Eukaryota; kingdom Viridiplantae; phylum Streptophyta; class Magnoliopsida; order Caryophyllales; family Tamaricaceae; genus Tamarix; species Tamarix austromongolica. The sequence goes on from CM077809.1 coordinate 127,799,815, forward strand.
GGATAGATTCTATGTTAAAAAAAATTTATTATGTCTTTTTTATGCTCGACGTGTAAAAGTAGATATATATATATATATATATATATATATATATACATAAGGAAGGGAGGCTTGAATACATGCTTAAATCAGCCGAGTTCCCCCTTAATTCAAGCCAATTTAATCACTTGAATTAAGCCCATATAACATCTACGCTTAATCACAATATCATTATCTAAATGTTATTAATGACCAACATTACAAAGCCACACAATCAATTATGATACACACATGAAATTACATGAAACCCTAGCTTATATAAAATACACTTAGGGTTTACAACAATTTAATATAACTAATGAAAACCATCACCATATATTCTTGTTGTAAAGTATCATCCCATGTATGCCATAGTCTTGCATGCTTTGAATGCTTGTACACTTTAAGGTGTTTTAACATCTTCTTCTTGCAAATATGTAAAATACCTACAAGAATATCTCGAATTGTTTTCAATACCAAGCATAGACATATTATCAAGAAAATTTAATATGATTGGCTCCAATATTAAGAGAGCTAATTCTTCCTTACCTTGAGAATTAATAGGAATATGAGAATCATTATATGCTCCTGCATCATTCTCCCCAAGTTGAGAAGAATTGTCCCTTAAAATTTTCACCAGTATAATAAGGAGACAAATCACTAACATTAAAAGTTCTTGAAAATCCACCATAATGGTCTGGAAGTTCAAGTTCATATGCATTATCCCCAAACTTTCTTCGTATTTTAAATGGTCCATTAGCTATTGGGCATTAGTTTATTTTTATGTAAATTAGGAAATCTTTCTTTACACCAATGTAACCGAACTAAGTCACTAGGAGAAAACACATGAGGGTTTCTATGCTTATTTGCTTGAGCTTTATACTTGGCATTAGCTTTTTCAATGTTATTTGTTATTTTCTCATGAAGCTGTTGAAAATAATTTACTCTATCTTTGGCTTCATAATATTGTAACTCACCTTTTTTCAAAGGAATCATATTAATAGGTATGTGTGGATTCACTCCATACACCACCTCAAACGGACTAGTTTGAGTAATACCAGATGGACTACAATTATAAGAAAACTCTACATGAGCTAAATTAACATCCCAATCTTTAGTACTCTTATTAAATAAACCTCCTAATAATGTACCAAGAGTTCTATTAGCAGTTTGATCATCGGTTTGTGGATGATGCGAAGTGCTAAATAACAATTTAGTACCAAGCATATGCCATAAATTTTTCTAAAAATAAATCATAAACTTGACATCCCGATCTGAAACTATGCTTTTAGGCACACCATGAAGTTTAACAACCTCTCTAAAATACAATTCAACACTTAAAGGCATGTGATCACACAAAGAAGGTGTCAATCTATACAACTACTTTTCTTTCTTCACCACTTATTCATTAGTTACCCCATCATGAGTTGCTTTTCTATCATATTGCCATAGTCTTCCTAAAAGTAATCCACAAGCATCCATAGGCAAAACATCACATAGAACTTCATCATGATAGTCTCTAATGGAAAATGTGATTAAAGTTCTTTTGTTTAATTTAGCTCATTTATCTTTATTTAGCCATTCTAAAGAATAGGGTTTAGGATGATTAGTAGTCTCTAAACCAAGTTTCTTAACCATTGCTCACTAGCAAAATTTGTACACGAACCACTATCAATTATGAGTCTACAAACCATGTCACCTATTTTACACTTAGTCTTACAAATTTTCTTTCTTTGAGTAGGTGTCATAGTAGGTTGGATTTGTAACACTCTTTGAATTACAAAACATGGATCTCCTTCTTCTTCATCCATGGTTAAGATTTCATTAGGAGATTCAATTTCTAAGTTCTCATCATCATTACATGGTTCCATGTTTTCTATTTCATGCAAGGTTAAGGCTCTTTGGTTAGAACAATCTCTAACAAAATGTCCATATCCATTACATTTAAAACAGTGTTTATTTGCCATTTCAACTACCTTTTTTTTACCTTTATCATCTCGATTATTATTTTTATCATATGAAGATGTTGATTTAGGTGCAAAGGTGTTAGAATAGGGTTTATTTGAAGTTGAAACAATAAACTTAACATAGGATTTAGTTGATTTAGTTTGTATTTCAATTTTTAAAGCCAATTTAATCAAGCCATCAAAAGAATCATAAGAAAACATGTCAACTTTATCTCTTATCAAATTATTCAAGCTACGTAAGTATCTAGCACACTTTTGTTCCTTTCTTTCTTGAGCATCACAAATAAGGGCTATTTTTTCAAATTCTAAGCCTTGCCTTAGAGTAGAAATTTTTATATACATATCTTGCTCGTACTCTCTAGGCACAATTTTTTGTCTTAAGTGTTCCTTAAGTTTTTTCCAAGACTTTATCATTGATTTCTCTTATCTTTCTCTTATTCTTTTTAAATTATCATACCAAATTATAGCAAATGTTTTGAACTTAAGAGTAGCTAGCTTGCATTTTCTCTCATCATCATACTCTCTAAATTCAAAGATAGCTTCAATTTTATGCAATCACTCAAATAATAACTCCACATTCAAATCTCCATAAAATTTAGGATGGTCAAGTTTAATACCTTGATCTTCATGGTAAGTATGCCTTACTTGGAATGTATGTGGTCATCTTTGGTTGCTTGAGCCAAAGGGACTCATCTTATCTTCTCCTTCTTCATGATGATGCATGTTTAAATATCCATTCCCACCTTTCTCATGGAAAATAGGCTTCATCTTTCCTTCTACACTATCGTGTGTAGTCTCCATGCGATTTTTCCATGCTCTATGCACCTCTTGATCTGCTAGTTTTGCTTCCACACTTTGTAGTTGGTGTTGAAGTGTGGTTTGATTGTGTAATTGAGAATCGATTCGGGTGGTGAGACTCTTAATAGAATCTACCAAGGAATGAACTTCTTCACTTTCCATGGTGAAGGGTGACACACACCTCTTCCTTTGCACAAAAGGATTCCAGAAAGTGTGTATGTGCTAGAATTTCCCTACAACCAAATAAGACACAAATATTTTGCTAATTCACAAACAATTTGAAGAGAACTACCTGCTGTCTTTGATTAGGCACAAATGAAGGAAATGTACCCATAATAAATCATAGCATGCAAGCAGGAACCAAAGGGTTAGAAGGTATCTTCTTATGTAGTTCAAAAATCAGCCACATAAAATAATAAATCTGTTAGATTTTTCTTCAACACATAAAGGTCCTCAAGTTGAATATTTGAGTGTTGTGCACCATAGAAGTTGTGGAGAAGACAAATAAAAAGATTATAGAGTGGACGTGGAGAGGAAATGGATCGGACCAAGCCGAGACAAACTCAACATTTATCAACCTACGAACTAGACTATATTACCACTGTTCGGATTTTTTCTTACCAGCATTTGTATGAGAAAAGGGAATAAAATGGATGGATAAATGGTGGTATAATAGGAAAATTGGGGAGAGAAAACAAAGAGAAAGGGATGGTGGAAAAATGGAAGCAAGGCTTGAAATGAACCAAGTAAACAAATAGGTGCAATTCGGCAGAACAAGGGGATGTTGGACGAGGATTTTAGAATTGTTGTATGTCTGCGAGAGAAAATGCAACAAGATTGTTGCAAGAATTCAAGATCTTCAATCAAGATTGATCTTGAATATCTAAGAATGAGTTGAAGATGCAAGAAATGGGGAAAGAACACGCCTGTTCTTGGGGGTTTTCTTACAAAACTCAAAGGATGTAGCTGCTGGTTGATTTCAGCAAGAATCTGTCATTCCATGCACTAGAGACAAGGAAATGTCAAGCATTGATACCAAAATTTGATGTGAATCAAATTTGAGGGAAGTGTTAGATAGATATTCTATGATTTATTAATCCAGCCTACTGAATCTTGAAGAGGAAAACAAGTTTTGGATGTAGGTTACGTAAATGGAAGTTGTAGTTTGTCACTTGTTGCTTTGAATGATACCAATCATTCAAAGGCTCAAAGGAGGAAGGATAAACCACAGGTATTTCGTTGATCAAATGAGTCATGGAAGGGAGAATAAAGACATCCAAGCTGGATAGATTCTAAGCTAAAAAAATTTTATTATGTCTTTTTTATGCTCGATGTGTACAAGTAGATATATATATAGGGAAGGGAGGCTCGAATACATGCTTAAATCAGCCTAGTTCACCTTAATTCAAGCCCATTTAATCACTTCAATTAATTCCATATAACATTTATGCTTAATCGTAATATCATTGTATAAATGATATTGATGACTAACATTACAAAGCCACACAATCAACTATGATACATACATGAAATTACATCAAATCCAAGCATACATAAAATACACTTAGGGTTTACAAGAAATTAATATAATGAATGATAATCATTACCATATCTTCTTATTGTAATGTATCATCCCATGTATGCCATAGTCTGGCATGCTTTGAATGCTTGTACACTTTAAGGTGTTTTCACATTTTCTCCTTGGAAATATGTAACATTCCTGCAAAAATATCTCGAATTATTTTCAATACCAAGCATAGAAATATTATCAAAAATATTTAATATGATTGCCTCCAATATTAAGAAAGCTAATTCTTCCTTACCTTGAGAATCAATAGGAATATGAGAATCATTAGATGCTCCTGCATCATGCTGTGAAATGAGTACCGATCAGAGATTAAATAATTAATTTATTTGGACTATAATTTGGCCTTTATTTATTTATCTAAAGTGATTATATGCTGTTAAGTTATCCTGCTTAGATTAGGTTGAATTTGGAAAGGATAGTTTGTCAAATTTCCTTTATTTAGTCCTCTATTTGTAATCACTCTAATAAAAGTGCTAAGTTTAGTGGTTTCTTAGGTTATATAGATAAATTCTATATACTTGGATGTAATTTTTCATAATGATATAATATTACTTTCTTTTGAAAAACAAATATGGACATAAGTCAATGTTGAAGTCATCCACCAAGGTAACCAGACCCTTTAGTATTGATACCTCTTAGTATATTATACGTGTATAGAGTAGGTGAGGCACTAGGTCTTCTCTAGATCCCTCCCAAAGGCAAAGCTCGAGGGCACCAAAAAATCCTAAGAGAACACTAACCCCCACTAGCTAATTGAGGATGGGGTGACCTAAACCTATAGTTAACTCGATTGCCTTTTGATTTATATGATATTAAGGATCTGGTTATATAAACCTATACTCAACTCGATTATCTTTTACTTTATGTGATTAGTACATTATTCATAAGAATGGGTGATCATACAAGGCCCATATAAAGAAAGCAAGGTAATTTTCCTTATTAATCGATATCCATCCTTTTATTTTTATTTTCCAAACCATATGGCTTTTCATTTGTCCTTGACCAATATTATCCAAGTTATGGGATCCAACTACATACAAGCTCTTTACCAGTAGATATGTTTCCTTTAATGAGTCCATGTTTCTTTATAATACTAATTCTTATGATGGTATCACTAAAGTGGTGGAGCTGGATAGTGCTTTGGGCTAGGTGAAGGTTGAGGTTGAGTGTGGTGATAGAGACCCTTCTAACAAACCCACTATTCCTGAAGTTGTTGGATCTAGGGAGCAGGTGAAGTAGAGAGGCATTACTCCAAGTAGAGGATAGAGGATTATTAAGCCTCTAGTAAGTTACGATTATGAAGAATTGGTTAGCTATGCTTTATCTAGTACAGAGATAGTGGTTCATTTTCATGAACAAGTATCTGTAACACCCCGAGTCGACACGATCACGCGGGGGCTACCTTGGAGTGCTTTCGGATTGATCGGCTGATCCCACAAATCAACATGAGTCCTTTCAGTACGCTTTGTCCTCACTCACGCAATTTCCGAGAAATTTTCAGAACTTCCCAGAAGGTCACCCATCCTAAAATTGATCCACGGCCAGCACACTTAACTATGGAGTTCTTAGGATGGAATCACCAAAAGGATGGTATACCATGTTGATATAAGTAGCTAAATCAATCCTTATAACACTCCCGTCAAGTTGGGGTATTACATTCACCCCCACTCAAAGAACGCAACGTCCTCGTTGCGCCTCAAACATTAACTATCTCAATACAGTTTATCCCAAGAATCCTCCCGCTAGGTGGCCCACTGGCTCATCCAAGTTCAGCTCACGGTCGCAACCTCGCTCTGATACCATTTGTAACACCCTGAGTCGACACGACCACGCGGGGACTACCTTGGAGTGCTTTTGGATTGATCGGCTGGTCCCACAAATCAACATAAGTCCTTTCAGTACGCTTTGTCCTCACTCATGTACTTTCCGAGAAATTTTTCAGAACTTCCCAGAAGGTCACCCATCCTAAAATTGATCCACGGCCAGCACACTTAACTATGGAGTTCTTAGGACGGAATCACCAAAAGGATGGTATACCATGTTGATATAAGTAGCCAAATCAATCCTTATAACACTCCCCTCAATTTGGGGTATTACAGTATCATTCTCAGAGGTTGTTGAGAGTATTGATTCTCTTGAGTGGTTTGTTTTTGTTGGGTTCGTTGGTTCGGTATATAGCTCAATGCCTTACCCTGGTATTATTATAGATTGTTGTTTCAGCAGTTGCCTTAGTGCCTACAACTATGTTTGGAATTTATTTAACTAATTAAATAGAACTTTGTAATTTTAAATGATGAAAAGTTGAATGGTGTGTTTTGCTGTTGAATTTGAGACTAGATGTTTATATATTTTTCTCCATGAATATTGTTTGTGGTTCCGGTTCATGCTTTGTGATCAAGTATTCTTTTCAAATTTTATGTGACTATGTGAAATGTTGGTATGCTACCACTTGTGAGGTACTGTAATTTACTCAGTACGAGAAAGTCATACTTATACTACTTTTAAAGATGATTATGTGAGGGATGTGTAGTGGCATAAAGCATATATGAATGGGAAGGGCAAATGGAGTCCTTGGGAAGAGGTTTGTTTTTAGAGTGGGATTTTGGGGCAAAGAGTTAAGGCAAACCGATGTCATACCTTTGACTACTTAGTATTAGTTATGATTGGTTTCTTTTAGACCCTTATGTCCTTTGTTGTAATTTTGTTATACTATTGTATTACAACATTAAATCTTAACTTCTACTATGTATTATTCTGTTTCCATTGTTTTACTCAGTTATGGTTTGTTTATGCTTTATCACTTGGCATAAGAAATGTGTGGGAGCCAGAATTATGCTAAGTATGATGGTAATACCCAATAATTTAGTAATTATTGCTTTTGTAAAAATGAAAATTTTCAGTTGGTAATGGAAGTAGGAATACCTTTTAGAGTAACTAAATTCTTGAAAAATAAATCGGCTATATAAGAGGAAACATCTATATTATGACATGAAAAGAATTTGGCCACCTTAGAGAACCAATCCAGCACCCCCATTACAGCATCATTTTGCCTTTGTGTCTTAAGCAATGCTACAATAAAGCCTATACTCACATGATCCCATGGTTGATGTGGGATAGGTAAGGGATTGTAGAGTCCTTGACGGACGTGATTTTTGGACTTTTCACAAGTGACACATCTAAGTATTACACTTTTTATATTTCTCACAAGTTTGGGCTAATAAAATTGCTCACTAAGTAGGTCCACAGTCTTTTTGATACCGAAGTATCCAACTAATCCTCCTCAATGCACTTCCCTCATTAGTAATTCTCTAACAGAAAATTTGGGAATAAAAAGCTTGTTATTGTTGAAGAGGAACCCATCTTGAATGATAAAATATCCCTTCATCTTGACTTGATCCCATAAGTAGTAGCCAAAGTCTTTATCTTCTTTGTAGAACTCTCTAATAAACCGAAACCCCAATAATCTCACCTCTAACAAAGAGAGCATACAACATCTCCTAGAAAGTGCACATGCTACTACATTCACTTCACCACTTTTGTGTTTGGCTACAAATAAAAAATAATTTAAAAAATTTACCCATATTTCATGCCTTCGATTAAGCTTTTGTTGTCCATTGATGTACTTCATCAACTCACGATCCATGTGCTGCACAAATTTTTGTGGTCTCAAGTAGTGTGACCAATGATCAAGGGCTCTCACTTAATCATATGTTATATGTGATATAATTCACCTTAGATCCGTGAAGACAATTACCTTTCCTTATTTTAGTAAAAGACCTCAAATGCCCACTCCATTAACATCACACTTAACCTCAAACAGTTTGTTAAAGTTAGGTCATTTGATCACCACAAGGGCATCTTGGGCTACCTTTGTCCACTTTAATTCACCCTTCTTCATGCATTTGATTATAGGTGGTAATAGGTTAATAAATCCCCTAATGAACCTCCTATGAAAAGAACATAGACCAAAAAAATATCTCACATTTTTTAGGCTTGTAGGCGTAGGCCATGTCTTGATTGATTCCACCTTAGATTCATCTATGGCTATTCCATCCTTAAACATTGCAAAACCTAAAAATTTAACCCTAGGTACAAATTCTTCACACTTCTGTAGTTCATCATGAACTTGTAACCTCTATCTGCTATAATACAAGCTTTAGATGCTTTACATGTCCTTTCTCACTAGATTTATACATAAGGATATAATCAAAGTATAAATTTTCAAATGAATGACCTAAGTACTTCATTCATAAGTCTTATAAAGGTAGTAGTATCATTTGACAAACCAAAGGGCATAACTATCCACTCATACAATCCTCCCTTGGTTTTAAAAGGGGTTTTCCATTCATCACCATCTTTCATTTTAATTCTATAGTTACCACTTCTTAGGTCAATTTTTGAAAACAAGCAAGCACCATTAAAATAGTGAATGATATCATCAAGTGTAGGTATAGGATGCCTATACTTGATATTAATGTTGTTGATAGCTCTACTATCAACACACATTCTCATGGTGCCCTATTTCTTTGGCACAAGTAAGGAAGGCATGTCACAAGGGCTAAGGGACTCCCTTTATAAACCCATAGACATTAATTCATCCACTTGCCTTTGAACTCTAAGGCATCCTTAGGGTTACACCTATAGGCTACCTTATGAGGGAGTATAGCATTGGGTACAAAGTCTATTTGGTGCTCTATGCTTCTAATGTAGGGCAATACATGGGGTAGATCATTAGGGAATACGCTATCAAACTCCTCTAATAATGCCCTATCCTATAGCTCATTATAAACACTCCCCTCGTTATCTTTTAATAACAACAAGAAGAAGATTACTTTTCCTTTTACTAAGGTCATATCTAGACAATTTTCACTCATGAGTAAGAAATTTTTACAACTCATATAAACATGACTAGACTGAGTAGCTAAACGGGTGAGAAAAAACTTTTTCTTGGAAAGCTTCAAGCAATAAATGTTCCTTCTTCCATCATGCAAGAAACTTCTATCAAATTTCCATGGCCTCCCTAAAATCAAAGAACAAGAATCCGTTGGAACTACATTACATACCACCTCATCTTGATATGTCTTTCCAATGGAGAATGGAACCTTCACTTCCTTTGTCACCTTGACCATGTTACCATCATTAAACCATTGTATCTTATATGGTTTGTTATGTTTTGTGGTAGGAAGACCAAGCTTCTCCACTTAGGTGTAAGAACCAACATTAGCACAACCTCCTCAATCCACAATAAGAGAACATATTCTCACAAGTATGGTACACTTGGTTTCAAAAATTTTCTCTCTCTGTGAATCATCTACTTTAGCCTATTTATCATGAAACACCCTTTTAATCATCAAAGATACTCCTACATCCAGTGGTGTAAACTCTTCATCTACATTCATGGCTAAGACTTCATCCTCCTCTTCACTCTCCTCGTCTTGGTTAGCTTCCTCCAAATATACCTTGGTCATCACCCTTTTATTAGGGCACTCATTTTGAAAGCATTCTTATCCTTGAAAATTAAAACACCTAACACTCTTCATCTTATTCTAAATTTTTACTCCTTTTCTCCTCACATCTTTTGTCAAAGGTATGGAAGGGGCTTTGAATGGTGGAGGAACCTCCTTTGATGCACTATCACCTTTCTTTTTTCCTCCGTATCACACTGCCCTCTTCTCCTTTTTGTGTTTCTTGACCTCAATAGTTAGATGAGAAATCTCATCTAAGATATAATACCTATGCATCCCGCCCTTCCTAGTTGTGTCTTATTTAAGACCGCCAAGGAAATGATACATAGTATATGCATCTATCTCATCCAAACTAATACCTATAGAGAGTTTTTCAAATTCTGTAACTTACTCCTCTACAATTTATGGCTTCAAAAAGAACATTTTTTTTGTACAAGTCTTCAGTAAAAGAAGCAGGAAAGAACCTCTCCTTCATCAAAATTTTTATTTTCATCAAAGATTTAACCTTCTATTTTTCATTTTTTTCTCCTAGTATGAACTACACTCTCCAACCATTAAAAGGTATATCGTTTAAGCTAAAGAACGACCACCTTACAAGCTTTGGTGTTGGAATATGCCTCAGGCTTCAATACCTGATGCAAGAGCATCCACTTCATTTTGATTTTGGTTAACAAAATTATAATGACTTTGGATGACTTTTTAAATATATGTCTAAGTTCTTTTTTAAGCCTAATGCTTAAGGTCTTTTAAGTCTATTTTTGATCAAGCAAAGATCGTATTACAAATGCTATGATAACCTTACAATAAGGTGGTCCTTTTGGCACTAATTATTTTCACTAAGTTAAGAAGCTACACTATAATTCTAACTTGGATTAGATTAATCATCTAGTAAGTGGTAGCCATGAGGTTCTAAATGGGTTGTCATGCATATCTATGCATGAGCCACGTAGCCACTAGCCTTGGGAACATCATTATCGTATCACTTAGCCCCTAATATTCCCATTTTTTTAGTTCACAATTCCAGCCATAAAATAGCCTGCAGTAACCACTTTTCTGGGTACCTTAGGGCACAAAAAGAGGAAGGCAAGCAATATAAATTAAGCCTAAGGTGCTAGAAATAATAGTTGGATTTATAACAACCTTTGGCCAAGAAACTTAATCACTCATAGACAATAACCAAGCACTAAAGTACCTACTAGGTAATGGGTTAATTACCTATTATGGGCTCGGAACATTTTATTTCTTATAGGTAATAAAGTGATGTTGATAGGTAGCCTTTGTTCTTGTGTAAAACCTTCAAGGTCAGGTCATAAACTTTGGGAGTTGTTTATACCATGTAAGTTTTCAAACAACCAACTATAAGGAAAGTGATAGAAGCTGGTTATCCTTTTTGGTTAAGTTTAAAGTTAGCTAGTTCTATTAGAGAACTAGATAGCTAGTTTATATAAATGGGTTAGCCCTTAGACGTTGGAATAGTAATTTTAAAATTTGAGGAACCTAACACAACCCATTTATCTGTGTTAGTTCCTACTTAAGACCACCGAACCCCTTTGGCACAAACAATGAATTTTAAATTTGGCTACACTCAAAGCTTAGTCCATAGCTTTGTTTTATCTCCTAAAAATTTTACATAATTTATATCAATTGCTGAAACCTAAAAATTTATAAGGGATGTATAGGGCTATGTTTTGGGGGGATTTAGTATTAAAATATGAAGGAAATATGGATAAATAAAATTGATCAAAAGCTTGTAGAAACATGGAATTAAATGCTTTCCTTTTAGTTATCGTGTGGACAGAAAGAACAAGGTTTATAAGGCTTGCTTGAATAGGTTTTGATAGATAATTAATTTATCCAAGTAAGAAGAATTTTGTGCCACTCAAACTTGGAAATATTAATGGATGGATTATGGTCATCAAATGGAGATGCTCCTATATCATATTCAATAGCTCGTAATGTTGAATGCTTCCACAGATGGCAATAACAGGAGCAGTTGTGATGATATCTATAGATGAAGCTGATAATGGCATGGATGATATCCTAACGGAGGACAAAAATAGAAAATAAAGAATGGAAGAAGTTTGGAGATATAAAGTGGGAATAAATGGAAATTAGAGAAGAAAATAAAAGACACTAGAGAATAATGGGAATCACAAATAATGAAGAAGAGGGGAATAAATCTAAAGGGAGATGTATATACATAGCTATATTGATTGAGTAAATTTACCTCATTTGTGTTAAAGATGGTGAATAATATGCAATCATCTCTAGCACAATCTTCTCAATAATCTCATTTGTTGTCTGAGAGAAGATAGAATGTCTAATTTGGTCTCGATTCTCACTTGATCTCTTCCTTTCCTTACATAAAATAATGTCTTAATGAATAACCTACAGTAACCTAAGAAATCAGTCCCTTTTATATCAATGTCCAAGTGTATCATGTGGCTCTTATTCACAAAATGTTTCCATAATTTAGACATGTGAAGGGAAAAGGAAAATGAATTTTAATTGTAAAGTTTAATTTTGGTACCATTTTATACTTTTTCAAATATTTGAATTTTGATTTTTATAATAACTAATTAATTAGGTGTAAGTTTTTTCTCAAAAGGATTCATCAATGGTCCTCGTTGATGGGATTAGGTTATATAGCATCTTTTGGTGATTAATAATAGTGTGTTGATGGTATTATTATGTAACAACATTTGTAAACAACCGATGATATTATATAATCTACTAACAGTGATAATATTATTTTATATTGTGCGATGGTCCTTCCCCTATAATTTACTAACAATATATTTTAATATTTTTTTCAAAAAAGTAATATAATTTCAATAATTAGGAGCCATTACAATTTACGGACCAAAACTTATCTACCAAATGTACAATTACCAAATTTAGCCATTCCATAATCTTACAAGCACCTACAGGATACACTAGTAGCTATAGTTTTAAGCAATGCATAATAATTGCAAGGAATGTCATTAAAAAACTTGTTGTTCCCAATTTTCCAAATATCATAAATTCATGTGACAAAAAAAATCCTCTTAAGATCCTCATTTTTTTTGTCTTGAACAACCTTATATAAAACAAAAAACTTGTAGCAAACTACTCCATGTAAGAGGATCTTCACTAATCCTCATGATACATCTTAAATTGCAAAGGATTACTCCCATGACTAAAAAATTCAAGAAGAGGTGAATAATAGATTCTTTATTTCTGAACACACACACACACACGCACATTGTTGATCATTATAAATCTATACTTATTGATTCTATCATTAATGGTCGAATGCCCAATAATAGCAACCTATGCAATGAATTGGTGACTTAAAGGATTTGGGTTTTACCATATGGTGCTCCACCATGATGTCATTGGGACTCAATGCCTCATTTTATTATGAATTTTCTTAATATATAGGACAAATCATATAAAGAGGCAGTAATGTAAGGCATAAGAGATGATCTCAATTTCTACATACTCTTCACAGGCCTAATCTTAACTGTTGGTACCTCATGATCCCAAATTGAACCTTGTTTTATTAACCTACTATGGATCCATTTGATCTATAGTGTATCCTTTTACTTTTGTGCCAAGGCCTACAAATGCTTTCTAAGGGCTATTTCATTCTAGATGCAGAAATCAATGATGTCGAGCCCCCCTTCATGCTACAAATGATATATGGCAAAACGTAGTGTTGTTTTCTAAAGAAAATTACAACACGCTGTAATAAGATGGGAAAGAACTTTCCTTATAAAAATAAAGACTAGGCTCCAATACTTTTAGAAACAAAATATGACTGACTTCAAAATTCTAATATCCGTACATAAGATAACATTTTGGCGGCATAATGGTTAATTTGAAGTAGGACCTTAGTAGTGAGGATGTATATATGGTGGGAATTCAACCGGGTGTCTACAATCGGTACTCCCAAGTACTTGAAAGGTAGTGAACCTTGTGAGAAGTTGATGAACTAGAGAATAATTATTCTAGTTTTTTGTGGAACTGCTTCAAAAATAATAGAACTTTTGTGTGAATTTATTGTTAACCCTAACATATTTGAGAAGATCTAATATATTATCACGAGACATTGCACCAAATGAATATCACAATGATAGAAGAGGAGCATGCCATCCGCAATTGAGAGATTTAAAATTTTTATGGTTTTGCATTAAAGATGGCCTTTTAATTTGGGTTCATGCCATAAAGTTTTTCTTAACCTGGTGAAGTATTTCATCACAATGATGAAAAGGTAAGGGGATAAGGGTTCCCCTTACCTTAAAACCCTTGTCCCTTCAATTATATCTAAGAGAGAACCATTAAATTCAATGAAGTATTTGACACTAGATACACAAGCTATGACCAACTTCACTAAATGAGGGGAAAATGAAGTGCATTCTAACGTTACCTATTTAAGGAATTCCTAATGAATAGAATCATATGCTTTGGGTAAATCAATTTTCAACATGAATCTAGAATAGGTCTTTTTCCTTCCATACAATCTCACAAGTTCATGCGCCAACAAGATATTTTCACCAATCAGCTTCCCTTGATGAAGAATCTTTATTATTATTATTATTATTATTATTATTATTATTATTATTATTATTATAAGAGACTAATAAGATATGTTGTTTTTGTAAATTGTAATATAGATTGTCAGCAAATGTTTTTTTTTTTTTGTAAACTTCTAATACAAAATGTCAGCCAACCACAGAAGTTCAATTTACTTACTTCAAAACATTTTCCAATTAATACACATAGGTCATAAGTAAATCCTTGAAGATCATCTTATCTTTTATGGGGAAACAACCATTGGGTGTGTATGACCAGTGAAAAATCACAGAAGTTTGGCTCATTTGCCCCAGAGAAATGATCATAAGGAAGGAGATTTTGAAGGTGTTGATGAGATAGATAAACCGATACTATTAGGTGTAAGGGATGATGACCTAACAAATAGAGATCAACTCACCAAACCTTTAGACACACCCATCCCTTTAAGTTGCTCTCTAGGTTCCTTATTGGGCCCCTTCACTATACAAAGCAAGGTTGTTTCCTTGTTCTCAACCACATAACATTCCCCTCCCCCTTCTCCTCTTCTCTAATTCTATTTTTATAAATATAGAGTCTTTTAGTCATTTTAGGGTATGGAATCATTAATATAATCTTTCATTTTTTCTCTCTTTTCTCTCCTCTAAAATTTTCTCTTAACTCTCCTTAATTACTTAAGTTTTTCTCTTAGTTCATAAAACACCAACAACATAAACAATTTGAATGGTTTCCTAAAGCTAAATAGTTAGTTTTGTTGGGTTTGAAAACTAACTTGGCATGAGCTAGTCAATTAGTTTTATTGGGTTTCATAGCACTTATTTGGTACAAACCAGTCAACTAGTAACCTATGAAAATTATTTTCATATATTTTTCAACTTCTTTCAAAAACATTTCAAAACTAAATTATTTTATGCATTTTAAATATATAATAGATTTTTAAGGGTTTTAAATTGGGGTATTATATTTTTTATTCGAATGGCTTGGACTCTTATACCCCCCATAACTTTTTTTTGATTCGTACTATCTTGTAGATATGATGTTTTAGGAACATATATCCCTTTTGATTATGATTATAGCTTATATATTTGCTAACATAAATCATCAAAAGATGATCAAGATTGGTGTGAAATGAATTGAATTGTAGGATCCTTTATCACCAATCTAAGATTATTCCAAATAGTCTTAGAATGGGTATCCAATCACAAAGACGATTAACCAAGAAATTACTTAGGTTATATATCGATACAAAAAATCATCAAATAGGCCACAAGCGGGCATCGACACATGCTTATATAGGAGTTATGACATTGCTAACTACCACACTAGTTTAGCCAGTTGGCATACGAATGACTAACTAACATATAACTAGTATTACAATGTATTTATATCATATACAATAAATAGCTCAATGAGACTATTACAAACAAAGTAAGCTAAGATTACATGAAAACAATTTACAAGAATCCTAATCATAGAATAACACATAACTAGTTGTCTTTGAAAGGTTGACTAGGTCATCTTAACTTAGAATTTCATACATAGCATAGCTTCATTTGGAATACCTTGTAACATGTGAAAATATTAAATATCTTAATTTTTATAACACCCTGATTTTCATTACTGAAAATTTTTATTTTACAATAGAAGTAATATAAGTAAAATATTGGGGGTTACTACCAGAATTGATAAAATTATTATTTATTTAACCATCCTTACATCAATCAACAGGCTAAAAACATTTATAGTAACACAAGAAAATTAGAACTGAAAGAAAATTTTGTAATACAATATGAGTTTGGGGATTAACTTTGAATTACAAAAAATAAAATAAAAAGTAGGGATAGAATGGATCAAGAGTCTGTAAAGGTATTTGGGTAAAGATATCCACAAAATAACATTACTCGTTACCCAAACACCCAGTACAGATAAGATCACTCATCCCCACATAGTGCATTATACGAAGCATAGTCACCTAGACAATCTTTTGAGACTTGCCATAAGAATCAAGGTCTCCTGCTTGTAGAAATGAGAGACACCCATAAAATGAGTGGTCAGTACACTATGTACTAAGTAAGAGAACAATACTATAGAAATAGGGATACAAATAGTACATCTACTCTCAACAGGTAATAGGTATAAGTCAAATAAATGAAATATCTCGTAAGACACATAATTATCCATATCTCTTTATTAGATATAATCCAATTTCAATCGTTTATATACATTGAGTGCAGAGACCCCACTATTCTTAAACCGGTGGAATGGTTTAAAACACCATCTCAAGGACAACACAACTAAGCCATTATTATCACCAAGTAGAATAGATCTGAAAACATCACCTTCTCGAGGTAGAATGCTCCTGAGCCTTTATTCTCTTCAGTAGAACAAATATAAAAATAACACTTTGGTCTTGACTCACATACTCTTCCACTTTAAATCCTTAGTGTCTTTTCTATAGGTTATACTATTATATTTTTATTTTATGATGAGAAGGAGCCCCACTATTCTTAATCAAGTGGAGCAGAATAAAATACCTTCTTGAGGAAAAATGCTCTCGAACCACTATTTTTTCTAGTGGAACGGATATTAAAAAAATCTTCTCAAAATAAAATGCTCCTGAGCTACTATTTTATCTGGTGGAATAAAATGTATAAAAAATCACCATCGCCTACTTACGTGTACTTTCACTTTAAATGATTAATATCTTATTCATGATTGATTCACAAGTGTTAAACACATTAAAGTAGAGAAACACATCATGCATGTCAAGGTCTTTAATCTCCACAAACCTTAATTACACACTCCTAGCATTCATTATCCCATATTGATTATTAAATCACAAATTATAATACATCATCCTCGAATATCATCATTATTATCAAAGTCTTATTTCATTGTCTAACTACATATCATCCACATATATTAATAATCTTATCTAAAGTACTATTTATAGAATTACTGAAACCCTAATTTCATCAATAGTCATAATTCTTCATATAAGATTCATATGATTATCAAGTTTAATAAACATTCCCTTAAGGGTAATCATTAGTAACATATCCATAATCTAGATAACCTCTAGGTTTTATACATGGAACGATAATATTATTATTTTAAGTTATTATGCCCTAATTAGGCTATTATTTCATTTTTGAAGAACTTAAGACAAACAATAATACTGATAAACACTTCTCAGGATATCATTACCATATTTTAATCCACCTAGGACATAAAAGACCAAAATACCCTTAAGAACATCCAATAGAATTTATTTTATATAATCTTATACCTTTCATAGACATTATTTTCCAAATCCACCATTTATCATATTACCTCATAAGTATACTTATATCCACTTATCATAGCTCATCTAACCCATATTTCATGCCATAAAATATATTTTCCACAAATATTTCATGAACATAATAAAATCATATCCCTACCTCTTACCCATTCTCACTTTCTTTCAAACATATAATCCATATTATCACAACATACATTAAATCATATAGTAACAATATCATGAAAAATACACATAGCCATATAAGCAAAAAACATAAAAATTCTAAAACATCAATTAGTATCCTTACCAATTAGGACATCAAGCTCTAAGAACGTAAATCCTAGACCTACTCTTCTAAGATAATCAAAATATCGCCTATAAAAATAACATCACACACGGTTAGGCTCAAAGATAGTAGTGAAAATGAGTCTTGAGATGTGTGGTGATGTGTAATCAATGTGGAGGGAAGTGTAGGATCGATTGTTATTTTGCTTGTGTCAATCACGAGATGATGTAGCAGAAGGAGGCTTGGTTTCAAGATTCGAATGAAGGAGAACAATGGAGGAAGGAATGCCCCGGGCTTTCCTTAATCAAAGGAGACTCCAAAGAGAGGATAAAACACAGCATGGTTAGTTAACTTTTTATTTCAAAAATTTCTTCTATTTCATTCTCATTTAGGCATGTACAAAGAGGTCTTTATAAGGGAGGAAGTAGTCGGCACACTTTAGCTCAAACCAGTTGGTTCCCTACCTTAATTCAAGCTAAATTATCCTACTTGAATTAAGCCCAAATAATACCTAAACTTAATCACAATATCATTTTCTAAATGATATTAATGACTAACATTACAAAGCCACACAAACAACTATGGTACATACATGAAATTACATCAAACCCTAACTTATATAAAATACACTTAGGGTTTACAACAAGTTAATACAACTAATGATAATCATCACCATATCTTCTTGTTTTAAAGTATCATCCCATGTATTCCATAGTCCTACATGCTTCGAATGGTTGTACACTTTAAGGTGTATTAACATCTTCTCCTTGCAAATATATAACATACCTGCAAGAACAAGTTGAATTATTTTCAACACCAAGCATAGACATATTATCAAGAATATTTAATATAATAGGCTCTAATATTAAGAAAGCTAATACTTCCTTACCTTGAGAATCAATAGGAATATGATAATCATTAGATGCTCTTGCATCATATGGATATATGGTAAAATATATGGTCAAGGTATGGTAAAAATTTGGTGGTTTTTAGATAAGGTTTCCGGGTAAAAATAATGGTACATGACTGAAAATAGGAGGCTGCACAAGTGTGCTATAGGTAATGTACACCCTGGTTGAGAGTTAGGATTGTGCATGGTGAGGTGGTGCAAAGTTGTATGGTCATGCTTGATCACTAGGTAAACATGCATAAGTTGAACAAATGGGCATTAGTGTGTGACAAGGCCATGCTTAGGTTGTGCGAGGCTGCACTGGCAGGTTATGCTGGGTTGCACAGGCATACAATAGGAAATTTTAGCGATGTGCTTGAGGTCCTGCGTAGTCCATGTATTTTGTAAAAACATGATAGATTTGAGGAGAGCAAGGGAAAAAGAAGCAATGGTAGACGACGATGGCTAGCAATGGTGTTGTGGAAGGTTGGGGTGAACCTAGGTGGTCAATCCACCAACTTTGGGTGGTTTGTGGTGGCATACGGTTGTGTTGGTTGTGGAAATGATGGTGTAGTAGGAAGAAAATAGCAGAGAAGAGGAGGAAAAGAGAAAGGAAGAAATAAGAAATAAGATGGGGGAGCTCATGGTAGTGTTTTAGACACAAAGTGGGTAGAATAGAGGCAAAATAAAGAGGAAGGAAGGAGAGTGTGCATGTGTCTATATATATATATATATATATATATATATATATATATATATATATGGGCATGCATGGTGGAAAAAATAAGGGGAAGGATGCAAATGAGCGATGCAGGTCATAAGGGGTGGCATTGGAGATGATGGTTGTGTGTTGAGGTGAAAATAACAGAGGTTTCAATAAGTGATGGTGCTGGAGAGTGTGAGTGTGAGTGTATGTTGCATAAGATTCAGAAAGAAAAGAAGAAGGTAAGGGAGGTGTGCATATTTGTGCAGGTTGGGAACTAAGGGATAAGATGAGAATATGGATGATGGATGATGAATGAGGATGGTAGTAAAGGAGATGATGGGAGATGGTATAAGTGGGGGTAATTGCAAGTTGCAACAACAAGTTAACTATTACAGCTAGGTTGATGGGAGAAAGGAGAAATGGAGGAAAAAACAAGGAGAAAGAGAAAGGAAAAGGAGAAAAGGTAGGGGATTTTCTTAGATGATTATAGATTAGCCAAAATAGATTGGATTAGTGGAAAATTTTAGTGGGTTTGAGGTTAGGTTACCAAATACTATTTATTTAGGTCAAAGATTTATATTCGGTAGAGGTTTTGGGATTAAGGAATTTGGTTAAGGAAAAAATAAGATTTTGTAGAGATTAGACTCCAATTAGGGTGTTAATAATATAAGATTAGGCTAAGAAAAAATTTTAGCGTATTACATCTTCTTATATGAATTGATCATTATCAAGCAAATATATTGCATACTTACAAAAATGACTTAAGACAATATCATTAAAGTTAGTCAAAGAATTATCATCAAAGAAAATCAATGTAATTGGCTCTAAAAATAAGTATGCCAAATCAATACCTTGATGATCATCTTTGGATGCTCTTGCATCATTTGCATTGCTTGAACTGTTGATATTCTTCCTTTTGTAAATGTCTAAAGTTAAGTTTTAACCTTATGTTTAGCATAAGAATGTTGTGCACACCAAACTTATGTTAAGAGTGGTGGTAAAACATAATGTTTTAATTCTTCTTCTTCCACAAGATATGTTCTCAAACAAAAATGAAACAAAAAAAAACAATCATAGTAAAAATTGGATTACTACGCCAAGCCCTTTTATTTAAGGCCTTTGATGTTTTATCTTCATTCCTAATTGAATAGCCTTCTTATATTGAATTTTCTTTTTGAAAATGGTTTTCTTAAACAGACTTATGGTTTATTTAGTTATAACAACTTCATCCTCGTCAGCATCTATGAGTCGCTTTCTTTTATTTGGAGATGTGGTTCATTTTTTTTGCTTCTTGTTTGTACGCTACAATGTGATGCTCAACACTCTATGAAGGAAGATTTGAAATAAATTGTATAGTTTATGGGTATGATTATACATAATTTTTGATGAATGTACAGGCTAATATGACTAATATATATGCAATGTAAAGTTACTAATTGATTATCTACACTAATGCATAAGCATATAGAGCAATTAAATAAAATCCCAATCTCTAATACTCTTACTTCTAATCCTCTTATTATTTTACCAAGAGTACAATTAGTAACTTTAGTTTGTCCAATAGTTTGTGGAAAATGTGAAGTACTAAATAATAACTTTTTTCCTAGCATGTCCCACAATTTTTTCCAAAAATAGCTAAGAAATTTGACATTCTTATCTGAAACAATGCTTCTGAGTATGCAATGAAGTCTCACAATTTCCTTAATATATAAGTTGACAACATGTGTAGCATTATCAATCTTATGGAAAGGAATAAAATAAGCTATCGTAGAAAATCTATCCACCACAAACACAATAGAATCCTTACCTCTTTGTGTTCTAGGAAACCTTAAGATGAAGTCCATACTAACCCTTTCTACAGTTAACTAGGAAGAGGTAACAGTGTATATAAACCTACCCCCTACCACCACCTACACCCCCTCTTCACTCTTGCACCCTTCCCTTTCCCTAAATCCTCCCCCACCTACCATCTTTCCTAGCCTAAAGACCCCATCCTGAAAATAGCCATCATTCCTTTGCCTTCACCCCCTTCAACCCTTCCACCCTTATTTTTGCACGCAGCTCATGCTGCATAAGCAGCATCAGTTGCTGCATTTCTTGGCCATTTTTTTAATAATTTTAAGGTATAATAATATTTAAGTTAATTATTTCATTAAGTAAAATTTATAAAGTCTTATGCTTTGGTTTTCTTATTTATAATATAATAAGTATTGATATCATTTTTAGGTATTGGTTTTACTCATCAAAGCTTGAATCTTTAACCGGAATACCGGTAAGGTTCAATTTGCAGGAATTAAGGTAATCGTTAAACCCCACTTACACACATAGATAAACGTATGCTAGCACATTAGGGTTTTAATATGTTATTTTTCATGATTTAAATATTGTTTAATATGTTATATGTAGTTGCTTATAATGATTGATAAAAAAGAAAGCATGCTATGTGTGGAAATATTACTTAAGGAAAGTTTTAGTTATTAATGAAAATGTTGAGTACTTATTCATGTTATATTATGTTATTGTGATCGTTAATGCATGAATAATATTATTATAAGCCCTAAGGGAATTTTAGTAATATATCTTGTGCAAGAATGTGGCCTAATATGTGTAGGTGATGAAGAGTATTATGTGAAATATAATTGTTGGTGGAATTTCGATGAGGAGAGTGGAGTACTAATATTAATATTCATATAGTGATGATAACTTAATAAAAGTGGTATAATAAAAGGGCAAGATGGTAAATTTGTAAGAAAAGGGCATTATGGTAATTTTTGAGGAGAAGGGCAAAATGGTAAATGGTAAGTAAAAGGGTATTATGGTAATTTTGGAAGTAAAGACGAAAATGGTAATTTTATAAGTAAAGGGGTATTATGGTAATTTTAGGAGTAAAGGGTAAAATGGTAATTTTGGAAGAAAAGGGGCAAAATGGTAAGTTTGTAAGAAATGAGCAAAATAGTAATTTTGGGTGTAAAAGGGTAAAATAGTTATTTGTAAGTAAAAGGGTATTATGGTAATTTTATAAATAGAAGGTTAAAACGGTAAGGGTAAAATAGTTATTTGTAAGTAAAAGGGTATTATGGTAATTTTATAAATAGAAGGTTAAAACGGTAATTTTAGAAATAAGGGGCATAATGGTAAATTGTAAGTAAAATGGGTATTATGGTAATTTTATAAGTAACAGTATATTGTGGTAATTTTATACATAAAAGGACATTATGGTAACTTTGGAAGTAAAGGGGAAGTAAGGGGTAGAATGATAATTTTTTAAATAAAAGGATATTATGGTAAATTTAGGAGTAAAGGGTAACTTGGTAATTATGATAACGGCGAAGGATAATTTGGTAATTAAATTATGATTATGGAAGGGTAATTGGATAATTATAATGGAGAAGGGTAATTTGGTAATTATAATAATACAGAAGGGTAAGTTGGTATTTATAATAATGGAGAAGGGTAAATTGGCAATTGTAATTATGGAGAAGGGTAGTTTGGTATTTATAATAATAGAGAAGGGTAAAATGGTAATTATAATAGTTGAGACAGGTAAAATGGTAATTATGATAATGGAGAAGGGTAATTTGGTAATTTAACCAACAGAAGGGTAATTTGGTAATTATGATAATGGATAAGTATAATTTAGTAATTATAATAAGGGATAAGGGCAATCGGGCAATTATGAGATTGTAGAAGGGTAATTTGGTAATTAAACCAATTAAAGGGAAAATTGGTAATTATGATAATGAAGAAGGATAATTTGGTAATCTATCCAATTAAGGGGCAAATATGTAATTATGGTAATGGAGAAGGGAAATTTGGTAATTTAACTGACTAAAGGGTAAATTGGTAATTATTTAACCAACTAAAGAGGCAAATTGGCAATCATAATAATGAAGAAGGATAATTTGGTAATTTATCCAACTTAAGGGCAATTTAGGAATTATAACAAAGGAGAAGGGCAATTTGGTAATCTAACCAACCAAATGGGAAATATGATAAGTGTAACAATTACGAAGGGTGAATGGTGACCTAAAAAGCATAGGAGATAACTTGGTAACCTAAACCGAGCAAGGGGTAATTTGATAATTATGCAACCTAAAGGGTTATATGGTAAATTGGTAAGTAAGGAAGGGATGACTTAATAACCATACAAGTAAGGGGTAAATCAGTAATTCATATCTAACACATCGATAGGACACTAGGGGTTCGTAATAAGACTCAAATAACACTGAATAGTAAGGTACGAGTAATTGATGATTAGTAAGTATCACGAGAACAAATCCTAAAGTAGAATTGGATGAGATTATGATGGCCTTAATGATTTCTCTTTGTTATCTCGAATAACCGTATGAATAAGAAATGCCTAATGATATCAAAATGATCAAAAGTGAATAAGCACCTAATTGTTGTGATTGTCGTGATCACCTTAATTAAGACACTAATACTTAAAATGAAAGACCTCGAGATTGGGAATGGTGGCTCTTTAGGGGTCGCTACCCTAAAGATGTGGTTTAGCCCATGATTATTCTGGTATTTTCTGGTGTGCCTTTGTGCCCCAACCAGGCTCTATATCTTACTCTATCTATCTCTACGGACCTATTTAGAGGGTATGCATACTTATGGGTTAGGTGTCCTTGTTGATAGGGTATTAAGTAGCTTTATGCACCAATATGACCATGATACATTTGCGTCTTTGGGTTGATGGTTGAAGGGTACTGAGTAGCTTGTATGCACCAGTATGACTGGTGTACCTTTGTGTCTCGGGTTCTTGATCTCCTGTCCGAGACAAATAAATGGGATTGTTGTGCTGATTAAGAAAGGAAAAACACTAATCATGAAAGTGAAAGATTAATTAGCCGGGCCTAGTTTAATTATGATATTGAGTATCGGTCCACTGATTTTAATAGTGGCCCAGGAGTATATTGCTGATGAGTTCATATTTTGACACATTTTATACCCTTATAATCTTAGTTTTTGGTAGTTTATTTGGCTAATATAGGGGAATAATTATTGTTTTATGCTTAAGTGATAAAAATTGCATAAATTTTACTATTTAAGCTAAAATGATATAATTAACTAAATTTAGAATAAAATAATATTTATTAATTTTTATTAATTTTATTTTGCAGGTTTTATTTTAAAATTAAAAAATTTGAAAAAAAAATAAAGATAAGACCTTTGGACCAACGGCCGAAGGCCGAAGGCCCAAAGGCCTGGAGCAGGCAAAACGCAGCCAAACGAGAGCACAAATGGTCAGCCGAAGAAAAGTAAAAGAAAATCAAACGAGAGCACAAATGGTCAAACGAGGGCTGACGTGGACGACAACACAAATGATAAAAGGCAGCAGAGTGCGGCGCAGAAAGAAAAGACGATCTTCAGAGCCGCAGAGAAAAAGAGAAGGAGGGCGGGAGAGCAGGAGAGCCTTCACGGCTCGGGCTAACAGCGGAGAGCCTTTATAGGCTCGGGAGATAATGGAGGCAGAGCGAGAGGAGAAAGCGTGCGGTAGAGAGAGGGCGCAGCCTTCAGCACGGAGTTCGAGGCGTGCAGAACAACAGCACCTTCGACAGCCGCCAGCCTGGAAAAAGAAGAAAAAGAAAAAGAATATTACACTGAAATCAAGGCACCGAAGGAAGAAAAATTAGAGGAAGAATTTAATATCCGGTAGAATTTATTTCAGATAAAATTAATTTTTATCTGAATAAATTCTTGATCTTTAATTCAAAATTAATTCCGGTTATTTCTTTCTTTTATTTTTAATTTATATTTTAGATATAAATTTCTGTGTAATTAATTCTTTAATTATGAGTGGCTAATTATTTATTGTTAGGGAATAATTTGAAACCCTAGATTATGATTTGAATTATAATTTTATTTTCTTTGTTTCGTGAGATTGTTTCTTGACTCTATATTAATTGCTATCGTTTATATGTATAATTCTGTCAAGTATAGTTTATTTGGTGCATGCCTTGTTCTGGTACCTCATAAGTGACAATATGTAGGATTAATTGCCTGCTAGGTGGCCATCTAAATATACTAGAATTTATATGTATAAATTGCAGCTAGGTTAGATAACAATTCACCTAATCGTTTTGTGATTCTAACCGAAGTGGTAAAACGTTTCGATACGTGAGGGTCAAGAAAAGGAAATACAGGTAGACATGCTTTTTGTACTAGTTTGGGTACTTAGATTGACAGCCTTCCACTTACACTTAATGCATTAAATCTAGTTAAATATAGGAGCCGCTTGTTGCTGCTATACTGCTAGTATTTAATAGGGTTAATATTGGCGCTTTGTCGTATTAATTAATTAAGGGAAGTAATATAAGGTGTATAGACCTGCTTTTGGTGTGCAACTTGGTCGATCTCTTTCTCACGATTAAAAGATGACTTAGAAATAAATATTATATCTCACTCAAATGGAAGGTAATAGAAGTTTACGGGAACTAGCAGCCCATAACATAGCTGAAGCTGTACCTACATGTATAGGTTATCCTGAGCCAGCTGAAGGGAAAGAAAGGGATTTCGAGTTAAAGTCCAGCCTACTTCATTGTCTTCCAACATTCCATGGTCTCCCAAGTGAAGATCCAAATAAATTCCTAAAGGAATTTCAATTTGTGTGTGTCTCCATGTGCCCCAAAGAGGCAGATCTTCAAATCTTGAAGCTCAAGGCATTTCCATTTGCCTTGATGGATGGTGCGAAAGACTGGCTTTATGAGTTATCAATAGGACATACATACTCATGGGACAACTTAGCTAGTGTTTTCCTAGACAAATATTTTCCAGCATCACGTGTTACGGTACTCAGAAAGAGGATCACCAGGATCCAGCAAGAGCCTGACGAGTCATTTCATGCATACTACAATAGGTATAAGGTTTTGCTTTCACAATGCCCACAACACGGGATGAGGGAAGAGAATTTATTGCAATATTTCTATGAGGGTCTCACTCCACTTGAAAGGAATATGTTGGATGCAGCAAGTGGTGGTTCGTTTATGGACAAAGATCTTATTTCAGCACAAGCGCTATTGAAAAATCGAGCCTCCACTGCACAACAATATGATGGTCTTTCTATTCGTGAAAGAGTAAATGAGGTAAGAGTAAATCAATTTGATGATAGACTTCACCAACTCACCAATCTTGTTTCGCAGATCGCATCAGCTACTGGAGTTGTTACCACATGCGGAGTGTGTTCGGCAATAGGACATCCAAGTGAGAAATGTCCACAAATAAGAGGAGGAGAGGACCATGAACAAGCTAATGCTATTGGGTTTTCAAATACTTACCATCCAGGTATGCGTAATCATCCAAATTTTCGTTGGAAAGATAATAATAATGTTCTTAATCCTCCAGGTTTCAACCAAGTAGCACCAGGTTTTTATCAAAAACCGCAAGGAGGATCCTCTCAGACTATTGACAAATATGATAAGATGCTCGAAGCACTGACAAATAGTCAAAAACAGCTGGCAGATGGAAAAAATCAACCTATACAAAGCCAATTGTCCATGAATAAGAGAGTGTCAGATATAGAGCGTCAAATGGGAGAAGTAGTAACCAAGCTCAACCAAATACATGATCTTGGGAAACTACCAAGTAGTACCATACCAAATCCAAAGGGCAGCCTTGAATCGGCTAATACGGTAGTAACCAGAAGTGGTAAAATATGTGAGAATGCTCCAAATAAGTCTAAAGAGGTCTTAGAGCAATTGGAAGAAGATCCCGCTACAAAAGAAGCGGAGAGCATGAAGAAACAAGAAAATAAAAGCAGAAACCGACAAACGAGTGATGGAACAGCTAATGAACTGAAATTTGAAAGTTTTAAGAATAGTAAATCCTCTATCATTCCTAATAATGTTATAACTAATCCTATTTCTACAGCTCCTTTTCCTAGCAGGTTATCCAAATCAAAGAAAGATGAAAGTGATCAAGCAATTTTGGATACATTTAAGAAGGTGCAAATAAACATTCCACTCCTAGAGGCTATCAAACAAGTACCTAAATATGCAAAATTCTTAAAGGAGTTGTGCACCACAAGGAAAAGACTACGGGAGAAGGAAGTAGTGAGGATGAGTGAACAATTGTCTGCGGTGATACAAAGGAAGCTACCTCAAAAATGCAAGGATCCTGGAAGTTTCACAGTTCCATGCGTAATTGGTAACAATAAGTTTGAAAATGCCATGCTAGACCTAGGAGCATCTATTAATGTTATGTCATATTCTATTTATGCATCTTTAGGTTTAGGAGAGCTTAAAAAAGATAATGTGATCATTCAACTTGCTGATCGTTCTAACGCATTTCCTAAGGGGCTTGTAGAAGACGTCCTTGTGCATGTTGATACACTTATTTTCCCAGCAGACTTTTATATGTTGGATATGGATGATAGCATCTCAAGTCCAATGCCATTTTTATTGGGAAGACCTTTCATGAGAACTGCTCGTACAAAAATAGATGTTCATACTGGTTCTCTTACCATGGAATTTGATGGGGAAGTCATAAGTTTCAACATTTTCAATACTATGAGATACCCGATGGATGATCATTCTTGTTTTACTATTGACACTATCGATTTTTTTGTACAGGATTATTTTGATGAGGTCAAGGAGGACCCATTAGATATCACTCTTGTGAAAAGCTTAGGATTGGATAAAAAGGGGGAAATGATTCCATTGGAGGAAATAGAAGCAATACTTTCACCACATATTGTGAATGTTGTAGCTCACATGGAGGCAAACCCTCCATATCGGTATGGATTCCCTCCTTTTTCAATTCCCTTATCAACTGACAAGCCCATACCTTCGGTGATTCAGGCCCCCATTTTAGAACTCAAGCCATTACCGGATCACTTGAAGTATGCTTACTTAGGAGATAATGATACCCTTCCTATGATCATATCTTCAAAGTTAACAGAGGAAGAAGAGAGGAAGCTTTTAGGAGTTCTCAAGATTCACAAGACCGCTATTGGATGGACACTAGCAGACATCAAGGGAATAAGCCCTACTATGTGTGTTCATCACATACTTCTTGAGGATGGAGCAAAGCCAACTAGAGAAGCTCAACGTAGGCTTAATCCTCCTATGATGGAAGTAGTGAAGAAAGAGATCATCAAGTTATTGGATTGTGGAGTTATCTACCCTATCTTAGATTCTAAATGGGTGGCACCTATACATGTGGTACCTAAGAAGTCAGGGGTTACAGTGGTGAAGAACGAGGAGAATGAACTTGTCCCTCAAAGGACAGTGACGGGATACTGAGTCTGCATTGACTACAGGAAGCTAAATGCTACGACGAGGAAAGACCACTTCCCACTACCATTCATTGATCAAATGCTCGAGAGATTGGCCGGTCATTCTTACTATTGCTTTCTTGATGGGTACTCCGGTTACAACCAAATTCACATAGCGGAGGAGGATCAAGAGAAGACGACTTTCACATGTCCATTTGGTACT
Source organism: Tamarix austromongolica (assembly GCA_039764185.1). Lineage (NCBI taxonomy): Eukaryota > Viridiplantae > Streptophyta > Magnoliopsida > Caryophyllales > Tamaricaceae > Tamarix > Tamarix austromongolica. Next base: position 127,828,809 of record CM077809.1, read on the forward strand.
TTTGCCTATCGACGCATGCCCTTCGGGCTTTGCAATGCCCCTGGTACATTCCAAAGATGTATGGTTAGTATTTTCTCTGACTACATTGAGAAAATTATTGAGGTTTTCATGGACGATTTTAGTGTCTTTGGTGATACTTTTGAATCTTGTCTCGAAAATCTAACTTTAATTTTAAAAAGATGTGAAGAAACTAACCTTGTGCTTAATTGGGAAAAGTGTCATTTCATGGTGACACAACGAATTGTACTTGGTCATGTTGTATCATCTAGGGGGTTAGAGGTTGATAAGGCTAAAATAGATACTATGCGTTACTTACCCTCTCCCACTTGCGTGAGAGAGGTGCGTTCTTTTCTTGGACATGCAGGTTTCTATCGCAGGTTTATAAAAGATTTCTCCAGCATTGGACAACCATTGACACGCCTCTTACAGAAGGAGGTGATATTTGAGTGGAATAAAGAGTGCCAACAAGCATTTGACGAACTAAAAAGGCTCTTGACTACTGCTCCAGTGATATTACCGCCAGATTGGTCCCTACCATTTGAAATCATGTGTGATGCCTCTGACTATGCAATTGGGGCAGTCTTAGGACAACGAAAAGATAAAAAGCCATACGCCATCTACTACGCTTCAAGGACTCTAAATGATGCTCAGTTGAATTACTCAACTAATGAGAAAGAACTATTGGCCGTGGTATTTGCTCTTGAGAAATTTAGGTCATATTTGCTTCAAACTAAAGTTACCATATTTACTGACCATGCAGCTTTGAAGTATCTGTTATCTAAGAAAGACGCAAAGCCACGATTGATACGATGGGTACTCTTGTTACAAGAATTTGATGTGGAAATTAAGGACAAGAGAGGTAGTGCGAACGTAGTGGCAGATCATCTGAGCCGAATGATTCAAGATGGTGAACCTATACCATTGATCGAGAACTTTCCAGACGAGCAACTCTTCGGGATACAGGTAACTACACCATGGTTTGCTGATATCATAAATTATTTAGTAACAAACAAGTTGCCTAATGACATGCCACGATCTATAAGAACAAAAATTAGAAAAGAGGCATCCCAATATGTTTGGGATGATCCCTATTTGTGGAAATTCGGTATTGATGGTATAAATAGGAGATGTGTCCCTGATTCAGAATTCGAGCATATTCTAGCACATTGTCATACATTGCATTGTGGGGGACATTTTGGTGCTAAAAAGACTGCATTCAAGGTCCTTGAAGCAGGTTTTTATTGGCCAACACTATTTAGCGATGCCAATGATTACTGTAGGCAATGTGATAGATGTCAGAGATCAGGTAATATTGGTCCTAGAGACCAAATGCCCTTAACTTCTATTATAGCTGTAGAAATTTTCGACGTATGGGGCATTGACTTTATGGGACCCTTTCCATCTTCTAAAGGTTTCCTCTATATTCTTCTTGCAGTAGACTATGTATCAAAATGGGTGGAAGCAATTGCCACCCGGACTAACGATTCTCGTGTAGTTGCAGGGTTCCTTCAATCTCACATTTTCTCTAGGTTTGGTATGCAAAGAGTAATCATTAGTGATGGAGGATCACATTTTTGCAATAGGACAATTGAAGCCTTGCTACGTAAGTATGGGGTGACACATAAAGTCTCTACACCCTACCATCCTCAAACTAGCGGGCAAGCCGAAGTTTCCAACCGAGAAATAAAGAAGATACTAGAGAGAACTGTGAGTCCAAATCGAAAGGACTGGAGCCAAAGGCTAAATGATGCTTTATGGGCTTATAGGACAGCCTATAAAATGCCCATAGGCATGTCTCCCTTTCGACTCGTTTATGGAAAGGCATGCCATCTACCGGTGGAGCTTGGATACAAGGCATGGTGGGCTGTTAAGAATTTGAACATGAGTATCGACTCAGCTGGAACGCATAGGAAGCTACAACTTCATGAATTAGAAGAAATAAGGGATGATGCTTTTGAAAGTGCTATGGTATACAAGGAGAAGACAAAAGCTTTTCATAATAAGATGATTCGTGGAAAGTCATTTGTTGTGGGACAAAAAGTGCTACTCTACCATTCGCGTCTTCGCTTATTTCCAGGTAAGTTGCATTCTAGATGGGTTGGTCCTTTTATTGTTACTAATGTTTTCCCTTATGGAGCAATACAGATCAAAAGCGAGAAGACGGGGAATGAGTTCAAGGTAAACGGTCACAGGCTTAAGCCCTATTATGAGTCATTTGTGGAGCATAACGTTGAAGAAGTGCACCTACAAGATGAACCCACACCAAATGAGTATACCAATACAACGTCAGGCTGAAGACGTAAAAACAAGCGCTACTTGGGAGGTAACCCAAAGTCATAAGGGAGTTTTCTATCCTTTAGTTATTTATTTATTTAGTTTGTTTTCTCCATACATGAAATTTCATGTTTCCTTAGTTGTTTACACATTGAGGACAATGTGTGATTTAAGTGTGGGGGGTGCGTGTGTTTTATGTATGAAAAGAAAAAAAATTGTTTTGATTTTTTTTAGAGTGTTTAAATTTTTTTTTTAGAGTGTAGTGTTTTTAGAGTCGTAGAACCCTTAACTAGTTAATGAGGAATATATCTTTGAAATTTAACGAAAAGAGGATCATGAAATTGAGATAAAGTAAGTGGAGATTTTTTGTGTTGATTTCGATATAGGGAACACATATCTATGTGCCTAAATGTGAATGGAGAAATAACATGTATGATTTTCTAATCACCGACATGGCTTGTTAAGATTCGTCACATTCCTTAGTGAGCTTTTGAACCATATGTACCTTCTTTTTCTGAGCGAATTTACACAAAATATTCTACTTTTCTTGGCTTCAAAATTTTTTTTTTGTAAACCTCATATATGTTAAATTGCTTCGATCAAATTATTTTCCATAGATCTTGTAATGGACTATAGAGATTACTAGAACTTACTCTTGTGCTATTCGAAGCTTATAGTCAAAACATGCTCTGATTGAGGAAATGATGAAGGCAGCTTAGAAAAGTTTCCATCACATGACCAAATAGCTTAACCTGATTTGTGTATCCATGATATACATTCCATCGAAACCCTTTGAGCCTATACAAGGAACATATACTTTTCTTCATTACCTACATTGAATAACCGTTGGGCCTTAATATCTTTACCATTGCTTAAAGCTAGTGGAAGGAAATCAAATCGTTATGGATATAAAGAGTTATTGTGTATGTGTGTGTGAAAGAAATATATGTATTTATGCTAAGAAAGGGGATTGGTTATGTTTGGTGGAGGAAAAAAATTCAAAAGAAAAAAAATGAAAAAAAAAATTTTGAAAAAAAAAAGAAAAAGAAAGAAAAAATGTTGGGATATAAGGAAGAGAGGGAGTTATGGAGACGATGTTGAGAATGTTCTATTCATGTTACATTTTATTTTGAAGGTGGAGAGGTGTATCATTAATCATTGATGTGGAGTTATGCTTATATTTCATCTAATTATTAGATTCCACTAGCTCTTAACCTTTTTAGCACCACACACCTAAAATACTCCATACCCGTCTTTACCTTAAACCCCGTTAACCAATAAGTAAGTCCTATTTGATTCTCAAGATGAGCAGCCTTTGATCTGATGGAGATTAGTCACAAGATTTAAGCATATGGTTCGGTCCATTTGGCAAGTATTTGATATCTTTCATGAGGTTTTATCCACAAAAACATGAGCCTTATTTTTTTTTATATATGTGAGTCGTTTGTTATCTTCATCATCTTATCTCACATACATGAGTGTTTTTATACATTTGTAGCCATGAATCTAAGAGAAAAAATAGAGGGTATCCATAGTGAGGATGGATCTTGATGTGACTAAGGCGTGGTACATTTTCATCCATAATATTGATCTGTTCATACCTGTCATGTTTATGTGTGAACCATATGTTGAAATTGATTATTTAAATCTCCCAATGCTGAATCTTGATTGATTGCTAATCTTGATGTATGAAAGTAAAAGATTCTGAGACAAAAATGGTTAAGGGTGTTAGGTATGTTTTTTTTTATTTTATTTTATTTGTGTGTGATTTTGTGGGTATATCATCTGAGAAACCCTCACGAGACCTTACTCGTCCTCGATGGGTGACCTAGGGGTTTAAAGGGCTTGTTACACATGCTAAGTGTAATCGTGAGACCTACGAAAGTGGCTAGTTAATTTAATTTTATTTGTTTAGAGTAATAACTTGCTTGAGGACAAGCAAGAAGCTAAGTGTGGGGGTGTGATGAGTTCATATTTTGACACATTTTATACCCTTATAATCTTAGTTTTTGGTAGTTTATTTGGCTAATATAGGGGAATAATTATTGTTTTATGCTTAAGTGATAAAAATTGCATAAATTTTATTATTTAAGCTAAAATGATATAATTAACTAAATTTAGAATAAAATAATATTTATTAATTTTTATTAATTTTATTTTGCAGGTTTTATTTTAAAATTAAAAAAAAATGAAAAAAAATAAAGATAAGACCTTTGGACCAACGGCCGAAGGCCGAAGGCCCAAAGGCCTGGAGCAGGCAAAACGCAGCCAAACGAGAGCACAAATGGTCAGCCGAAGAAAAGTCAAAGAAAAAAAAGAAAAGAGGCCGGGCGAGGGCTGACGTGGACGACAACACAAATGATAAAAGGCAACAGAGTGCGGCGCAGAAAGAAAAGACGATCTTCAGAGCCGCAGAGAAAAAGAGAAGGAGAGCGGGAGAGCAGGAGAGCCTTCATGGCTTGGGCTAACAGCGGAGAGCCTTTATAGGCTCGGGAGATAACGGAGGCAGAGCGAGAGGAGAAAGCGTGCGGCAGAGAGAGGGCGCAGCCTTTAGCACGGAGTTCGAGGCGTGCAGAACAGCAGCACCTTCGACAGCCGCCAGCCGGGACAAAGAAGAAAAAGAAAAAGAATATTACACTGAAATCAAGGCACCGAAGGAAGAAAAATTAGAGGAAGAATTTAATATCCGGTAGAATTTATTTCAGATAAAATTAATTTTTATCTGAATAAATTCTTGATCTTTAATTCAAAATTAATTCCGGTTATTTCTTTCTCTTATTTTTTATTTATATTTTAGATATAAATTTCTGTGTAATTAATTCTTTAATTATGAGTGGCTAATTATTTATTGTTAGGGAATAATTTGAAACCCTAGATTATGATTTGAATTATAATTTTATTTTCTTTGTTTCGTGAGATTGTTTCTTGACTCTATATTAATTGCTATCGTTTATATGTATAATTCTGTCAAGTATAGTTTATTTGGTACATGCCTTGTTCTGGTACCTCATAAGTGACAATATGTAGGATTAATTGCCTGCTAGGTGGCCATCTAAATATACTAGAATTTATATGTATAAATTGCAGCTAGGTTAGATAACAATTCACCTAATCGTTTTGTGATTCTAACCGAAGTGGTAAAATGTTTCGATACGTGTGGGTCAAGAAAAGGAAATACAGGTAGACATGCTTTTTGTACTAGTTTGGGTACTTAGATTGACAGCCTTCCACTTACACTTAATGCATTAAATCTAGTTAAATATAGGATCCGCTTGTTGCTGCTATACTGCTAGTATTTAATAGGGTTAATATTGGCGCTTTGTCGTATTAATTAATTAAGGGAAGTAATATAAGGTGTATAGACCTGCTTTTGGTGTGCAACTTGGTCGATCTCTTTCTCACGATTAAAAGATGACTTAGAAATAAATATTATATCTCAATCTAATCTAGTGGTGGATTTTTATTTCCCTAATATATTTCTCATATCTGCGGTTTCCCATTATTTCCCATTATTTTCATTATTAGTTTACTTTATTCTATTTAATCCTTTTATTATTTTATTGTTATTTTGATAAACCCCCATTAGTATTTTTCTTATTTATTTATTTTAGGTTATTTAGTGTTTTTCTTTTATTTATAGTTTAAGCAAGTTAAATAGAGGTGAGCCCTCTCAATCCCCGGTTTAGAACGATACCCTTATTTACCAGTGCTACATTTGACAACAAGAGGGTTTAAATTGCGTGCCGGCTACGGTCGCACCAATTGCCCTGGCAGATGATTATGAGTACTGGTCCACCGGCTATAATAGTGGCCTAGGAGAGTGTTGCCCTGGAAGATGATTATGAGTACCGGTCCACCAGCTATAATAGTGGGGTTCCCGCACTCACATGGATATATAATCTGACATGATTGATTAACGATGGACTAATGGCTTAAGGCCTAGAAGCATCAATTGTACATTATGACTTATTAATATCTGATTGACTTGTTAAGTATGCGAATATATGATTGTGAATATTATGAATACACCTATCATTATGTATGAATATAGTGTTGTATCATGTGTTACATTGCGAGCCTGTTTTTAAGTGTGTTTTAAAGGGTTACTCAGTACCATAGTACTAAAGGGTTCCATTCGTGGGGCCCCTGCCTATTCAATGGGCAGTGTCCCTTGCAGGTCCTTGTTCAGGAGCTATTCAAGTGGGCAACGGTAAAAAGAGTAAGGATTATCCGGCTTTTTAGAATTTCATCCTTCTTCTTTTAATTTCTAGTTTAAATGTAATCTTTGTTCTTGTAAATACCATTGGTGGATTATATTCTTATAAAATGTTTACTTGTATTACTCTAATTTAAATATGGTTTGAATTTCTAGCAATTGGTATTTTATTCTTTAGCCTTAGCACTTGTTACCGGAACAGTATGAGTGAACCAGTCTGATACTAAGTGTGGCGGTAATATCCCCAAAATTCACAATTTTGTATTTTGCTTCCACTAACTCTTTTAAATAAAATGAAAATTTTCAGTAGTGAATTTTGGGGGTGTTACAAATGATACATAATTACAATGGGAAGGTTTCAACTTTTATTTCATTTTATCCTTTAACATCACATACTCATTATTTACACCATCATGAGTTTTATTATGATAATATATATTGTTGTGGTCTACAAAGTAAAATACCAAAAGCATCTATAGAAAAAACATCACACAACACCTCATCATGATAATCAATAATGTGTAAAGAAATACTGTTTGTTTAGTCACTTTAGCTCCTTTATCCTTATTAAGCTATTGTAAGAAATATCATTTAGGATGAATAACAGTTACCAGTCTTAGTTGTTTGACAAATTTTTTTCACTAGCAATATTTATACAAGAACCAATATCTATAATGACCCTACAAACTTTATCACCAATTTTACCCTTAGTTTGAAAATTTTTATCCCTTTGTGTAGGTTGATCATTAGGTTATATTTGTAATGCCTTTTGCAATACAAAACAATTATTTTCATCTTCTTCATACATACTTAAGACATCATCATTAGATTTAATTTATAAGTTATCATCATCAACACATGGTTCCATGTTTTCGATTTCACTCAAGGTCAAAACTCTAGGATTAGGATATTCTCTAGAAAAATGACCATATCCTTTACATTTGAAGCATTATTTAGTGGATATTTCATTAACTCTAGTTTTACCTTTATCATCTCATTTAAGGTTAATTTTATTTTCCTTTGTTAAATAGTTATGTGTCCTAAATTTTGATGTAGATGCATTAGAATTATTATTTTTGAATGTAGAAGTTTAAGCACTCATCTTTCCATGAGTTTTGGTAGAATTAGTTTTCTTTTTAAAATTTAAATCTAACTTAATGAAATCCTTAAGAGAATCATAGGTAAACATTTTTACTTTTTTTCTAATCAAGTTGTTAATGCCGCCTAAGTATCTACCACACTTTTGTTCTTTTCTCTCTTGCATATCACATAAGAATGATAAACTTTCAAATTTCCTAGTGTACTCTTCAACACTAAGAAGCCCGTACCTAAGAGTAGTTACTTTAATATAAGTCTCTTGCTCATACTCTTTAGATACAATTTTTTTTTTCTTATGTATTTCTATAACTTTTCCCATGAATTGATTTTACTTTTATCTTTCCTTTTACGAGTCCTCTTAAGATTGTTATACCAAACCCTAGCAAACTATTTAAATTTAAGAGTTACTAATTTACACTTATGATCATCATCATACTTCCTAAATTTAAATATTTCATCAATTTCAAGCAACCATTAAAAAAATAAATCAAAATCCAATTCACCATAAAATCAGGAAGGTCAAGTTTTATACATTTATCTTTGAATTGATTATATCTTTCTTGATGGTTTGCATAGCCTCATCAGTTGTGGCTATGGTCATTTGATCTATTCTTTTTTTTCTCTCTCTTCATATTTCTTCCTAGATTTTAGATGACCACTTCAAGCTAAGACTACCCTCCTAATCATTCCCTCTACTCTATCATTTGTAGCCATTACGATATTGTGTGTATGTTGAAGAGTCTCTTGGTCAGCTACCCTTAATTCTAATATTTTTAGTTGGCTTTGAATGGAAGGAAGTTACTACAATTGTGTATTAGTTTGATGGACACTTGTTGCAAGTTGTTGAAAAGTGTCATACTTTGTATTCATGGATACCTTTTCACCCATCTTTAAATATTAATTCAAAGCACATATGATACACTCCAATAATTTTTTTTGAAATTTGCTTCTTAAGGTCTTCTTGAAGTCATGCCTATGTTCTTAAAATAATCTCGCACTCAAAAAGGTAAGATAAACAAAATAGAAATGCTAGAAGATGTTACTAAAAAACATGATGAACTTGAAGACAATTTGATGAAGGATAAGAAGTATCTTGCTCGAAGAAAGAACTCAAAAGAAAGCACAAATGTTGGTTGATAATTGAACACATGTGAAGATAGATTCTTCTCTATTTGTGATCATGGATAAAGAAAGAATAGAAGGAGAAGAAAGCTAAGTTAGATTTGACACAAAGCTGTCAAAATAAAACTTGCAAATTAAAAAAGAAGCGAAAGAAAATGCACAACACAATCCTTAAAAACCAATCAAACTTTAAAAGATTTGTAATGTTCGAACATAACTAAGAGAAGTTAAGAATCAAGTTGTAAAAATTGTAAAGGAAATGCAAAGATATTCAAACATTTACTTTAAATGTCGAAGATCTGCACCTAAGATAGTTGTAAACCAATCACATGGGAGAAAACGATTGGAAGAAAAACAAACACATGAAGGAAGAATAGAAAAAGAAAGGTTTTAAGTTGGAGAAAAAGAAAGAAGCTACACATGCGTCAAAGAAACAAAGACAAGTTGGGGCTTTGACACCAAATTTGACACACATCTTCAAAGGAGGGTGAAGATTGGTATGAAATGAATTAAATTGTAGGATCATTTGGCTTTTCTTCAAAGAAGAATTAGGAACATCAAGCAAGAACTCAACAAGAAGTCAAGAAGAATTTAAAAATTTTATACAGAACAAAAAATATCCAATTTGATATTCTTCCTTGTGTAATTGATTAAGTGTGGTGGTAAAATATAATATTTTAATTTTTCTCCTTCCACAAGATATGTTTTGAAACAAAAACTTAAAAAAAAAGGTCATAGTAAAAATTGGATTGCTACAACTAGTCCTTTTATCGAAGGCCTTTGATGGTTTATCTTCATTCCTAATAGAATTGGCTTCTTATACCAACTTTTCTTACTGCAAATGGTTTTCTTAAATGGATTTATAAAAACTTCACTCGCTTCCATTTCTTTGGAGACGTGGTTCATTTTGTCGCTTATTTTCCGTACGCTACAAGATGATGCAAAACACTATCTGAAGGAGGATAATTTGAAATAGATTATATAGTTTATGGGTATTATTATATACAATGTTTGATGAATGTACGGGCCAATACGACGAATATATATGCGACATAGAGTTACTGATTGACTGTCTACACTGATGAATAAGCACCAGAGCAATTAAATGACATCCAATGATACCAATGAATATGCAACACACAGTTGGCTAGATGACTTCTAGGGAATATAATGAATAGAATTAAATAATGATTTATTTTTAATACAGTGCATATGCACATAGAGTTACTCAACAAATGCCTGATGATATAACGAATATGCAACAAACGATTCCTGAATGGCTTCCTCGTAATACAATGAATACGCAACAGAGAGTCGGTGAATGAATTTTGTATAATATAATGGTAATATAATGAATATATACTGTTCATGATATTGAACATTCTATAGCTAGTGTGCATGATGAATATTACAATCCACGTTAACCGAATGTTACAACTCGTAAGTAAGAAATACACTTTATTTCAGCCTAGCTAGTTCCGAAGTATTTCGGAACCTCCCATCTCGTCACGTTTTGAATTTTGTCTGATCAGTCGAGGATAAAGTAGAGAGAGATCCCGTGCGTACTCAGTGAAACGGGTGTGCTATTCATTTACTAATTTTTGTCAGACATTTAGGCCTCGTTTAATATGAGAGAATATAAAATCAAAGCAATTAGCAGCAGTGGTAGAACCCTAAAAATTATGCTACGAAGATGAGTAATCTTTCTGCAATGTCGCTGAGAAAATTCTTCCGTTTGTTGATTTTCTGGCATTTTTATGTAAATAAACGAACAACGGTTGTGCTTGAGATTAAATTTTCTTAATTATTAAACTTGCAACTCTTATCCTAATAATTATTATTAGTACATGTATCCTTGAATTTATTTAATATTATGTTTCATTTATTTAGGAATTAGGGTTTCATGAATCAAGTATTTCATGAATTAGTAATTAATATAGAGGTCATGAACCAAGTAGTTCATGAATTAGTAATTAATATAGAGTTCGTGAATTAGTAATTACTATAGAGTCTGAATCTATGTACCAAAACTACTATAAATACCCTTGTAGTGTTGATATCTTTTTCAGGGTGAAAAGTAAGAAGTCATTTTTAGAAAAATCAAAAGCTTCATCTTTTTCTTTCTCTATTTGGTTTGTGAGTGTTGTGCCCCACCACCTTCCAACAAAGTGGTATCAGAGCTAGGATGAATTCCAAAGCCTCCCTTTCTTTCCAATATCCACGGCTCACCAAGCTCAATTATGAGAATTAGGCACTTAGGATGAAGGCCATACTTGGTTCCCAAGGAGTTTGGGAAATTGTTGAGAAAGGCTATGAAGTACCGGAAGATGAAAGTGCTCTTCCATGAAACGAGAGGGAAGCATTAGAGAATGAACGGAAGAGAGATCAATATGTCCTCATGATCATCCATCAAGGCTTGGATGATGATATGTTCAAGAAGATTGCAAATGAGACCACCTACAAACAAGCGTGGGAGACGCTTCGTAACTTCGTCATGGGAGTCGAGAAGGTGAAGAAAGTTCGACTTCGAACTCAAAGGGCAGAGTTTGAATCACTTTGCATGAAAGAAAGTGAATCAATTCAAGACTACTTTACAAGAGTCTTGACGGTGGTGAACCAAATGAAGTGGCTTGGAGAGACCATGCAAGATGTTCGTGTGATCGAGAAGATTCTCCGCTCTCTAAATAAAAGGTTTGACCATGTGGTGGTAGCAATCGAGGAGTCAAAAAACTTGGAGACCATGACCATTGATGAATTGAATGGATCGTTACGAGCCTACGAGGAAAGGATGAACCGTGGCAACCAAGAGCAACCGGAATAAGTCTTGCAAGCAAAGACAACTTTCAAAGGAGATAGTGGTAGAGGTCATGGTTAAGGTTATGGAAGAGGGCGAGGCCTTGGACGAGGTCATGGGCAAGGAAGAGGATGAGATGAGAAATCTTCACCAATTGAGAAAAGAGGGCAACTATTTATGAGGGACCGTGGTCGAGGAAGAGGAAAAGGTGACAAGCATGACAAATCCCAAGTTGAATGTTACTCTTGTAACAAGCTTGGTCATTATGCATGGGAATGCCGATCCAAGAAGGTTGAGGAGGAGGCCAAACTTATAGAGTACAAGGAATACATTATGGAGGAGTCATTGCTTCTAGCTTTAAAGGCTTATTCCATTGATGAGACAAGCACCTGGTATCTTGACAATGGTGCTAGCAATCATATGACGGGTGATAAAAGCAAATTTGTGGAGCTTGATACAAGCAAGAAAGGCTTTGTAAGCTTTAGTGAAAACACAATGGTGGAGATCATGGGCAAAGGTTAAGTTTTGCTTGAGACAAAAGATGGAGGCCATAATTTTCTTTGTGATGTTTATTACATTCCAAAGTTGACTAGTAATATTCTAAGTATTGGTCAACTTTTGGAAAGAGGCTACAAGATTCACATGGAGGATTGTATGCTTTGGCTTAGAGACCAAGAGTACAAACTTGTAGCCAAAGTGCCAATGACCAAAAATTGGATGTTCTTGTTGAACTTGAAGAATGGAGGTGCCAAGTGCTTGAAGAGTTGTGTTGATGATCCATCATGGATTTGGCACATGCGATTTGGTCACTTGAATTTTGGAGGACTTAAAGCCTTGGGAGATAAGAAGATGGTTAAAGGCATTCCGATGATTGATCATCCCAATCAATTGTGTAAAGCATGTTTACTTGCCAAGCATTCAAGAAGAAGCTTTCCGAAGCAATCCACCTCAAGATCTACCAAGCCACTCCAACTTGTTCATGCCGATGTTTGTGGACCCATCAAGCCTCAATCTCTTGGTAAAAGCTCTTATTTTGTGCTTTTCATTGATGATTATAGTATAAAAACATGGGTTCATTTCTTGAAAAGAAAATCTGAGGCATTTGATGCATTTAAGAAGTTTAAAGGTTATGTTGAAAAAGAGAGTGGATATGAGAACTGATAGGGGTGGTGAATTTACTTCTAATGATTTTAAAGATTTTTGTGAGTTGCATGGTATTCGACGTCCTTTGACAGTTCCCAGTGCACCCCAACAAAATGGAGTTGCCAAAAGAAAGAACCGGACAATCCTCAATATGGCAAGGAGCATGTTAAAGTCAAAGAACATGCCAAAGGAGCTTTGGGCTGAAGAGGTTGCATGTGCAGTCTATCTTTCAAACCGATGCCCAACCAAGAGCTTGAAGAATGTGACACCACAAGAAGCAAGGAGTGGATGAAAACCGAGTGTTTCTCATTTCAGAGTCTTTGGATCCATTGCTTATCTCATGTTCCTGAGCAAGAGAGGTCCAAACTTGATGATCGAAGTAGAAAGCTTGTTCTCATTGGATATGATGCGAATTCCAAGGGATACAGGCTGTTCAACCCGGAGTATGGAAAGATTGTGATCAGCAGAGATGTGGAGTTTGATGAACATGCATCATGTGATTGGAGCTCCAAAGAGGAATAATCTTATGATTTCCTTCCTTACTTTGAAGATGAAGAAGCGAGAATCCAAGAAGTCCAAATTGAAGCTACTTCACCAATCACACTAATTTCATCTTCACCAGATTCATCATCGTTGTCACTATCATCATCTTCAAATGAGAAAACTCCAAGACACCGAAGGCTTGATGATCTTTATCAAACAACTCAAAGGTTAGATGATGATTTATATTGCTTATTTGTTTATTCTGAACCTTTAAGTTTTGAAGAAGCCATGTGTGAGGAGAAATGGGTTCAAGCCATGGATGAAGAAATGAAGGCCATTGAAAAGAATGATACTTAAGATTTGGTATCTTCTCCCTCTAATCATCAAGTTATTGATCTCAAATGGGTATACAAGGCAAAGAAAAATGCTAGAGGTGAAGTTGAGAAATATAAAGCAAGGCTTGTTGCCAAAGGCTACAACCAAAGACAAGGCATTGACTATGAAGAGGTATTTGCTCCAGTTTCTCGTATGGAAACAATTCGTCTATTTCATTAGATGTGAAGTCCGCATTTCTTAATGGCTATCTTGACGAGGATGTCTACATTGAACAAATGGCGGGGTATGTTGTCAAAGGCCATGAAGACAAGGTATTGAAGCTAAAGAAAGTGTTGTATGGGCTCAAACAAGCACCAAGAGCCTGGAATAGTCGACTTGACAAGTATTTGCAAGGAAATGGTTTTTCCAAATGCCAACATGAGTATGCCCTCTATGGAAGAGAAGAAAATGGACATGTTTTATTTGTTTGTGTCCATGTGGATGATCTTATCTTTACAGGTGACTGTCCAAAGATGTTTGTAGACTTTAAGGAGGCCATGGCTCGAGAGTTTGAGATGAGTGACATGGGCCTCATGTCCTATTACTTGGGAATCCAAGTAAATCAGATGGAGGAGGGTATCTTTATTTCACAAGAAGTCTATGCAAAGGAGTTACTCAAGAAATTCAACATGATTAATTGCAAACCAGTCAACACCCCAATGGAGTGGGGAGCAAAGTTGTCCAAGATGAAAATAGATGAAGAAAAGGTTGATTCTACCATGTTCAAGAGCCTTGTTGGAAGTTTGAGATACTTGACTTGCACAAGGCCTCATATTCTTCTTTCAGTTGGGGTCGTGAGTCGTTTCATGGAGGTTCCTACTGAATCTCATTTGATGGCAGCCAAGAGGATACGTCGCTACATTAGAGATACTCTTGACTATGGGATATTTTATTCATCCTCTAATGATTTCAAGTTGATGGGTTACTGAAATACCCCAAAATCCTAATTTTCGAAACTATGGCCAAATAAGCAATTATTAGGAAAATCAATTATATAAATCCATTTATTAAAATTTAGAGAATTAATAAGGTAAATTAAGAGGAAAATAATAAAGAATTTAATTGGAAGAAAATTTGGGTATTTTTCTAACTAGCATGGAGGTTAAGGAAATTTATCTAAAACAGCCTAAACTATGCAAAAAGGAAATTTATTTAATATTTTATAAATATTAATATCCTAATTAGCCAGAAAAATATCCTAAATATTTTATGCAAAATCCAAAACCCAAAATAATTCTTTCTTTTCCTTTTTTTCCCTTTTCTTTTCCTTCTTTTTTTTCTTTTCTTCCTCCTCCGTTGAAATTGGGCCTCGCCCGGCCCAACCCAGCCTTCCCTTCCTTCTCGTCGCCCTAGACCGAGCGAGCCCAGCCGCCCGTGGAACAAAACGTTGCGTTTTGACGCTAAAGTCGCCGAAACGCCGCGCCGCGTTAAGTACCATATCGATAGTTGCCAACCTTCGACCCGACGCTGCGTCTTCCTCCCACAACCCCCAATACGCCGCGTTTGATTTACGGATTTTATATCTGTTGCCAAACCGGCCGGTTTCCCCCTCTATTTTCTTTTCCTCCTGGACCGCCGGTCCAGGATACGTCTTCTTCCTCCCCTCCTGCGCAGGTCTGTCGCATGTCTCCTGTCGCCTACCGCCTGCCGCCTGCCACCTGCCTTCTGGCGTCCTCCCCTTCCATTTTCGTCCCTTTCTTCCCCAATTCGACCCAGCACTCCCTCACGTGTCCTGCCACCCCTTCCTTTTTCGGAAAACAGCCAAACGTACCCTGTAAATTGCAGGGCACGTGACGCTGCCACCGCCGACCGGCCACCTGCCGCGCCTGCCCCGCGTGCCACCTCCCTTCCTCTCATTGTTTTCCTCCCCCATGGCCTATAAATACCCCCTCCCGAACGGCCACAGTAAGTCCCTCCCTCTGGACCTTGGTGAAACCATGCCTCGCCGCCGCCAGAACAGACGTCGTTTTCACCGCCTCCAGCCACCCCGAGACCACCTCTACCCACCAAACTCCTCCTTGCGCCACCCCCACGCAATCAAACAACCGCCGCTGCCCTTCCTACCCCGCACGAGCCACCACGATCGTGCGAAGGTACCTGCCCAAAAAGAACACCGCCGCCACCTTGCGCCACCCTCTACCGCCACCACCGTAGTAATCAACCCACGTTCCACCTCCCAAAGTAACCAGCAGGCCTTCCCCTACCTCCCCACAACTTCATCTCCCCCTGCCTCCCTCTCCTTCTACCTCCACCTCTCTCCACCACCCTCAGCCGCGGCGCCAACCACTGCGCGCCGCCGCCCCTTGCCACGCCACCACCCTCATTCCACTTCCCTTCACCTACTGATCCTTCCCCCACCTCAAACTTCTCCTTTCCTCCTCCCATCTAACCTCCACCTGAATCTTTCCTCTCTTCTCCTCCTCCACCGCCACTACCGTCGCCACCACGCGCCGCCGCCGGACCACCACCGACCCTAGCTGGTCTTCCACTCATCCCAAACCTTAACCTTTCTTTTATATAGCTACTACTAAGTCTAACTAATATTAATGTTATTATACTTATTATCACCATTATTATTATTCATTTCATTATTATTATTAGTATTACTTTTATTATTATTAATATTACTAATATTATTATCTCTGTTATTAAAGTTATCATTTTTACCAACACCATCATCCCTTCGAACCTTAGCTTCTATTATACTTAACTTTAGTGTTATTACTATAATTATTGGTATTAACATTATTATTATTATTATTATTATTATTCTTACTATTATTATTATTATCATTATCACCCTTAGGAATAGTTACTTGTAATATTGTGACATTATAATATTATTATTTCAAATATAACGCCATTAATAGACTTGGCCTTAAAACGCTAGGGTTTCTATCACTAGACATTAGTGTCACTATTTTATTAATACTAACACTATTTTCCTATAGCTAGCATAAACCCTATTACTACAAGATTAGAACTAATTGATTTAATAAAATAAGTGTTACAATAAGTATCAAAATAAATACATTTTGACTACTAATATTTAGTATACTAATTCTAAGGTAAAAACCCTAGTTTTTGTATAATACCCTCTTTAGTAATAAAAACTCTAATCCTAAACTAGAATAAGGAATTATGGTACTTATAAGGGAAACTAATACTTAGCATTTCCCCCTTTTATAGGTAATCCCGACCAAAGCCCTAAGGAGTTAGAGGAGCGTGCTCCAAGCCCGGCGACGCCTTAGGTAAGGACGAAGCTAATGGCCTTGTTCTATGTGTGACATGGATGTGTTGAATGTTGTGTATGCCATGCTATGCCATGTAGTATATGATTTGTTGATAACTTGTCTCATGTGTAGCGCAGCTTGGAGATTGAGGTATGTTGTATGTGCTTCCGTGACATGAGCATGACATTTATATGTATGATGTTTATGATGTATTATGTTATGGCCCTCTAGGACATGCATATTAGGATAAATGGTAATATGAGTTGGGAACCATCATGGGAGTCTTGAAGTTTGTATGATGGTATTAATGTTCTAGGGTGGTACTAATGGTTCGCATGGTAGTATTCGGGTTTGTATGGTGGTATTTGTGATTTTATGGAGGTATTAATGTTGTATGGTGGTATTTGTGATTTTATGGAGGTATTAATGTTGTATGGTGGTATCTGTGATTTTAGGGAGGTATTAATGTTGTATGGTGGTATTAGGGTTTGTATGGTGGTATTTGTGATTTTATGGAGGTATTAATGTTGTATGGTGGTATTAGGGTTTGTATGGTGGTATTATGGTCGGTATGGTGGTATTAGGGTTTGCATGGTGGTATTAGGGTTCGTATGGTGGTATTAATGATTGCATAGTGGTATTAATGGCTTATGGTGGTATTAGGATTTGTATGGTGGTATTTGTGATTTTATGGAGGTATTAATGTTGTATGGTGGTATGAGGGTTTGTATGGTGGTATTATGGTCGGCATGGTGGTATTAGGGTTTTTATGGTGGTATTTGTGATTTTATGGAGGTATTAATGTTGTGTGGTGGTATTAGGGTTTGTATGGTGGTATTATGGTCGGTATGGTGGTATTAGGGTTTGTATGGTGGTACTAATGTTCGTATGGTGGTATTAATGATTGTATAGTGGTATTAATGGCTTATGGTGGTATTAGGGTTTGCATGGTGGTGTTATGGTTTGTATGGTGGTATTAATGTTGGTATGGTGGTATTAGGGTTTGCATGGTGGAGTTAGGGTTTTGCATGGGAGTTAATGATTGTACGGGATTAGGGTTTGGAGTGATTAACTCTGGGACGTTGTGATTAAGTAGGGTTGGAGTAACTAATTGTGATTGTTGAGGATAATTAAGGTTTGGGATGGCTAAGTATGGTGGTTATGGTAAAATAGGGATGGGAGTGGTTAACCACGGGTTGTTGTGGACAATTAGGGTTGGTTATGACTACTTAGAGTTGTCTGGCGTTATCATGTGTATTATTGATTAAAGTGTAGTTATGAATGCGGAATTTTATCGTTTGGGACGTGTAAAGCATAAAGAGAATGATTTATGCATATCCTTGGTGAAAACCTTTTGAATGAGATATGTTAAGACATTAACTACTTACAAAGAAAGATGTTGAGCCGGACCCAGACCGGTCCACCGACAAATAATAGTGGCAGGGTATGTTACCCTCGTGACCGGTCCACCGGCTATAATAGTGGCAGGGCATGGCCCTCGTGACCGTTCCACCGGCTATAATAGTGGGGGATTCCGTGCTCAACAAACTAATTAGAATGATGATAAGACATGGGAAAGATACTAATATTTACACTGGAAGACCTTGTGAGTCGGGGCCAGACCGGTCCACCGGCAAATAATAGTGGCAGGGTATGTTACCCTCGTGACCGGTCCACCGGCTATAATAGTGGCAGGGCATGGCCCTCGTGACCGTTCCACCGGCTATAATAGTGGGGTTCCCGCACTCACACGGACTATTAAAGAATATGTGTGGAATGAACGTATTATTAATGAGAAATGAGGAATAGGTCACAGAAAAGTATTTAGGCCTTATCTTGCTGGTTATCGCATGTTGTCTATATGATTGTGCTACGTATGTTATGTTGTATGATTGTATGCTTGGCCTTAGCACACAAGCGCCCTTACTTAGTATTGGACCCGTACTGATACTACCTTGATTGAATGGGTCCTGTGATGATCCACCGATGGTGGGGAGCAGACCTCCTATGTAGGTTTGATCGGTTACTAATTGTGGGGTGGAAGGCTTGGCTTGAGTGAGTAGACGATCCGGATATTGGTCCCTTGGGATCTGTTTTATTTGGCTATATTTTGTACTACGCTTCTTGTTTTGAAACCATACTCTAAGTTGTATTCCTAAACGATATTTTAACTGTTGTTGACTCGTGGTTTTCGTGAATGGTCTATGTTAACTATGGACCTATGTTTTGATGAATCTTACTTAATGATTGTTTAGTTTAGCCTTAGCACTTAGTATCGGAACGGTAGGAGTGAACCGGTCTGGTACTAAGTGTGGCGGTAATACCCCTAAGTTTATGGTTTTAATTCTTTCACTTCCGCTAAAACCTTTGTCTTAAACGAAATTTTTCAGTAGTAAATTTGGGGGTGTTACAGTTACTGTGACAGTGACTTTGCTGGAGATATTGATGATAGAAAAAGCACTACTGGTTATGTGTTCTTTATGGGAAATAATGTAATCTCTTGGTGTTCAAAGAAGCAACCAATTGTAACACTCTTCACTTGTGAACACTACCACGGAAAGGGGTTTTAATAACGGTTATTTTATAGTTTTAATAACGGTTTTCAACCGTTATTGAATCGCCCGTTATTAAATCTTTAATAACGGTTCATAACCGTCATGAAAAATACACAAAAGTGCGCGAATATGTGCGTAAACTTCAGATTTAATAACGGTTTTTACTTAAAAATCGTTATTAAAACCGAAGGTTTAATAACGGTTCTTAAACAAAACAGTTATCAAAACCTAAGTTTTAATAACGGTTCTTAAACAAAACCATTATTAAAACCTACGTTTTAATAACGGTTTTAATTAAAACCGTTATTAAAGCATAGGTTTTAATAACGGTTTTCATAGAACCGTTATTAAAAGTATATGTTTTTTTTTTAGCATTTTTTTTTGTTTTGTTCCTGCCCACATACACAGTTGTATGTTAAAACAATTACCAAATCTGCAATGTAAAATAACATCAATTCATACCAAATCTGCAATCACACCATAATTTCAATCAATCTATAATTGGTATGCATGTCTCAATACACCAACTATACTTAGGAATAAAAATTAGTGGGCATACCACAACTTGGTAGCTCAACACCCCAAAGTAAAGAGTTCACAGATCTTGGCCCATTGGTCTCTAACTTCATCAATATCATCAACATTATATTGCTGGCCTCGTGCATAGTCATCGGTGAAAAACTACAACACCCATGTTTTAATTAATATACAGTTAGCCATTAGGTCAAAAATATATATGTCATGATTCATTAATAGAAAAATATGGAAAAGCAAACATACATGGCTTGGATCTATGTTGACCAATCTATTCTGGATTATAAGATCCATTGCTCGTCTTCTTCACTTGAACCCTTAAAAACTTCAATTTTTTCATCATTATCTAAGTTCCTTTGTCTTGAAGATCTGGTTCCAGTAGTTCTTTGGAGGTACCTAAAGCTCTTATCTCATCCATAATTACACAGAATTGGCATAATTACACTAAGAACTAAGAAGTATTTAAAGAGATAAACAATAAAGGAAAAACAATTCTAATAAAAGTAAAAACTAAAATAACTGAAAACATGTATTACCCTACATACAAAATAATACAAGGGGGTAGATATATAATGGTTGTTTCTAGAATAAATTCTATATAAAAAATACAAAGGTAGGCAACATGTATTACCACTTTAATCAAGAGGTTATATAACACCAATGTGAAAAAGGTTTTTAGGATAGTCTAAATTAAAGGTTCAATTTGTAAAAAAGGCCCTAAAAATATAACCTCAAGGTTGTATCACTTGTATGTAACAAAAAAACCTCAATTTAGAGGCCAAAATGGCCTTTTTTGGGCTCCCAGATTGCCCAAACAGGCTCGCCGATTTACCACGTTGTAGATCACCTAAATCCGAGGTCCCATGAAAAAGTTATGACCCTCCAAAGTTTACAGTAATAATGTCTTCTCTTTTATTTATTACTTACTAATATGTTGAATGGTTTTAATGTTAGTGATTTTATTTCTCTAAATATATTGTATTTCTGATCCATAGTGCCCAAATTTATTTCCCAACAGCCATTATTCAACAATAATGTTGAATCTATATTCTCCATACAGACAAATACAACAATAATATGTAAAGGTCTCGGCCAACACATGCAATTGTTAATATATAACAATAACGCAACAAATTCAACAACAAACAGCAAAATTTTCAGCCAACACATTCAACAACACATTTTTGAACGACAAACCACAATCTTTCAATAACAAACAAACAAGAGGAAGAACAAACACATACATAAAGTGAGATAGCTACAAACACGACAGTGAGAATGTTGAGAGAGGCAAGGGCTTCAAACACGACGGAGAGTTGGCGGTGCGAGGGTTTCCTTTACTTGAGAGGAGCCGGTGTGGTGGTGCGAGTTGGTGGCGCACGGTGTGGTGGTGTGAGGGTTTGCAAGGAGAAGGAGAGCAAGAGAATGAAGGTGCAGAGAGTCTGAAAACTTTGGCACGAAACAGAACTGAGCGAAATTTTGGGGTTTTAAAAGGAGAAGTATGATTTTGGGGTTTTAATAACGGTTCCTGAGAGAACCGTTATTAAAAAGAGGATTTAATAACGGTTCATCCAGGAATCGTCATTAAAAGCTTCTGA
Organism: Tamarix austromongolica; assembly: GCA_039764185.1. Classification (NCBI taxonomy): domain Eukaryota; kingdom Viridiplantae; phylum Streptophyta; class Magnoliopsida; order Caryophyllales; family Tamaricaceae; genus Tamarix; species Tamarix austromongolica. Next base: position 127,850,234 of record CM077809.1, read on the forward strand.
CTTTTGACAACGGTTCTAATATGAACCGTTATTAAATCATCTTTTAATAACGGTTTACATTAAACCGTTAATAAAACATCTGTCCAAATTTTAATGTTGCCTTTTTAATAACGGTTTTTAACTAGAACCGTTATCAAAACTCTCCCGCCCATTAATTTTCACGCGCTTGACAACGGTTTTTGAACTACCGTTATTAATGTCCCGTTATTATTTCCCGTTTTTGTAGTAGTGGAAAATGAGTATTTTGCAGCCACATCTTGTACTTGCTATGCTATATGGCTACGAAGATTGTTGAAGGAGATTCTAATGGAGAAAGGGGATGCTACGAAGATCGTGATTGACAACAAGTCAGCTCAAGCTTTAGCTAAGAATCCTGTGTTCCATGACCGCAGCAGGCACATTGACACCTGATATCACTTTATTCGGGAATGTATTGAGATGAAAGAAGTGGAGCTCGAGTATGTCAAGTCTATGGACCAAGTTGCTGACATCTTTACAAAGCCCTTAAAGTATGACAACTTTCAAATACTTCGGCTACAGCTTGGAGTTCAAAAGTGTGCAATTTTAGGGGGGGAGTGTTAATTATTAAACTTGCAACTCTTATCCTAATAATTATTATTGGTACATGTATCCTTGAATTTATTTAATATTATGTTTCATGTATCTAGGAGTTGGTGATTCATAAATCAAGTAGTTCATGAATTAGCAATTAATATAGAATTCATTAATCAAGTAGTTCATGAATTAGTAATTAATATAAAGTTCATGAATCAAGTAGTTCATGAATTAGTAATTAATATAGAGTCTGAATCTATATACCAAAATTACTATAAATATCCTTGTAGGGTTGAGATTTTTTTCGGGGTGAAAAGTAAGAAGTCATTTTTAGAAAAATCAAAAGCTTCATCTTTTTCTTTTTCTATTTGTTTTGTGAGTGTTGTGTCCGACCACCTTCCAACAAATTTTACAAAAGGCAGCTACTTTGCTTCCTCCTTAAATAAAGGCCAGATTGCAGGATTTTTATTTTTTATTTTTTATTTAATTTTGAATTTACTGTGAATCTTCGGCTTCCAAATGTAATTCTTGAATTTTTTTTATTTATTAACGTGTTATATCTACTCTGTACACCGAAGATAGATGTAGTTTTTTTTTTCTTTTTTGTTATAAGTCAACGATTGTGCAGCTTGTGAGTCCAACATATATATGTAAGAATTGGTTACCACCCGCACCGGCACAGCATGTCCTAACTCGTGATCCAATTAAAACGCATAGTATGACTTAGTTGAGAGACAGCCAAGAGGAGTGTGATCACTTAACCAACGCATCTCCCATCTCTCTTTCTTTTTTCTCTATCTAAAAAGATACAGCCAGCCGCCTGTAGGCGTGGAACTACCTTTTTTTTTCTTCCTCCGGCTATAAAACCCCTTGTTGCAGCCTCTGTTATTTGCATCCATCATCAACGAAAAAAAACGAAAGAGGTCCAAAGCCGAAACACCTAAACAACCGGTTTAAAAGAAAAAAAACAAGCAGCCCATTAACCAGCGGCAGGCACAAGTTGCCGTCTAGGCCGGCCAGCCAGCCAGCGATATATATAAAAGTGATAGCGAACTTAGAAGCCAGCTCCCAAACCTCATACAGACAACAATCGAAATCAATTGAAGGAAAGATCGGGGAAAAGAAAAATGAGAACGCTGTCGAGTTTCCACCCCACCAATATCATGTCGACGGCCACGACTAGCCCTACCAGCGACACAACGGTGGCAACGGTACCCTCCGCAAAAGCGAAGGCAGAAGAGACAGGAGTAGCACGATCACCATGGCACTCCCCTGTACCATATCTGTTCGGTGGATTAGCCGCTATGTTGGGACTAATTGCTTTTGCGCTGTTGATCCTGGCATGTTCTTACTGGAAGCTTTCTAATAATGGGGAGATTGAGAATGAAGGTGGGGGAGAGGAAGATCGTGAGGGGGAGGTTGAGATGAAAGGAGGTGGTGAAAAGCTAAAGATGGCGCCTGTTTTAGAAGAGAAATTACTGGTTATAATGGCCGGTAATGATAAGCCTACGTTTATAGCTACACCCAGATTCAGTAAAGCTGATCGTCTCTCACAGCTGCAGCTCATTGGAAACGAAAAGCTTGATGGAGGTAATTCTGCTGATCTCGGTGGCGGTAATCAAACCAGACTGTATGTCAATAATAGCGAAGGGATAAAGGTTGATATTGGATGTGAAAGTGATCATACGCAGAGGACGAGCAGCAGCAGCAGCAGCAGCAGCAGCGACAATTCGACACTGCGGCTGCAAGAACAGGGCTCGGATTTGGAAGGCCAAACGAGTGAACCGGCCGGGAGAAACTAATTCAAGTAAAAGTTAAAAAAAAAAACACAGACGCACATTAAATCCCAGAGCTAGCTGAGGGATTAACGATGGATCCAAAATGGAAGCCCGTAAAGTTTCTTCTTCGCCATGGTTTTATTGTTTTGGAGGGGGAAACCCTCTGAACCAACCAATTTTTCCTGAAGTCCGTCTTGGTGCCTTGAGGCGGCCGTGGAGCCTAGTTAATTTTTGCAGACCATTCGGTTTCCATCCTTCAAGTTATTATGTTATGGCATTAATTAACTAGTTGGGCATATATGCAGCTTAATTAGCATGCCATAATACATACATGCTCCATCCGTCCGTCGATTAGATAGCTAGCTAGAAGCCGATAAATCGTCCGGGCTTATTTCGCGCGTTATGTTTTCCTTTCTTTGTTTTTTTTTTCTTCCGGCTTTGTCCATGGCTCTAAATAGCACTATCAATTATGGGTGGCGCAAATGTGAATAATATGGAAGAGCTTTGATTTTGTATCATATAGTTAAGGTAGCTAGCTACTGCATCCCCAAATTTTGTAAGACCGCAGGCAAACTCCCTCCCTGCAAGGCTGCAATTAATTAATGAAGTTTAATTCGATGATAAATAGTAAATTACAATCAGCATATTATTATTATTATTATCATCATCATCATTATTATTATATTTTTCGTAATGATAAAAACGTAACAATGATCAGGACGATAGAAGGAATCGAACCTATGCCAAACCTACATGAAATCGGCCGTATATTCTTGCCTGCATGCGTTGCGACAATTTATTTTAGAGCTTGGCTGTCAGTTTTGTAGATTTCGATCTGCCATCAATGATTTGACATCACCTGATACCAACAACAATTATTCTATTCATTCGGTAGCGTTAGTGCTGTGTTGAGTGATGTCATAAGAAATTATATCTATATACGTGGTAGTGCAATTCCTACCATGATCGCAATTCTTAACTTTATCTAATCTACATCATCGACAGATATATATGCCAAGCTCCTTTTTCTTTTCTAGTATTTTTTTAATTATTGAAGCTCATGAATTTCCTACCGGTACTATGGTACTATCAGTATGTACTGCGAGCAACAGAGATATTTTCATTAGTCTTGCGTTCCATTATTTAATATTTGAAAAATATGAACTTTAAAACTATCAGTTTTACAATTTCTTTTTTTTTTTTTTACAATCTACGAATAAAATATAAACTCTCTCTCTCTATATATATATATAAGTTCAAACTTTACATGTAGAATATATACTTTCTTAATAAATAAGAGCTTGTTTGTTTCTACTTTTAAAAGTAATTTTTTTATCAAATTAATTATAAAAAGTCATTTTCTATTTTTAATAGTGTTTGGTTTTACTTTTAAAAAGTTATTATAGAAAAGTAATTAATAATAATGAATTTTTAAAAGTAGTAATCTAAAAGTAAATTTAATCTACTTTTAAAAGTAATTTTTTAATGCGGCACGGTATCCGCCGGTTAGTAAAAAACTCGTATAAGTCCGTACGTCAATAAGGTAGGTTTCACCAAAACTCGTAGTCTTCAGGTCCGTGGAGCAAATCTGTCTCCATCTGCTACTGTTTATGTGAGCTCCGCATCTGCTACTGTTCAGTCCTCATGTCTGCTCCGCAGATGCTACCTCCGATGACCGCGGCAAAATCTAGCTCTTCTCGGCGAAACCCATAGCCCAACTAGGCAGAGCCGCCTGCATTTCAGTTTGACAGGTTTTTACTTCGAACAAACCCGCCTCGAACCACCGGAACTTTCTCTTCCGTTAGCTCTCTGACTCGGAACGCCAGCAGCAACATCATCGTCATCTGCCGTAGATGACATTACACAAATGAGCAAATCCGCAAAAGCTTCGGTTATAAACTTATGGTTACTCCCAGCATTCAAATTGAGGTAGAAGAGAAGCAACTCATGCAAGAACTCCAAGTCAGCTCTTACATCTAAATCGTCCTTTGTCTCAATCATTTCTTCCATGGATCTCCTAAAATCCACATATGGGTCTGGAGAATATCTACAGACTGTAATATAGCCGTTAACAACCATCTCACTCTCAGGGGGTGTTGGATTGATATTAATGGTGGTCGGGGTTGTTTCAAGAATGGAATTGGACCGACTGGGGGAGGAGACAAAGAACCATTTGGAGGTGAAAGCGGAGGAGAAGTCAGCGTGTTGAGCTTCGGAGTCTGAGATATTAGAACAGAAGTCGTCGGTGGAAGGGGAAAGAGGAAAGGATAGGAGTGATTTTGAATCGGAAAGTGAGAGATCGTACATAGAGCTGAACTGCTTAAGTCTTCATCATTGGTCGAGAGGCACAAGGGGAAAAGGTGGGTGTAGTGGTAGGGTAGGCATATTATAAATAAATTAAGTGCACTTAAAGAAAATAATGTTCTACATCTCATCCCTTATCATACTCACTTGCAGCTAACTTCTAAATAATTATGCTTACAATTTTTTTTTTTAAATTCTTGTTGCGGATTCTCCGTATTTTATTGTATCCAAATTGCTTAAATAATATATTTAAAAGATAGTTACATATATATATATATATCTTATAAATAATCTCTCATTATTAATAGCATGTAAGTATATTTATAGGATCTAAGACATCTATATTGCACATTTATTTAATTTAATATTACATAATATATATAATAATTATTACCAATATATATATATATATTGGAAAATAAAAATTAAAGATGGGAAATAAAAAGTAAATTTGTAGAAAAATAAAAATCAGTTTAGATACCTTTTTTTTACGACACACATACATAATATTTTTAATAAGTTTATAATTTTTATTTTATAATTTTTAGTACTTTGTAATATCTTAATATTTTTTTTATACTTGTTAATGTTGAATATGCTTTTTAATATATAATATTACATAATTTATATAGTAATTATTACTAAAAGATATATAAAGGAAGATAAAAACTAAAGATGGAAAAGAAAAAATAATTTTGTAGGAAAAGTAAAACCAAACACTAATAAGACACAATAAGTAGTTTTTAAGCATTAATCACTTATGTAATAAAAGTTAAAACAAACATATGTTTTATTTATAAAAGTAATTTTTTAAAAGTAGATTTATAAAAGTAATTTTTATCTAAAAATAGTTATTAATCATAAGTAAAACCAAACAGGGGCTAAGTTGTAAATACTGAAGCCTCATACGCCGGCCCTGGTAGTAACCTCGTAAAAGCCGGCCGGAGAAGCAAAAGTGGGCTCCGCAGTCGAGCTATATACGTGGCAAGGGGAAAGGAGTTTATTTCATTAGGCTAGGTCGTTGTCCTTTCATTTCCGAAACGTTTTCCGAGCAAAAATTCTAAAACTGGTTATATATAGCTGTTTTTTTTTTTTTTTTTATCATAAGAGGTCCTTAGGAAAAAAAATAATATAGAACACCAAACGAGATAGATAGTGAATCAAATATGCGACATATTGTGTTCAACAAAGATATCATTTATTATTATGTTAAACTTCATATGTCATAATTATTTTAGTTAGGAGCCTGGTTATATTAAACAATCTATTAAATAAATGTTTATTAGGAAACTAATATATTAAGTTTAACTATTTGAGTGAGATTATAATTTGAAAAAAAAAATTATCTACCTTGAGAGATCTTAAATATATGTGCGAATATAATTTCTATTTTTATTAGTTGTCCATCGACGCTCCATGGGAAAAATCATTCGTAATTTTGGATGAAAGTTATTCCTGGTTCCAGTTTTCTGAAGTTTTATTTCCCGGTCCGTGCAAATGCAACTGAAACCCCGGCATTGAGTGAACGCACGAGAAAAAAGGGAAGAAAAGAAGGATAGCTTCAAGATGGTGGGGTACCGGGGGGCGTTGAGTCCAGCAGGGGATTGATTGAGGTCAGCTTTCCATTTTCTTGGCAAGTGTATGTCGTGTGAGCCCGCAATAGCAAGTAATGCAGCCAATAATAAGGTGTCTTGCTACTTGTTGCGTTTGTTGAGAATGGGGCTCACTCTGGCAGGGTCGTCTCATGTCCCTCAATCAATGAATTCCTCCCGCCTTTCTACGCGCACCTTATCCAGCGAGAGATCGGCACAAGTGAACAACGAAATGGATTGATTACGTGCCCCCTTAATAAATACATACTATTGGTAGTTTAGTAATTTTTGTACGTCCGTCGGGAGTAGTACGTAGGAACTCCCGGAAAACGACCTGCTGACGTCCGCTAGTGTTGGTCGTTCTGGTCTGGATTATCTCTTCTGCTGCCAGCTCTATATCTGACTCTTCCAACGACTCTGCCTTCTTCACCGGTGCTACGCCGCTGTACCTGCTACCAAGTGTTCACGTCCTACCGGCCACATTTATTAACTGTGGTAAATTTAGCATTTTTTATTCTTCTTTGACCGAATAATAATTATATATCCTTCGTTTTGATAGTCTTCAACGTCATTTGTCAGATAATTTGCGCAGCCGACAACGAGGGTTCGCCCTAAGTAAAAAAAAGTACCGACCCCCCAAGAAAATTGAAGTGACCACTATTTTTATTTGTATAACATCAAATAACAAATATATAATAATAATAATAATATCTTTTCCACCCACCAAATATTATATCCGCAAAACAAATATATAATGTTAAAATTAAAACTAATTTTATTCTAAATTTGATTAATTCTATCCAATTTGATTCTTAAAAATATACTCCATCACTAATAATTTGTTCAACATAGTCATCATTAAGACATAAAAATACTATACAATAATAATCAAAATAAAATAAAATTTATATTATTCATCAACACATGAAAAATCCATAAACCTTAGTAGTCTCATATATTGGAATATTCTAAAATTTTGAAATCTAAAAATTTAATTATTAATAAATAAATTTAACCTAATTATTAGATATTTATTTTATTGAACGAGGCCAAAATCATTATAAGCAAATTATGCTAATTTTTTATTCGTACTAAGCCCAAATTTTACTCTAAAATATAATCTAAATTCCAAACATTTATCTTCTTCCCCTTTTCCTTCTTCTTCTTCTTCTTCTTCTTCTTCTTCTTCTTCTTCTTCTTCTTCTTCTTCTTCTTCTTCTTCTTCTTCTTCTTCTTCCTCTTCTTCCCTAGGTTACTCTGTTTCTCCCAGCTAGAGGTGGCAATTGAGTCAGGTTGGTCGGGTTCGGGTCATTCTCGGGTCGGGTCATTGCGGTTTCAGGTCATTTAAGGTAAATTTATCGTGTCGGATCGGGTTCTAGTTAAGCACGAGTCATTTCGGATTTACTTGACTGTTAGGGTTAGGTTGGCTTCGGGTCATTTTCTAGTTCACAAGATAAGATAGGCTCAGCCTGTTCGGGTCATTTCGTGCGATATGAATGGTTGGTTCCATTAGGTTCAAGTTGTTACAGATTAACTTGTTGGGTCAGGTCATTTCGTACAATTTGATGGATTGGATTTGACTAGTTACGGGTCAATTTGATGGGTCGAGTTGGGTTGAGTTTTAATAAGTTGAGTCAAATTTGGATCCAGGTAATTATCATTTATTATATTATAAATAACATAAACAATCATAAGATTATTAGCACAAATGAATTAATTAAGAATATTAGATGCGCTTGATGCAGGAGCATGGCCTTATTTACTTCCAAATATGGTTTTGAGACATGTTTGAGGAGTTTCATTGAGTTCTTGGAAGTGCTAAAGTTAAACAAGATACTTTCTTGAATTTCAAAGCATAAGTTGTGTTTTATGCTATTTTAAGAAACCAAACAAGACCTTAATGACATGGAAGCTATGGAATGAGTCAACCTATGTTTTGATGACATGTTGGAAGTTATGCCACATCAGCATGACACGTGGAAGCTATCGGAACAAGCCCCACACGTGGAGTAATGCAAATTAGGGTTTTCTTTGTTAAGGTTGTTATTTTATGTAACTAACTAGCTCATAAGGCAATGATTTTTATATGATGTATTGCCATATCATTTAAGTGTAATTACCGGCTGTAATTAGCTGTAATTAATAGCTGGAAAGTTGAGTTTATGGGCTGTAATTAACGATCATATTAGTTAGTTAGTTAGAAGTGGATAAGGTTAGTTAGGATATGGTTTGATTGAAAAATATCCTATGATTTTGTATAAGTTGGCATGGGGGTTATGTCCTATAAATAAGGGTTTTCTCATGTGTAAAATTCTGAGAGTTTGAGTTTTGAATAAAAACCATTTCCTTTAAGAGAGTTTAAACCTTCCAATTCTATGTAAGTTGAAAGTGGCCATTGTTAAGGATTCTTTGTGTGTTCCTTTTCTTTGGTTTTGAATCCTATGAAGATTCTTTGTGTTTTCTTCATTTGATTCATATTAAAGGTTTCATCTTTGTGAGTTCTCTTCGAGATCCATTAAAACATCATCTTTGTAGGTGTTTAAGTGTTACATTTGTTGCATTTTATCCTACCCTTATTCGTCCACCATCATACCACACGAACATCATCGTCTATCACCTTTGTTGAGTGGAATTTGTGTGCATGTTACGTATCAAATTTGGTATCAGAGCCTCATGATTCATCCTTCCTTAAGGTAAATCACTTTCCTAAGCTTTGAATTTAACTCTTTATCCTTTTAAAGTTTTGTTTTTGTTGAAGTCATATTCGAACTTCATCACAAAAACATCCCTCTTCTACTCACTTCTACCATTAAGATTTTGTTCAAGATCCTCCATTCATAAGTCCTTAGCACATCTTCATCCTTTGTTTGAAGATATTCATCATTTATAGTACATCTTCAACCAAGAACTTCATCAAGATCTTGATAAACATCATCAATATTTAATTGAAGTTGAAGATTATCATTTCTCTTATTTTTCTCCTTCCATACGCCACACATATATATCGATACCTTCCATTCTTTTGAGTGTTGTGAGATTACACACACATAAAAACATTTCTCCTTGAGTGATATACTCGACCCTAGCATACAATAATCCTTTTCATTCATTGGTTTTCTCTGAACTTACAAAACTTCATTCGGTTACTTTGATTTAAACCCTAGCATGTGCAACAATGGAAAATTCAGAATTTATGAATTCCATCCTTGATGCCATCAACATTCAATTTCAAAAGCTTAAAGTAAAAAATGGAGAATAGGATGGAAGAACAAAATGATAGGGTTGAAGGCATAGTGAGGCGAGCTATTGAATCAAGAGGAGGTCATTTTAATAACAAACTTGAATATGTTGAAGAAGATTCAAGTCCATATTCTAGCACACATAGTCAAACAAGAAGAAGGCAAGAGCATGATGAAGATAAGGGTTTGAAGGTTGATTTTCTATAATTTCATGGAGAGTTAGTTGCAGAGACATTCATAGATGGGGTGCACACCATGGAATCCACCATTGATTTTAAAGAATATGATGATCATATGAGATATAACATGGCTACTCTTAAACTTTATCACCCTACAAAGAATTTGGTTTGATAATCGTAAGAGATAAAGGGAAAGAGATGGCAAGCCAAAGATCAAGTCATGGGAGAAATTGAAAAAGCACATGAAGAGAAAATTCATCCTAAGAGAATTTGAGCAAGACAACTTCATCAAAATGATGACATTGAAGCAAGGTAATTCAAGTGTGGAAGAATATACAAGGAACTTTGAAAAGTTATCCTTGATATGTGATGTATAAGAGAGGAAACAACAAACTTGTGCAAGATATCTTGGAGGATTGAATTTCAAAATTAGAGATAAAGTTGAAGTTTCTTTGTATGATACACTTGAAGATATGATCATGCTTGCTATAAAATTTGAAAGGCAACACGCAACTTGGTGTGGATCAAAGGGAGGGAAAGCATTGGATTGCTTTAATTCAGCCTTTAGTAGGTTAAAGTTGATGAAGGAATTAGGCTCGGCTTAAGGGTTTTAAGTGATGGAATGCAGGTTCTTCAAATGATATGGTAGCTTTGAATGTTGATGAACATTCAAAGGCTCTAGAGAGGAAAATACCCCGGACACCTCTTAATTAGATTGATCTCCAAAAGAGAGAAATGCAAGTGTTAAACTTGTGATTTTTATTTCAAATTATTTCAACATATTCGCGTGTACAAGGCATAGGCATATATATATATATATATAGGAGAAGCCAAATTAAGCACATAAACCAGCCAATTATCCCCCTTAATCTAATATAGCTTTAACCCACTTGAATTAAGCTTATATAATAACTAATCCTTGCCATAATATCATCATATAAATGATATTAATGGCAAACATTACAAAGCCCTCTATTCAACTATGGTACATACATTAAATTACAACAAAACCCTAGCTTACATGAAATATACTTTAGGGTTTACAACAATTTTAATATAACTAATGAGATCACCAACTATATCTTGTTGTAGTGTCATCCCATGTATGACATGCCTTTGCATGTTTTGAATGCATTGTACACTTTAAGTCTCTTCTTGTATGTTGACTTCTTCACCTAGCAAATATGTAACATGCCTGCAAGAACATCTTGAAGTATTTTTAATATCAAGAATAGAAATATTATCAAGAACATTTATGATGATTAGCTCCATTATTAGAAATTCTAATTCTTCATTATCTTGAGAATTATTAGAAGCACTAGATACACTAGATGCACCTGCATCACAACTCAAAAAGCCTAAAGTATTCTCCAAACCTTCCTCTTCCTTGTCGAATGAAGCATCACCATCTTTGACGTTATGTCATCAAATTCAAGCATTATCATGGATGAAAAAGATCTTAATCCATGCATGGATAAGTATAAAGTTAAGGAGGTTGAAGGTAAAAATAGATAATGTTTTAAATGTAGAGGTTATGGTCATTATGCTAAAGAGTTTCCCAATCAAAGAGTTACCCCAAAATTCACTACTTTTTTTTTAAACATAAACACTTAAATTAAAACTCGTGAGTTCTAGGGATGTTACCGCCACACTTAATACCAGACTGGTGTCATTTTAGGTAAGAGTGTTTGAAATGCCCCGAAATTTTCTAATTTTAAATATTATATTTAAATAAGGTTGTATTTAAAATTTTAATTTAATAAATTATTTTATTAAAATAAAAGGAAATTTATTAGGGCAATTTAATAAGAAATTTTTATAAATAGGTTAAGTAAAGGAAATTTGGGTATATTATCTAATTAAGGATTTTAATTTGGGAAATTATTTAAATAAATTATTTTATTCAAATTAATAAATATAAAACAGCTTCAAATTAATTTTAATTAAATTAAATAAAATTTGAGGGATTTATTAATTTAAAATGGAAATTTTGGAAAAATCCTTTAAAAAGTCTATTTTAGCCTAAAAAGGGATTTAAAAATTATTTTATTTAAATAATATTAATTTTAAATATCCTAAATATTCAGATCTATTTAATTGGCCCTAACCTAATTATTTCTCCTTTCCTTTTCTTTCTTTTCCTCTTCTTCTTTTCGTTTTCTTTTTCTTCCCCGAATTGGGCCTGTTGCGCCGGCCCAATTCCTTTTTCCTTCCTTTTCCTTCAACGTGGCCCGGCCCGCGCGTCGTCACCGTCCCCCTCCTTCGCTGCACCGCGTTTTACTCCCTTATCACACTAAAATGCGGCGTTTTGATCATCATGTTTTTACCGTTGCGCGACAGCTGCGGAATGCCGTTCATTATCCCTTTTCTCATCGAAACGCGTCATTCTATTTAACCCTCCCCCCACCTTGCGCCAAACCGCCCGGCCTCCCTCCCTTTTTCTTTCTTTTCTCTCCCGCGAACCGCCCGATCCAGCCTCCCCCATCTTCTTCTTCCTCCTCCCGCCCTACGCCATAACCGCCAGCTTCCTTTTCTCCCCCGAAAATGGCACCGTCGGCCACACGTGGCGTGACTGGCTCTTCTCCCGCTCGTTTTCTTCCTCTCGACATGCCTGTTCATTTGAATTGTTCCAAACTCCATTTCTTCCCCACGTTTTTCCCCATTTCCCTCTCGAAGGTCGGGAAAATTTTTGAAATTTTGCCGCCCAACCAACAGCGAAACTAACCCATCTTATCACCGTAATTGATCTTCTGGTAACCTCCACAACTCGAGCCTACCCTCCACTATTATAAATACCCCTCGTATGGCTCGAAATCGAGCTTTCTTTTGCCAAAAACCCTAAATACCATCGGTGCGCCACCGCAACTTTAGACGACTATTTTTCCTCCTCCGGCCAACTTCAACGCCTCTTCTTGCTGTCAATCTCTTCCCTAAAACACCCTCTAATTAACTAAACCATCTACGACCTTCGATTCACCTTGTACAAGCCTCCATAATCGTGTAAAGTTGACTAGTTATCTCACCAGAAAATTCCACCCCGAGACCTTGAAACGCCAGCCACCACCACATCCGCCGCTTTTACCACCTTCCAAACCAACCATTAACTCCTGATAAATCTCCTCCACAGCCCCATAGATTTATTTTATTTTTCTCCTTTCCCCCCACATCTTTTTCTTCATTTTTAACCCTCTTAGATCCATTTTTCGGCCACCTCCAGGAACCACCGCCGGTTCCACCTACATCCTCCGACTCAAGGTGAAACCCTAGACATTCTAAACACTTATTTTTGAATTATTGATAATTATTCTATTTTTACCCTAAATTTTAGTATTAATTCAACTTTAATTATTATTATTATAATTATTATTATTAGTAATATTGACTGTATTCTAATTTCTAAATTTTGGTTACAGGTCTGGGAGTATTATTGAGTAAGATACAGTAATTATCTCGGCCTTTACCTATTTACTTAGATTTTTACATAATTGATGCTATTCTTAATAATATTAATAATAATAATATTATTATTAGTATAATTATTTGGTTGATACTGTGATTATTACTGGAAGAATAGAAGCATTAAATTTTAATTATGCCTCGCATTTATTAATTTTATTAACATTATTAACATTTTTCAACATTATTTTAATTATATTATCATTATTACCTTTATTAAAATATAATATAAGTATATATATACATTATTAATTTTATTTTCACAATTCTGAATAGTATTATGATTATCATTTAGAAATCCAACTTTTTAATTTTAAGAATCTTGATATCGTTAATATCTAATTTTCTATTTATAAAAAGTATCATTAATATTATTATACTTTATTTATATTAATAATTATTTTGTTACTATTATTCTTATTATTGTTATTTTTATCATCATCATTATTATACTATCATTTCTATTTTGGGTGAAGGATAGAAACCCTTATATCACCACCCTCTTCGAATGAAAATAATAAATTAATTGTAATAGTTTCTATAATTAATTTTTAAGTAGTACTATTGTAATAAAAAACCAAATCTTGGAATAAGTTAGAGGATAATAAAATTATATAAGAGAGTCTAATTCTAGTATGCTTTGATATAATAGGCGAACCCAATCAAATTCCTCAAGTAGAATAGGAGCGTGCACCAAGACCGGTAACGTTTTAGGTAAGGGTCTACTAAGGCCATTTATGTGTTTGCATGTATTATGAATATGACATGTTATGTATTTTATGTTCGTTGTTCTTATTGATTATGCATGTGATATGGTTATGAAGTTGAAGTATGTTATTATGAATGTCATGTGCCATGAAAAATATGTGTATGCTTATGTCATTAATGTATGACCTGAAGTGATATATGAATTAGGATTTTCATGTAAGAGGATGGTACTAGGGTTTGCATGAGATGGCGTGGTGCTAGGGTTTGCATGGAATGATAGGGAGTTAGGGTTTGCATGGGATGGAAAGGAGTTGGGGTTTGCATGAAATGGTATGATGGTAGGGTTTGCATGAAATGGCATGATGTTAGGGTTGCATGAAATGACATGGTGTTGGTTTGCATGAATTATGAATTGGTATGATGTTAGGGTTGCATGAAATGACATGGTGTTGGGTTGCATGAATTGGTATGATGTTAGGGTTTGCATAGGTTAACCTGAGGTTGGGACCTTCATAGTAGCATGTCTAAGTGGAGTTAGGGTATGCATATGAATTAGGGTTTTCATGGAAGGGTGATATATGTAAAGCTAGGGTTTTCACATGTGAGGTACGTGGAGTTAGGGTTTGCATGGGAGCCAGGGTTTGCATGGGAGCTAAGATTTGCATGGAAATGTGGTTTACGTGGAGATAGGGTTTGCATGGAGTAGGGTTGCATGGGAGTTAGGGCTTTCATGGATTTAGTCACGCATGTTTGGGCAAATGTTTGTGAATGTCAAATGTTTTTGAATAAAATACTTAAGACACTAATATCTTAAAGTGGAAGATATTGAGACGGGACCAGTCAATCCACCGGTTAGGAATAGTGGTTAGGGTTTTACCCTATGTGTGACCGATCCACCGGTAATAATAGTGGTTAGGACATGAGTTCCTATGTGTATCTGGCCCACCGGTTATAATAATGGGGGATCCCGAGCTCAATAAAGACAAACCAGATCGTCAATGCTATTAAAAGATACTAATTACTTACAGTGGAACACCATGCGAGCAGGAGGCAAGCCGATCCACCGGTTAGGAATAGTGATTAGGGTTTTACCCTATGTGTGTCCGGCCCACCGGTTATAATAGTGCAGTGTTCCTATTTTCGCATGGATTTGATGCGGACAGGAACCAAGCCGATCCACCGGTTAGGAATAGTGGTTAGGGTTTTTACCCTATGTATGACCGGCCCACCGGTTACAATAGTGGGGTGTTCCTATTTTCGCATGGATTGATAAAAGGCATGGTGTGTATTGAATCTTGATAAAAGAAAGATAAAATGATTAATTTGGATCTTTTTGGGCCTTATGTGTGGACTTGTTGATTATAAGTTATGGATATTACTTTACGCTTCTGTGTATTATATATATGAGATGTAATTGTATGTGATCATTATCCTACATGAGTTAATGTGTTATATGCCGGCCTTAGTATTCGGTTACCTTACTCGGTATGTAGCGTACTGATCACCCGTTTCATGGGTGCTGCTCATTCCCACGAGCAGAAGGCCCGTCTAATTTGTTGCATGTAGGAGATACCTACTTTGATGCTATCGATGTCTATGGGACATCATGAGGGGCAGAGTGATAGCTGGGCTGGATCAATCTTTAGAGTGACGTGGCCGTGTCCTTTTTAAATTTATGATTCATGTTATCTTTTATTATGTTTGAATTGTCGAAACAAGTTTACTAAGGTTGTTTAGTTATTATCTAAAAAAAACAATAGCCGGTATTTCGAATTATGTAAGACTTACGCGTACTCTGATTACTGTTTTTATAAATTTGAATTTGTATGGTATTACTGATAATGTTTTCTTAGCCTTAGCACTTGGTACCGGAATGGTAGAAGTAAACTGGTCTGATACTAAGTGTGGCGGTAACATCCCAAGAATTTATGGTTTTAATTTATGAGTATTACTTTTTTATTAAAAAAATGTGTAAATTTTGGGGTGTTACAGTGTTACTAAAGCCTATTGTGTGTTGATGTGCATTATATGCTTTGTATGTTATGCATCCTATGTTTATCATTATATTAATTTCATGTGTGGTATGGTGTGGAGTTGAAGTGTGTTCATGTGTTTTCATATGACATGTGTACTATGTGTATGTGATGAAATAGTGTGGTATGTGATGATATGTGTTGTGACCCTCTAAGACATGCATGTGAGAATGTTAATATGGTTTGTGTGGGGGAAATGATGAAAAAGGAGAATAGGGAAATAAGTTGACAAAGGCATGTGAGTTGACCTAAGTATTTTAATGATCCATGAGTGGAAGATTAAAATGGGGAATTTAGGGTTTCGTGTAGAAAAATCTAATCTATGGTTTTGTATGGGAGAATCTAATTTATGGTGTTATATGGGGGAGTCTAATTTATGGTGTTATATGGGAGAATCTAATTTATGGTTTTATATGGGAGAATCTAATTTATGGTGTTACATGGGAGAATCTAAACTAGGGTTTTATATGGATAGAGTTAGGGTTTTTCATGGCAGATTCTATGGTGTTGCATGGGAGGATCGAATCTTTGGTTTTTTATGGATTGAATCTAGATTTTGGTATGGATGAATCTTGGGTGTTGCTTGAAATAATCTAGGGTTTTGTATGGTGGAATCTAGGGTTTTGCATGGATGGATCTAGGGTTTGCATGGTTGAATCTAGGGGTTACACGTGAGAGTTGTAGGGTTTGCGTGAAAATGTTCGAAGGTTTGCATGGGGAGGTTAGCGTCTGCATGGGAGTAAATGTTACTAAGGCCTATGGTGGAATCTTGCACCGTGTTCCACTGTAAGTACTTAGTGTCTTTCCCATGTCTTGGCATAAATATGTTCAGTTTTTTTGACCATGGAATTCCCCACCATTATAGCCAGTAGACCAGAAACGCATAAGTACAAAGCCTGACCACTATTATTACCGGTAGACCGGTTACACATAGGACATCATGCCCTAACCACTATTATTCACCGGTGAACCAGTCTGGGCCCGGCTCAACAATATTCCACTTTAAATAATTAATGTCTTAAGTGTATTATTCGGAAAATTTTAACCCTAGACATGCATGGCTCACTCCCTTACATTTATCTTCCAACTGATCTGTATCATATCATAAGAACCCTGCACCTTCTAACTTCTCCAACAATCTTTCCTCTATACTCAAAATCACACCAGAACTCCAACAGTGAAATATGTGGGTCAAGGCCGACTACTACACACCTCCATGTCCACTCCACATCTCATTTTAGGGTTTTACCCCGAAACCCTAATTTTAACTTTTGTGGTTCATCCCACTCCATTTCACATGACCCAAATGATTTTAAAACTCCATACATCACAACTCATAAATTCCACCCTCATAATTACACTTTAATCACCAAATACACATGATACCACAAAAACCCTAAACAGCCACACCCAACCCTAATTATCCACACAAACCCTAGCTCTGTCTCCTACGTACCTTTATATTACTCCATGTACTATTTTTCATCCCAAGTGTTCAAACACACAAATAACACTTACATTACCTTCCTCAAACCCCAAATCAACTTTTCATACGTAAAATTCATGCCCATTCAAGTGTTACACATCCCATGCAACCATTCCAATTTTTCATGCAAACCCTAAGCTCCCACATGAAACCCTAGATTCAACCATGCAAACCCTAGATCCATCCATATAAAACCCTAAATTCTTTCATGTAAAACCCAAGATTCCATCATACAAAACCCTAAATTCAATCCACACAAAACCCAAGGTTTCTCCATATAAAACCCTAAATTCAATCCATACAAGCCATAGATTAGATCCTCCTATATTACACCAAAGATTAGATTCTCCCATGTTAAACCATAGATTAAATTCTTCGATACAAAATCATAGATTATATTCTCCCATATAAAATAATAAATTATATTCTCTCACACGAAACCCTAAATTTTCTATTTTATTATTCCACTTATGGATCATTAAAATAATTAGGTCAACTCATTTTCTCTTTAGTCAACTTACTCCCCTTTGGTCAACACATTTCCCAGTTTTCATTTTCAACCTTTTTCCCACACAAAACCACTTTTATGCATCCTCACATGCATGTCTAAAGGGTCACAAACCAATCATCACATATCACAATATTTCATCATATATATATAATACACATGCCATATAACAACACAAGAACATACGTCAACTCCATGTCATACCACATACGAGATGATCATAATGATAAAAATAGGATGAATAACATACAAAGCATATAATGCACATCAACACACATACGACCTTAGTAACACCCTTACCTAAAACGACACCGGTCTTAGAGCACTCTCCTATGCCTCCTTAAGGCTTTGAATAGTCTCACCTATATGAAGGAAAATCTAAAATTAGATTCTCTCCTACCAAAAATACTATTAAATACTAACTTATTCTAAGACTAGGTTTTTAATAAAATAATAAAATATTAATAATAATAACCATTAACAAATTACTAAATTTGGCTAAAAATATCAGAAATAATAGTAATATTATAAAAGTTGATAATATAAGATCGAAGACTTTATCCAAATAATAATAATAGTGATACTAAAATAATAATAGTAAAGATACTAAAAATATATCAATGTTAATATTAATAATAATAATAATAATAATAGTAACAATAATAATAAAAAGAGCACTACTCAAAAAATAAAGTGAAATAAGGTCCTCGACCCCTTTACCAAAATAATACTAATAATAACATTAGTAAAATAAATAAAAAAGCTTAGTAATAATAATAATAATAATAATAATAATAATAATAATGAAATATTAATATTAATAATGATAAAAACCATAACAATATTACAAAAATGATACTAATCAGAATGGTAATAATAGTAATGATAACAATCGAAGATAAAATAAAGTAGGGTTTCGACCCTATATTGAATAATAATAAAATTATTAAATAATAATAATAAAAATAATAATAATAACACTAATAATAATAAAAAATGCTAATGATAAAAATTATGATAATATTAATAATAATAAGACTTGATATTTATAACACTACTACTACAATTTAAAATAGGCACAATAGGATTTTAGCCCTATATAGAATAATAATACAAACAATGAAAATAATAATAATAATAATAATAATAATAATAATTTTAAAATAGTAGTAATAATAATAAAATATTAATATTAATAATAAAGATAATAGCAATAATAAGAATAATAATAATAAAATAGAAATAAAAATATAATAGGGCTTCGACCCTCAATAGAAATAATAATAAAATCATTAATAATAATAGTAATAACAATAATAATAGAAATAATAATAATAATAATATATTTTGAATAAATCAAATAAAATAGATTAAGGCTTGTAAAAATAGGGTAAAAAGGTTGAGAGGGTCTAGGGTTCAACCTTAGGCTGGTGGTGATAGGCGGCACCGGTGGTGGTGTACGGCGATGACGGGAGTGGCCAAAAAAAGTGAAGAAAAGGGGAAAAGTTGAAGGCTGGGAACAAAATAGGGAGAATGAAGGTGGGAGTGGAGGTGATTATGGTTGCCTAGAAGGAGAGGAATAGAATGGAGGTGGTGGAGTAGCCAAAGGTGGTTTTAGGTAAGGGTGTTACTAAGGCCTATTTCATTATTATTATTATTATTATTATTAAATTTTATTATTTATTTTAATAATAATATTATTAGTATTATTTTGGTAAAGGGGTCGGAGCCCTTATTTCACTTTGTTTTTGAATTATGCCCTTATTATTATTATTGTTACTATTATTATTATTCTTATTAATATTAACATTGATATATTTTTAGTATCTTTGCTATTATTATTTTAGTATGACTATTATTATTATTATTATTGGGATAAAGTCTTTAATCTTATATTATCAAATTTTATAATATTACTATTAATTCTTATATTTTTAGCCAAATTTAGTAATTAGTTAATGGTTATTATGATTAATATTTTATTATTTCATCAAAACCCTAGTCTTAGAATAAGTTAGTAAATAATAGTATTTTTGGTAGGAGGGAATCTAATTTTAGTTTGTCGCTCATATAGGTGTGACCATTCAAAGCCTTGAGGAGGCGTAGGAGAGTGCTCTAAGACCGGTGTCATTTTAGGTAAGGGTGTTACTAAGGCCTTATATGTGTTTATGTGCATTATGTGCTTCGTATGTTATGTATTCTATGTTCATCATTATTAATTATTTCTTATGTGGTATGATGTGGAGTTGAATTATATTTTTTTTTTGTATTTACCTAGTACGTGTATTATGTATATATGATGTTATGTGTTGTGACCCTGTAAGACATGCATGCAAGGATATTAATGTTGTTTGTGTGGGGGAAAGGATGAAAAAGGAGAATGGGGAAAGAAGTTGACTGAGGGAAGTAAGTTGACTAAAAGGGAAAGAGGTTGACCAAGGGGAATAAGTTTACTAAATGGAAAATGAGTTGACCTAAGTATGTTAATGATCCATGAGTGGAAGAATAAAATGGGGATGTTTAATTAAAATGAAAGAATGGGAGAATCTATGGTTGTGCATGGGAGAATCTAATTTATGGTTTTGCATGGTTTGTGTGGGAGAGTCTAATTTATAATTTTATATGGGAGAATCTAATTTATGGTTTCATATAGGAGAATCTAATCTTTGGTTTTGTATGGAGAATCTAATCTATGGTGTATCATGGGAGAATCTAATCTATGGTTTGTATGCATCGAATACAGGGTTTGGTATTGATGAATCTTTGGTTTTATATGGGTTAAATTTAGGGTTTGGAATGGATGAATCTTTGGTTTTGTATGGGTTAAATTAAGGGTTTGGTATGGATGAATGGTTTTATATGGGTTAAATTTAGGGATTGGTAAGGAGGAATCTTTGGTTGTGTATGGATTGAATTTCGAGTTTGGTATGGACGAATCATTGGTTTTTTATAGGTTGAATTTAGGGTTGCATGTGATGTGTAAAGTCTGCATGGGAAGGTAATTTATGTATTGAACGATAATTTGGGATGTGAGAAAGGTAATGTAAGTGTTTTTTGGGTGTTTGAACACTTTAGATGAAAAATAGTATGTGGAGCATTATAAGTGTACGTAGGAGACCGAGCTAGGGATTGTGTGGACAATTAGGGTTTGGTGTGGCTGCTTAGGGTTTTTGTGGTATCATGTGTATTTGGTGATTAAAGTGTAATTATGAGGATGATATTTATGAGTTGTGGTGTGTGGAGTGTTAAAATGATTTGGGTTGTGTGAGGTGGAGTAAGAGGGGCCACTAAGGCCTAAATTAGGGTTTTGGGATAAAACCCTTGAGTGAGATGTGGAGTGGACTTGGCAGTGTAAAGTAGTGGGCTTTGACCATATACTTAAGAGTTGGATTTTTAGTGTGATATAGAATATGGAGGAAAGGATGTCGGGGTGAGTTGGGAAGTACATGATGCTGATGATGTGAAAAGAGTCTGTTGGAAGATAGGTGTGGGGAGAGTGAGCCATGCATGTATAGGGTGAAAATTTTTGAATAATATACTTAAGACATTAATCATGTAAAGTGAAAGATTGTTGAGTCGGGCCTAGACCGGTTAATCGGCGAATAATAGTGGTTAGGGCATGATGTCCTTTGTGTAACTAGTCCACCGGTAATAGTAGTGGTCAGGCTTTGTACCTGTACATTTTCGGTCTACCGGCTATAATAGTGGGGGGATTCCGTGCTCAACAAAACCAAACATATTTGTGCTCAGACATGGGAAAGACACTAAGTACTTACAATGGAATGCCATGCGAGAAGGGGCCAGACTGGTCCACCGACGAATAATAGTGGTGAAGAGCTTTATGCCCTATGTGTTTCCGATCCACGGGCTATAGTAGTGGAGTTCCCGTACTCGTAGTGGTGTGAAAAGAGTTATAATAAGAGATTAAGTAAATAATTAATCTGGACTATAAATGGGCCTTTATGTATCTACCCGAATGATTGTACATTATTACGTTATCATGATGGATTATGCTCTCTTATTTCTTCTACATTAATTATGTGATTTTACGTGTTAACCTTAGTATATGGTTCCCTTACTCAATACGTAGCATACTAATTACCCTTTTTATGGGTGCTGCTCATTCCCACGAGTAGTAGGCCCTTTTGACTTTGTGCAGGTTGGCGATACATTAGGCGGGACTAAGTGTTGAGCTTGTGGTTCGCTCAAAGTTTGAGAGTATCGTGGCCGAATTCACTCTTCATGTGATTTTATTATGTTATTTATTTTGTATCTCATTTATTATTTTATGATTTATTACCTTGTACTGAGTATTTCAATTAAAACTTTTATCGATTGTAAGATTATTCCCTCCAAGGAATTTTGATTTTGCACTCTAATTTCTATCTTATTATTAATTATAAACTTGTATGCCTACTCTAATTTCTATGTTATGATTTTTCTAGTTCTTTTTATGAACTCTCGGTTTAAGTTTGAAAATAATCTTTTTAGCCTTAGTACTTGGTACTAGAACGATCAGAGTGAACCGTAATAATATTACAAAAATGATAATAATTATAATGGTAATAATAGTAATGATAATAATCGAAGATAAAATGAAGTAGGGTTTCGACCCTTCATAGAATAATAATAAAATTATTAAATAATAATAATAATAATAATAATAAATGCTAATGATAAAAATAATGATAAGATTAATAATAATAAGACTTGATATTTATAATACCACTACTACAATTCAAAGTAGGTATAATAGGGTTTCAGCCCTATATAGAATAATAATATCAACAATAAAAATAATAATAATAATAATAATAATAATAATAATAATAGAAAAATAGTTGTAATAATGATAATGAAATAATAATAATAAATATAATAATAATAATAATAACATAATAATAATAATAATAATAATAACATATTAATATTAATAATAAAGATAATAGAAATAATAAGAATAATAATAATAAAATTGAAATAAAAAATATAATAGGGCTTCGGCCCTCAATAGAAATAATAATAAAATCATTAATAATAATAATAATAGTAATAACAATAATAATAGAAATAATAATAATAATAATAAGAACATATTAATATTAATAATAAAGATAATAGAAGTAATAAGAATAATAATAATAAAATTGAAATAAAAAATATAATAGGTCTTCGGCCCTCAATAGAAATAATAATAAAATCATTAATAATAATAATAATAGTAATAACAATAACAATAACAATAATAATAATAATAATAATAATAATGAAGACAATCATGCTATTCCTACCATGGAAGTGGTAGAAGGGCAACGAAGTTTTTACATGCATCATATTGATTATGTGGAGAATGATGTACATTATTATCCCATGGTTTCCTTGTGTTCTTATGGAGAAAATGTTATCATGGAACCCTTGTATCATTCGAAGAAAATTGAAGAAAAAAACATGGTGAGTTCAAAGGTGTATAATGTGCATGAAGACATATATGATGTGAAGAAGCAAATGAACCATAATGCATCCCATGCATTCGGTTTATGTTAATTGATGTGTGCATATGAAGATCTAATGTCAAGGCTTAAGAGGCATTAGAGAATTTTCAAAGATAACTTTAATGTGAAGGAGATATTCAAATAATTCAAATAATTCAATGTTGTGAATTTGAGGACAAATTCTGCAAGAGGGGGAGATTGATGCAAGAGAATGGCCTTATTTACTTCCAAAAATGGTTTTGAGATATGTTTGAGGAGTTTCTTTAAGTTCTTGGAAGTGACAAAGTCAAACAAGGCACTTTCCTAAATTTCAAAGCATAAGTTGCATTTTATGCAATTTCAGGCAACCAAACAAGACCTTAATGACATGGCAGCTAGGGATGAGTCAACCTATGTTTTGATGACATATTGGAAGTTATGCCACATCAGCATGAAATGTGGAAGCTGCTGGAACAAGTGCCACACGTGGAGTAATGTAAATTAGGGTTTTCTTTGTTAAGGTTGTTATTTTATGTAACTAACTAGCTCATAAGGCAACAATTTTTATATGATGTATTGCCATATCATTTAAATGTAATTAAAGGTTGTAATTAGATGTAATTAACAGCTGGAAAGTTGAGTTTATGGGCTGTAATTAATGGTCATATAGTTATTTAGTTAGAAGTGGATCAGGTTAGTTAGGATATGGTTTGATTGAAAAATATCCTACGATTTTGATATGACTTAGCGTGGGGGTTATGGCCTATAAATAAGGGTGTTACCATGTGTAAAATTTTGAGAGTTTGAGTTTTTAATAAAAATCACCTCCTTTGAGAGAGTTTAAACCTTCCAATTCTATGTGAGTTGAAAGTAGCCATTGTTAAGGATTCTTTGTGTGTTCCTTTTCTTTAGTTTTGAATCATATGAAGATTCTTTGTGTTTTCTTCATTTGATTCATATCAAAGGGTTCAACTTTGTGAGTTCTCTTTGAGATCCATTTAAACATCATCTTTGTGAGTTGTTTAAGTGTCACATTTGTTGCATTTTATCCTTCCCTTATTCATCCACCATCATACCACACGAACATTATCGTCCCTCACCTTTGTTGAGTGGAGTTTGTATGGGTGTTACATATCAGTGCTTTATTTTCACAAGTAAATAATACAGATATTTATAAATTTTAATGATAAAAAATATTTCATTATTCAATTTCACAAAGATATTTATCATTTATTATGATTTATTTGATTACTTAAAATATTTAATTATTTAAAAAAGATAATTTTATAAAATAAATGTGGTCATAATATGACTCTATAGTGCATAATTATCAATTATTACATTGTAAATCTTTAAGATAATCATAAGATTACTTATACAGATAAATGAAATAAGAATATTAGAGGCACTTCCTTTTAACAAGAAAATAATAAAAATATTTATAAATTTTAACTATAAAAAATAGTGCATGATTCAATCTAACAAATATATTTATCATTTATTTAATTACTTAAATATTTGATTACTTAAAAAATGATAATTTTAGAAAATAAAGGTGATCATAACATGACTATAAAATGTATACTTCTTATTTGTTATATTGTAAATATTAGAGACAGTCATAAGAGTATTAGTACAGTTAAAAAAAATAAGAATATTATGTGCGATTTATTTTTACAAGTAAATAATAAAGATATTCATAAATTCTAACAATAAAAAACATTTTGTGATTCAATATAACAAAGATATTTATCATTTATTTTATTACTTAAAATATTTTATTACTTAAAAAATATAATTTTATAAAATAAAGGTGACATAAACATGACTATACAATGTATAATTATCATTTATTATATTGTAAATATTAGATACAATCATAAGATCAGTAGTACAGATAAATGAAATAATAATATTATTTATGCTTCATTTTTACAAGTAAATAAAAAAAAATATTTATAAATTTTAAGAATATCATATTTGATTACTTAAAATATTTATAAATTTTCGAAGTAAAAATATTAGATATTTATCATTTATTATATTTACTTGATTACTAAAATTATTTGATTACTTGTTAGATATTAACATGTTATTTTAATATTATGTCATGAATGATGGAATTAGAGAAAAAATGTTATTTTACAATATAAGTAATAACATATAATAATAATAAATCAATGATTATGTGTATAAGTTCATTTGATATTATAGGACATGTGTATGTGTACAAGTTATGAACTTATAAAAGTACACTACTACAAATACAGGAAATAATAACGGGACATTAATAAAGGTAGTTCGAAAACCGTTGTCAAACGCGTGAAAATTAATCGGCGGGAAGTTTCGATAACGGTTCTAGTTAAAAACCGTTATTAAAAGGGCAACGTTAAAATTTGGACGGATGTTTTAATAACGGTTTTATATAAACCGTTATTAAAAGAGGATTTAATAACGGTTCATATTAGAACCGTTGTCAAAAGTCAGAAGCTTTTAATGACAGTTCTTCCAGGAACCGTTATTAAAAGATGTTTTAATAACGGTTCTCTCAGGAACCATTATTAAAACCCCAAAATCAAACTTTTATTTCTCGCTTGGTTCTGTTTCGTGCCAAAATTTTCAGACTCTCTGCACTTTCGTTCTCTTTCTCTCCTTCCTTCTCCTTGCAAACCCTCGCACCGCCAACTCGCACCACCAGGCTCCTCTCAAGTAAAGGAAACCCTCGCACCGCCACACCTCTGCCATTGTTCCGAAGCTAGCTGGCACTTGCACCTTCATCCTCCGTCGTGTTTGAAGCCCTTGCCTCTCTCAACATTCTGACCGTCGTGTTTGTAGCTAGATCACTTTATGTATGTGTTTTTTATTCCTCTCGTAACTTTTTATCTACTTATATAAATGCATGTCTGTCGCCAGGGTTTCGTTCGAAAATGTGTTGTTGAATGTGTTGGCTGAAAATTTTGCTGTTTGTTGTTGAATTTGTTGCGTTATTGTTATATATTAACAAATGCATGTGTTGGCCGAGAGCTTTACATATTATTTTTGTATTTGTTTGTATGGAAAATATAGATTCAACATTATTTAGAGCTACATCCATAATAAACAAAAGAGAAAACATTATTGAGGTTATTTAGAGCTAGATTCAACTGTAAACTTTGGAGGGTCATAACTTTTTCGTGCGACCTCGGATTTAGGTGATCTAGGAGGCTATTTTGGGTATTTTTTCGAGATTTACGACGTGAAAAACGGCAGAGCCGGTTTGAGCAATATCGGAGCCCATAAAAGGCCGTTTTGGCCTCTAAATTTAGGTTTTTTTGTGATACAACCTTTTTAGGGCCTTTTTTACAAATTGAACCTTTAATTTAGGGTATGATGGTGTTATATAACCTCTTGATTATAGTGGTAACATATGTTGCCTACCTTTGTATTATTTTGTATGTAGGGTAATACATGTTTTCATTTATTTTAGTTTTTACTTTTATCATAATTGTTTTTCCTCTATTGTTTATCTCTTTATTGTAATTATGGATGAGATAAGAGCTTTAGGTACCTCCAAAATTGAAGATCTTCGAGACAAAGGAACTTAGATGATGATGATGAAATTGAAGTTTTTAAGGGTTCAAGTGAAGAAGACGAGCAATGGATCTTATAGTCTAGAATAGATTGGTCAACATAGATCCAAGCCATGTATGTTTGCTTTTCCATATTTTTCTATTAATGAATCATGACATACCTAATGGCTAACTGTATATTAATTGAAACATGGGTGTTGTAGTTTTTCACCGATGACTATGCACGAGGCCAGCAATATAATGTTGATCAAATTGATGAAGTTAGAGGCCAAGCACGTGCACTCATTCATTCGGTAGCGATCTATATATTCTACATGCATTTTTAGGTTTTATTTCGTCTACCAGCTTAGATATGTGAACTCTTTACTTTGGGGTGTAGAGCTACCAAGTTGTGGTATGCCCACTAATTTTATTGCAAGTATAGTTGGTGTATTGAGACATGCATACCAATTATAGATTGATTGAAATTATGGTGTGATTGTAG
This sequence comes from Tamarix austromongolica, assembly GCA_039764185.1. NCBI lineage: Eukaryota > Viridiplantae > Streptophyta > Magnoliopsida > Caryophyllales > Tamaricaceae > Tamarix > Tamarix austromongolica. The sequence continues at coordinate 127,877,596 of CM077809.1, forward strand.
ATTTGGTATGAATTGATGTTGTTTTACATTGCAGATTTGGTAATTGTTTTAACATACAGATTTGGTAACTGTGTATGTGGGCAGGAACAAAACTGCAAAAAAAAAGTGGAGTTTTAATAACGGTTCTTATAAAAACCGTTATTAAAACCTTGTTTTAATAACGGTTCTGATGAAAAGCGTTATTAAAATGTAGGTTTTAATAACGGTTCTTCTAAAACCGTTATTAAAACTCCAGTTTTTAATAACGGTTTTCATAAGAACCGTTATTAAAACCTACGTTTTAATAACGGTTTTCATCAGAACCGTTATTAAAAACTGGAGTTTTAATAACGGTTTTTAAGTAAAAACCGTTATTAAATATGAAGTTTACGCGCATATTCGCGGGTTTTTGTGTATTTTTCATGACGGTTATGAACCGTTATTAAAGATTTAATAACGGGCGATTCAATAACGGTTGAAAACCGTTATTAAAACTATAAAATAATCGTTATTAAAACCCCTTTCCGTGGTAGTGGTAGTTAGTTAAAGAGGATAAAACATATTAAAAAGTTATCTAATATACATCTTTACAATCAAAATTTGTCCAACTCATTAACCTCGTAAGTAAGTATTAATTTTGATTTCATACAAGCATATAATTAAAAATATGTTATTAATTGTTACTTTTTTTTATTAAATTATTATTATAACTTCTTAATGTTGTATATTTATGTGAAAAAATTTATTAGGATATCATTAACAAATAATAATGTGTAGAGTAGAACTATGAAAAATAAGTATAATTTATAAAACACTATATTTTTAAAAGCTTTAAATGAATAGTAAATTATGTGTAATTTTTATTATAATAGATTTTGATATCTGGTCGGGTCAATATCAGATCGGATCAAGTCAATATTGGGTCAGGTTGCTATTGGGTCGGGTTTATAATGGGAAATGGGTTGGGTTAGGTCTAGATTGGGTTAATTTTTATCGGGTTAGTACTGGGTCGGGAAACATTAGGTTAGATTTAGATCGGGTAGGGCTGATTAACTTTTTGGATTTTATCAGGTCGGGTTTCGCTTGGGTTGGGTTGGGTTAGGGGGGTCGGGTAAACTTTTGCTAGCTTTACTCCTAGCCCAAGTTTCTTTTTCTTATTTCCTTTCTCCCTCAGACGGGTGAGATGACATTCCTCGTTTCTTCTTGTTTTTTTCTTTCTTTCCCCTGAGTAGCATGACCCCTTTCCCCCTTTTTTTCTTTCATTTCTTTTCTCTTTTTCATATTTTCTTTTCTTTTTTCCTTTTTTCTCCCTTTCTTCTTCCTCGTGCCTATCCCTTTCTTGTTGCCATCCTTATTTCCATTTTGCCCTTAAACCTACTATAACACTTTTAGAAATCACAACTGAAAATTTTTATTTGTCGCTAAAATCACATACCACAAGGGGGTGTTTTCATCATGATCAATATAAGTCTACCCTTAGCCAGCCTCATACTAACCACAATGTTAAAAGATTATACTCAACTGTAATACTATAATAGAAATAATTTATAATGTCAAAGAGTTAAACATTGACACATGGAAAATGCTAGAACATAAGGAAGTTAAGTATCAATACAAAAGAGTTGTGAAAATACATATTATGATTCCAATACTAAAAAAAAAACATAAAATACTAGTAGAAAAAAAGTTTGAGATGCACTCTTTGTCCTGACCTAGAATATGAAGCATTATCCTGTCCCAACAAGTTCATCATATGCAGCAAAGTTCTCTATAGCATCATCAATTACCTACACAGGCATAGGAGGGGTCACTAGTCGTGGGAATGAGAAACACCCATAAGAAATGTGATCAGTATACTTTGTACTAAGTAAGGTAACAATATAGTTAAGTTACAACATAGCAATGTATGATACAGATAGAAAGCATACAATAGATTATGTTAGATTATTTTCCCCTATCAGGACTTAAAGCCATTAGTGTAGCATTTACACATCTCTCGAATTATATCCACATGAATTCGAGGGCTCCATTATTATAATCAGTGGATCGGTAACTATGATATAGGGAAGAACGCTCTTGACCACTACCATGACAAGTGGACCCATAAACCTAATACAATCTAGGGCATAATACTCCTGACCACTATTATAACCAATAAATCAGTAAATATACTACAATCAAGAGTAGAACGCACCTAACAACTATTATAACTGGTGGACTTGTAAATATCCTACACACGGTCCCAACCTACGTGGTATTCTGTTGTATGTGATTAGTGTATTTTCCACAACTTAATATCACCTAAGAGTTTCATTATTTTAGTTGAGGGCCCCCACTATTCTCGCCAGTGGATCGGTACTAGAAGATCAAAGGAGAACACACCTAACAACTATTATAATCGGTGGACCCATAAATATACTATATTCCAGAGTAAAATGTACCTAACCACTATTATGATTAGTGGATAGGTAAATATCCTACACATGGGTCTAGCTCAATGATCTTCCACTTTAAGTGATTATTATCTTATTTGTGTCTTATTTGTTTAGATATCACACATTCATCCATGCACAAAACATGTAATACTTCTAACCTACTACCACCCTACAAAAACCTGACCTCATAGAAACCCTAATTCCCTATCTCAAGATATCAGCACTCAGTAATGATCCCCATGAGTTCCCAAAATTATCCACCAACCCAAACATACCCTTAGAAACCTCATACTCATAGTTCATAGCCCGCTACCATTTCCCCCACTTATGATCACTATAGACCTCTAGGGTTTCCCCCTTAAAACCCTAATTTATGGGTAATAAAGAATAAAACTAAAATAATTTACATTAATTTAAAAATTACTATAATTTATCTAAATTTTATTTTAGGTTATTTAATTAAAATAGCTTCCAAATAATAAATTTTTATTTTAATTTTATTATCATAATTGGTATTATTATTTTTATTATAAAATATTTTAGATTCATTTAATAACTTGTTATTTTACCCTTTATTCCTAATTTTTTTAGGTATTACACCTACACCATTACATGTCACCCATCCTCCCCACATTTTCCTTCTCAGGCATGAAGGGTCACACACACTGGTATGCATCCCCACCCATCACACCTGCACCCCAACTCTATCATGCCTCCTACAACCACCTCCTCTCCTTCCTACAACCATGCACTTTGAGACGCATATCATCTTCTCCTCCAATAAATACCCTCAAGAGCTCCCCCTTTACTCTAATCTCTAATGTTGTGCCACCACTATCAATGCCCAACACCTCTCCCATGCCACCTCTCTTCCCTTCCTAAGCCCTACCTATGCTTGTAGAGCCATCCTTCCCCCTACTTTTCTTTTTATCCTCTTCTTCGAAGTAAATAGTTGTTGCAAGCTACATTTTTCCAACAACCACAACATGCCACTCTCCTCCCTCCTTGTCACCACCATGCCGTAACCACCATACACAAGTGCTCTAGTCTGTGTAGCCACCCTAATATCCCCTTTCTTTCCCCCTTTTTTCCCTTCTTCTTCTTGTCTGCGCATCACCCCACACAATTGCTAACCACCGGATCCACCCCCACTAACTACCATGCACTCTAGCGTATCCCAGTGCCACTACTACCCTCAACCCTATGCTACCAACCCTTACCCCTCTCCACAAAAAATCAACCACTAACACTTGCTCCATTTTTCTCCTCCATTTTAGTCACCTCCACTTCCTTTATTCTCCTTAAGTTTTTTTTAGCTAGTTTCCTTTTTATTCTTTTTTTTAAGAAAAAAAAAACAAAAGAAAAGAAAATCTAAATTAAGTATGTTCCCATTTTCTAGGTATTCTTACGGTGATAACGAAAGAGGAGGTGAAGGTCTTACATGCTTAGATATTGGACTTACTTTAGTAAAGATACAATCATAGCTAGGGTTTTATTGTGTTAATAGATATGTCCTTGTGGTATGATGTCATGCATAGAATAACTAATGGATCTAGTGTTGTATGTGTAGTTTGGCATGATAATAGCTAAAGGTAAGTTGTGTGGTTATGATTGTTTTGATTTCTAATTATTGATGTATATTCATATTATATGATATTGGATGTCTATAATCTTTGGAGAGTCTTTATATTGGATGAATTGTAACTTAGGTAGGATTTGAGGCCTAGGGGCATTTTGGTCAATATTTTGAATAATATCATGTTGGGTACCTTAGAGTGAAAATAACCTAAAATAGCTTGGAGGCTATATAAAATGAGTATGATAAAAATATGGTTGTGTAGAGCACATATAGTATCAGGTTAATAATGAAGAAAGGGGGAATAAAACGTAAGGAAAGCTATGATCATATGTGAGTAGAGTGGGGTTTGTTACAAAAAATAGGATATGAGGTCAAAGATGGCATTTTTTGGTAGCCATGTGAATTTGGGAAGTCCTTTGAGTAAAAGGGAAAGAGATATGACCACAAAGTAAAACTAGGGTTTTGGGAGGCTAAGGAACATAACCCTAGGGGTAGGCTGTTATCACATATTTGAAATAGGGAGTTAAACTATCATATTGGAATATGTTAACAATCTCAATTTTTGAGTAAGTACCAATTTTACTAGCCATGAAGGATAGAGGGAGGTAGTTACAACCAAATTGAGGAATTAGAGTTTCAGAGGGGGTTTGAATAGGAAGGGTATTAACACATGTACAAAATAGGAGAGTTAGGATACAATACTTGAGACGATGGTTAAATATATCATTCAATGCATGGGTTAGAAATTTAGGGCTAGATAAGCAGTAGAGAAGGGGGCTAGGCTAACTATAAGAAATGAGGGTTTTAAGGAGTAATTTTAGAAACTAGTTATTATCATACATCAGAAACGAGGGAAACAAGCCATGAACCTTAACTAAGGGCTTACAATGGCAAATTATGGTTTTTTTATAGACTATGGAATCAAAAGGGACATTGGAGGTGATGATGTACCAGAGTTGTGGAATTAAGGTTTCTAAGGGAGTAGGGTTGTCACTTAATAGTAGTAGGAAGGTGCCATGCATGGGGTAGGTGTGCGTTTCCATGTCATATATGGAATAAATAAAAAAATAAATAATATAATAATTACTTGAAGTGGAAGATCACTTAAGTTAAGAGGTACCTATCGATCCACCTATGAGAATAGTGGCTAGGAGCATAATACCCTAGAAGTCATACCCTATACTATTCCAGTAGTGAGAATACTTGGGTCTTGAACTTAATTAAATTAAATTATTTGAGGACTATAACCTGGTAAGAAATTAATTACTTATGGAAAAGTACCACATGGGTTAGGATCAGTTGTACCTTGATTATTGATCCACCAATAAGAATAGTGGCTAGGAGTGTTCTACCCAAGGGTTGTACCTTGATTACCAATCTATCAACAAGAAAAGTAGCCAAAAGTGTCTTGCCCCAGAATTTGTACTTATTTACCATTCAAATGGTTAAGAATATTTGGGTCCTTGAACCCAACGTGGACAAAATCATGAGCTGATTATTTACTACACTAATACCTTGAGTTCAGATAACAATGAATGAGTAGACATGATCTACTTATGCATGTGTCATTCCTCATTTTGGTGTTATTAATATCTATAAACTACTTAACTATATTATTACCTTACTCGCTATGTAGCATACTTATCACTCCTATTATAGGTGTTGCTCATTTCCACGAACATAGATCCCTTTTGAGCCCGTGCAGGTTAATGAAGACTTGCTGTATATGATGATATAATCAAAAAGAGTTATGCTATTATGGTTGGGGCTAGGACCTTAGAGTGTGACATCCATTTGTTGTTTTTATACGTTTTCTTCTCATTAATGTTTTCATATGAATGTTGTTTATGTATTTCAGTAGTCCTTTTGGGAATGAATAGTTAACCCTTATTTATAATATGGATTGTTATTCATCTACCCTTATCATGGTTTGTGTACTATTTTATTCTACCTTATAGTTGGTATAAGGATTGTCTAGGGCTAGAATTATACCAATTAATTCCCCTCATATGTTTGGATGTTCTACACATGAAATGAAATTTTTAGTAAAGTTTGTGGGTGTTACAAGTTGGTATCAAAGCTTAGATTTTGACAATCCTGCTTTGTTTTCAAAAACCATGGTTTCAAATGATTTTCCCTCCAATTTTTAAGTGTTTTTTCTTATTTTAAAAAGCTCAAGTTTGCCAAAAACGTAGATCTATTGGTGAGGAAATGAAAATAGGTAGCCTAGTTGGCCTCTAATTGTGAAATGTGTGATAAGTGCTAGTAAACTAGAATGTTTAACCTAACATGCCTTTTATTTTTTCGCTAACTAATCTTGAAATGAATGGATGAGTAGGGCATCTAGAGAAGGTTGTTAAGTCCTTCATGAAGTTTGTGCAATGCCAACCCTAGCTTCAGCCACCACCCCCACCTCCACATCATCCTCAAGAGGGAATAGGGGAGGATAGGATTTAGAGATTCATAGGACACCACCTTCCACTCCATGCTAGCAAGGAGGACCCTGTTATTCTTGAGGGATAGATATGAGATATGGGGTGCACCTTCAAGATGGTCAATTACCCATCTATAATGACGTCAAGCATCGAGGTGTTCTTTCTCTGAAGATTTATAGACATTTAGTGAGTAGGTTATCATGCCCAATACTAGCCATAGATGTCTTAGGAGGATTTTAATATGGAAATCCACACCAAGTTCTATCCCAAGAGTCTCAAGAGGGACAAGTTTACAAAATTCATGCATCTCATCTAGGGAAGCATGATAGTGAGGAAGTAGTATGGCTAATTCATCAAGCTTTTGATGTTCCCACCTGGTATAGTGGCTAGTGAGCCAATAATGGTCTATTAATAATGGTGTGAAAAGGAAGCGACATAGAAGAGGTTTGGTAGGTTAAGGTAGTGATGTTTAAAGTCAAACACCTAGCGATGCTTCCAGAAGAGAGAGAGAAGTGAGGGGAAGATAAAAGGTGAGATATGATGTAAAAAGTGCTTTTGAGGAATATTTTACTAAATAAAATAATAGGGTGATCAAAATGTAAAATTAATCCCACATCATCTAAATAGATTCTACTTAAAAATTTTCATAAACATTAGAAAAAGATTCTAATCAAATTTTGAAAAGGACATGAAATAGTGGGATAACCTTTTGATTAGATTGGGCAAACTTGTCGACTAGTTTGTCGAAAAATAAAATTTATAGTTCTTGAACATGCCAGTCGATTAATGTCCCCAAAAATTCACAAATGTATTAAAATTTCAAGACTTTTCCGAAACTTAAACTCATTTGTTTTGTATAAACATAAATTTTAAATACAATTTGAAACATTTTAGGATGGGGTATTACAATACCATACACTTAAAAGAGTCTTCTTCCCCAAAGTCTAAAAAATAAAATCATATCATAAGCTCAAAACATAAAAAAGAAAAAAGAATTCCTAAGCCGTCAAGCACATATAAATAACAACTAAGGTTAATATACAATAGAAGGGTACTAAAGCTTTAAAAGTGAATGAGTTACCACTGCATTACACCTATAAAAAATATCTAGATACTTCTTTTTTATCTCCTTTTTAGATACCTAAGTGGCTTCCTTAGATCCATGGCACCCCACACGTCTTGCTATCATGGTTCCTAGGCAGTCGCTCGTCTAAAGGCAACACATTATTTAGCACAATTATCTCTTATTGAATGAAGTGTTGTGGATTTTCCATGTACATTCCAAACTGAGAGATGTAAAAATGTTATGGATCCATGAAAGATCAACAAGAAAGGTGATTCGTTAGGTAATCTCTCCACCTGCTCCAAAATTTTGTATGATCTGATATTCCTCAAGCTATACTTTCCTTTTCAACTAAAATATCCCACACTTAGTGTGTGAAAACTTTATAAGCATTATGTTACCCACCTCTTACCATCTTTCATCCTCTATAGGCCTACATGACACTTCTACTCATTCTTGGAAATCTTCATCAAATTTTAAAATAGCTTGATCTACTTGGTAGTTTCATCTATCATATATGGCTCTAACAAAAAGGACTACGATACTTCCATTCATAGAGTTCCTCAAAAGGTTCCATCTATATGCTTGATATATGGTATTTATATGTTACTTTCATAAGTAAAAATATCATTTATTTCTCATTATTTTTATAAGATTTAATTATTTCTTGAGTTTTTCTCTTTTAAATAGATTTTGCAGGAAAAGATAAAAATGACAAAATTTAAAGAAGAAATCGATGGAAAGAGGAAATGATGCGTAATCAAAGTGGAGGGAAGAGTTGGATCAATGGCTATTGTTTAGTTGTATCAATCACGAGTTTATGTAGTAGAAATACTTCATTTAATGTTGATCAAACTGATACAAATGCTACATTCTGGCTGGACATCTTTGAAGATTGAAGCTGGTTTCAATGTTCGAATGAATGAGATCAATAGAAGAAGGAATGTGATGAAACCTTGTTAGGTTTCAAAGAAAAACATCGGACCGTAAGTTGAGCGATGTGTTCGACAGTGTAGTGATAGATCAGCCTATAGATTCAAACTGAAGGAAGATCAAAGAAACTTAGGGCCCAGTTGATAACCAACAGCAACTGATATTTATCACAGAGTTGGTGAATCAAGAAAGAACGAATTAAGTAGAGAAGAGTTCAAGAGAGAGAGAGTTTCGAGAGGCAGAGAGAGCTCGAGAGAGAATTCCATAGAGAGAGAAAAATAATAGCCTGCACAAATGTATTTCTGTCTAAAGTTGTGTACATGCTTCGTATTCCCCCTATATATATGCGTATATATATACCATATAAATACAGATAGTGGGCCTGACTAAATAAAGCCCCACGCCAATCAACCCAATATACATACAATTATTAGTGTTGATTATAACTATTCAGCCCAAATACAAAGAATTACAATTATTCCCAAAGTAACTAATATATTAAAAGCAATCTCCCATCAGCTAAATTATGTAGCTAATTGTGGAAATTAAGGGTTACATAATATATAGTCCTTCTAACCCAATTATGGGTCGGGTGGCTGACCATGCGACCTACTTAATCCCACTAGCTATGATTTGCCGGCGAATGCATCATATGGGAATAATAATTTTCCCTCACTGATATTAATAAAAGTAGAAACCAATTTATACCGCAATTCCCATGTAAGCAACAGAAGCAACCAGCAACAATAACTCACAACAGCCAACAACATCCTCCCTTTCCATTTACCTAAATTTTCCTAATTATTCACATAATAAGAGAAATAACTATATGTACAATGTAAATCACAGCAACCAACAAAATTATCAAAATAAAAATTAATGAGATACACATAATCCCCCTCCTCTTGATGAGGTTTCATCTCTGAAACCTTTATGATTCCAGCAAAAGGAATTAAGTTAGAGACATGAAAAGAATTACTTAAATTACCAAATTTACCAAGAAAATCAATTTTATAGGTATTATCATTAATCTTTTCTAACACAATAAAAGGTCCATCACCTCTCGGATCCAATTTATATTTCCTAAGTGTTGGAAAACGCTCTTTTCTAAGATGTACCCAAACTAAATCTCTAGCTTGAAAAAAAATTTCCTTCTTCTTTTATTAGCAACCTCAGCCATTTATTGAACTCTTTTATTAATTGTTGACTTACGGATTCATGTAATTTCTTCATCTTTTTTGCACGAGACTCAACATAAAAATTATATAATTTAGAACTAGGTACAGGAATTAAATCAAATGATGTTAGTGGATTAAAACCATATACATTTTCAAAAGGAGTTTTCTTAGTTGTAGAATGAAAAGTTCTATTATAAGCAAATTCTAACTGTGGTAATATAGCTTTCCATTGTCTAAGATTCTTCCCAAGTACAGATCTTAACATGTTACCTAAAGTCCTATTTACTACTTCTGTTTGTTCATTAGTTTGAGGATGACAAGTAGTTGAAAATAAAAGTTTAGTTCCTAACTTACCCCATAATACCTTCCAAAAATGACTTAAAAACTTAATATCCCTATCAGATACTATGGTTCATAAGTCGCATAAAAGTACTTGGAGCATTAGATAACCCAAAGGGCATAACTAACCACTCATATAACACAAAATTTGTTTTAAAGGTTGTTTTCCACTCATTTCATGGTTTAATCCTAACTTGATGATATCCATTATTCAAGTCTATTTTAGAAAATACTACAGCCCCATGTAAAAGATCTAACATCCCATCTAACCTAGGTATAGGATACCTATACTTAATTTTTATTTTGTTAATAGCCCTACTATCTATATACATCCTCCAACTCCCATCCTTTTTTGGAACTAAAAGAACTAGTATAGCATAAGGACTCATTGATTCCCTAATATAACATTTACTAAATAACTTAGAAACCTATTTCTTTAACTCTTTTACCTCCTCTTGATTAGCCCTATAAGCATGTCTGTTGGGAATGACAACCCCTGGTATAAAATCTATTTGATCTTCTATGCCCCTTAATGGAGGTAATCTGATGAGTTCATATTTTGATACATTTTATGCCCATATAATCTTAGTTTTTGGTAGTTTATTTAACTAATATAGGGGAATAATTATTGTTTTATGCTTAAGTGGTAAAAATTGCATAAATTTTATTATTTGAGCTAAAATGATATAAATTAAGTAAATTTAGAATAAATTATTATTTATTAATATTTATTGAATTTTATTTTGCAGGTTTTGTATTTAAATAAAAGAAAATTTTTTAAAAAAGAAATAAGACCTTTGGACCAAAGGCTTGGAACACAAAACGACGCTGCACAGGCTCTGAGGCGAAAAGGAGAAGAAAAGTCAGCCGCAAGGGTTGACGTGGAGAAACAAAAAAAAGTTATAAGAAGGGCGTGCGGTGCAGAAAAAAAAGAGAAGGGGGGCGGCAGAGCCGCAGGATGTAAGGTACGAGAGCCTTTATAGGCTCGGGAGGAAGAAAAGCTTTGGAGGCTCGGTGGAACGCAGCAGAGGAGAGGGCTTTTACAGGCTCGGGCGAGGCAGTCGACGCACGGACGACGCGCAAAGGACAGCCGCCGCACGGAGAGCGAGGCAGCGGCAGCACAGGTCGTCCACATCAGCCCTGTCAGTCAGCCGTCAGCCGAAGGAAAAGAAAAATAAAAAGAAATTGTTGCACGAAAATCAAAGCCGAGAGAGAAGAAAAATAAGAGAAAATTTATACCGGTAGAATTTATTTCAGATAAAATTAATTTTTATCTGAATAAATTCTTGATCTTTTATTTAAAATTAATTCCGGTTATTTCTTTCTCTTATTTTTTATTTATATTTCTGATATATATTTCTGTGTAATTAATTCTTTAATTATGGATGACTGATTATTTATTGTTAGGGAATGAATTGAAACCCTAGATTATGATTTGAATTATAATTTTATTTTCTTTTTTCATGAGATTGTTTCTTGACTCTATATTAATTGCTATCGTTTATATGTATAATTCTGTCAAGTATAGTTTATTTGGTGCATGCCTTGTTCTGGTACCTCATAAGTGACAGTATGTAGGATTAATTGCTTGCTAGGTGGCCATCTAAATATACTAGAATTTATATGTATAAATTGCAGTTAGGTTAGATAACAATTCACCTAATCGTTTTGTGATTCTAACCGAAGTGGTAAAACGTTTCGATACGTGTGGGTCAAAGAAAGGAAATACAGCTAGACATGCTTTTTGTACTAGTTTGGGTACTTAGATTGACAGCCTTCCACTTACACTTAATGCATTAAATCTAGTTAAATATAGGAGCCACTTGTTGCTGCTATACTGCTAGTATTTAATAGGGTTAATATTGGCGCTTTGTCGTATTAATTAATTAAGGGAAGTAATATAAGGTTTATAGACCTGCTTTTGGTATGCAACTTGGTCGATCTCTTTCTCATGATTAAAGGATGACTTAGAAATAAATATTATATTACGACCTAATCTAGTGGTGGATTTGTATTTCCCTAACATATTTCTCATATCTGCGGTTTCCCATTATTTTCCATTATTTTCATTATTAGTTTATTTTATTTTATTTGTCCTTTTATTATTTTATTATTCTTATTTTTAAAACCCCCATCAGTATTTTTCTTATTCATTTATTCTGTGTTATTTAGGATTTTTATTTTTAGTTTTAGTTTTATTTTCAAGCTAGTTAAATAGAGGTAAGCCCTCTCAATCCCCGGCCTAGAACAATACCCTTATTTACCAGTGCTACAAGTGACAACAAGAGGGTTTAAATTGCGTGCCGGCTACGGTCACACCATAATCCATGGTGATTTTCCTCAGGAAACAATTTAGTATATTCCTCTAATAATTCCCTAACATTCTCAGGTACAGTCTTAATTAAGTCTGCATGACACTCATAACATTCCTTATACACCATTAGATACACATTTGCACTTTTACCAACAACTCTTTCAACCTCACTCTTCTTAGCATAAAACCCAAATGATTTCTTAAGCCCACTTGAACAAGTTCTAGCATCTATGTTTTGCTTAGTTAACTCCTTATAATAAGACTTTATTTTGACCTGATCATCATGGATTTTCTTTGGATTCATAGGTGCTAAAATGATTTTCTTATCATCCTTGTACACTGTATACCTATTTTTATAGCCATCATGGGTCGCTCTCCTATCATATTGACATGGTCTTCCTAACAAAAGATGAGCAGCATGCATGGGTACTATATCACACAAAATAGAGTCTTCATATTTTCCTAACTTTATATTTACTAAAACCCGTTGACTAACCTTAACATCTCCCAATTCATTCAACCACTGAAGCTTATATGGTTTTGGATGTTTAGTGGTTGGTAATCCTAACTTGGATACTGATAAAATACTAGTAGCATTGATACAACTTCCACTATCAGTTGCCATGTTAAAACACTTGTCATTAATTAAACATCTAGTATGAAAAACATTTCATCTTTATATTACATTTTAATTAGGTAATTTATTACTGTTCAAAGCCCTACGTACCAAAAAAATATCTCTACATACTGAAAGTTCTACCTCTTCTTCTGATTCACTAATGTCACTTATTACTGTGTTCACCTCTACTTCTTCTCCTTCAAATTTAGAATCTATATCCGCAGATTCTCTAATCAGAATATTTCTCATATTAGGACACTCAGAGGCTATATGACCTAGTCCTCCACACTTAAAACACGTTATATCTCTAGCTCTGGTTGGACCACTAGCAGGATTAGCTACAATAGTTTTACTTTTATCAACTCTGTTCCCAACTCTAGCTTCATTACTTTTTCCCTTAATGTCAAATTTCTCACTATTCTTCCAATTTCTAGAACTACTTCCACCAAAATTCCTTTTTACATTGTTTCTAAACCCAGATCTAGGTGGTTTATTCTATGTAGCTTTCCTTATTTGACTTTCTATCTTAGCTGCTATGTTAACCATCTCTTCTAGGGTCCCATACGGATATAATTCTACCTTATCAGCAATCTCAAAGTTCAATCCACTCAAAAACCTAGCCATAGTGGCATCCTCATCTTCAACAATCCCTATTTTAATTACTAACATTTCTAATTCCTTAAAGTATTCATCAACAAACCTATTACCCTGCCTTAAGTTCTACAGTTTCTTATATAACTCTCTATAATAATAATTTGGAGCAAATCTTTTCATCATTAAAGCCTTAAATTTATCCCAATTTTGAACAGGTGGTTCTCCACTCCTACATTTAGTTAACACAAGATTGTAATACCAAGAAGAAGTATAGTTTGTAAACTCAACTATTTCTACCTTAATATTCTTCTCATCTGAATAATTGTGACACTCAAAGACTAACTCTATCTTCCTTTCCCATTAAAAATAGTAATCAGGATCATTACTTCCATTAAATCCAGGTATATTAAATTTAAGATTACCTACATTCCTATCAACTAGATCTAAGTCCCTTTCCTGCCTATTAACCTTCCTAGGACATCTATCACTATTATTAGATATCTGATCCTCAAATTCTTCTAAATTAGTCAAGGGGGGAATCCTATTTCTAGGTTCCATAGGAGCTCTACCTAATACTAAAGCATGTTGTTCATTTACCCTATTATCTTTTAAGTTATTAATTCTAATTTCTTATTCTCCTATTCTTTATTCTAAATTAGCAAATAAGACAGCCAATTGGGCAGTCATTTGTTCCTGAAAGGTCCTAAGTGTTTCTAATAGATCATTACTGGACACAGACATAGATTGATTTATAGATTGGTCGTTATTAGACATAACGGATTCTATAATTATCCTACATGACTTATTATCAAGCACAAAACAATCAATTTAATCCACAATCACAGCAAGCTCAAATTTAACAGATCAAAAATGTCAGCAAACACTAATCACAGTTACAGAAGAATAATCACAACACAATTATTTGCTTAAAATAATCAAACTTCAAAAATAGAACAATAATGGAACAACACAGATAAAATTTCTCAGAGAGGAACGAATGTACCGCGCCAACAATTGTTGGCGGTTAAGCCGACTAAATATGATTTGGGCCCCTCTTCTTGGAGCCATTACCCCTTTCTTAAAGAATCGCCAATATAGAGTTTATACCGAAGGAAGATCAAAGAAACTCAAGGCACACTTGATAATCAACGGAAACTGATATTTATCACAGAGATGGTGAATCAAGCAAGAAAGAATTAAGCAGAGAAGTGTGAGAGAGAGAGAGAGAGAGAGAGAGTGAGCGAGAGGTTGAGAGAGAGCTCGAGAGAGAGAAAAATAATAGCCTGTGCCAAATGTATTTCTATCTACAGTTATATACATGCTTCGTATTCCCCCTATATATATATGCGTATACATATACCATACAAATACAAATAGTGGCCTGATCGAATAAAGCCTCACGCTAATTAGCCTAATATACAGACAATTATTGGTGCTAATTATAACTATTCAGCCCAAATACAAAGAATTACAATTATTCCCAAAGTAACTAACATATTATAATTAACCTCCCATTAGCTAAATTATGTAGCTAATTGTGGAAATTAAGGGTTGCTAAATCTACAGTCCTTCTAACCCAATTATGGGTGAGGTGGCTGACCATGCGATCTACTTTATCCCACTAGCTATGATTTACCGGCGAATGCATCATATGGGAATAATAATTTTCCCTCACTAATATTAACAAAAGCATAAACCAATTTATACAGCAATTTCCATGTCAGCAACAATAGAACCTACAACAATCACTCATAGCAGCTAACAACATGCTCCATTTCAATTTACCTGAATTTTCCTAATTATTCATAGAATAAGAGAAATAATTATATGTATAATGCAAATCACAGTAGCCAACAAAATTATCTAAATAAAAATTATTGAGATACACATCAGAATTCCCCGGACTTTCCTTGATCAAGGATACTCAAAGGAGAGGATAAAATGTAGGCCTTACTCTGTTAAATTTGTGCTCAAGGGTATATATTTGGAGGAAGTAGGCGGCACCTTAAGCTTAACCTAGTCAAGATTCCTACCTTAATTCAAGCCCATTATCCTACTTGAATTAAGCCCAAATAATACCTAATCTTAATCACAATATCATTGTTTAAATGATATTAATGACTATCATTACAAAGCCATACAATTAACTATGATACATACATGAAATTACATCAAACCCTAACTAACATAAAATACACTTAGGGTTTACAACAAGCTAATATAACTAATGATAATCATCACAATATCTTCTTGTTATAAAGTATCATCCCATGTATGACATAGTCTTTCATGCTTTGAATACTTGTACACTTTAAGTTGTATTAACATCTTCTTCTTACAAATATGTAACATACCTACAAGAACAGCTTGAATTGTTTTCAACACCAAGCATAGACAAATTATCAAGAATATTTAATATGATAGGCTCCAATATTAAGAAAGATAATTCTTCCTTACCTTGAGAATCAAGATGAATATGATAATCATTAGATGCTCCTGCATCATTCTCCCCAAGTTGAGAAGAATTTGCCCTCAAATTTTCATTAGAATAATAAGGAGACAAATCACCAACATTAAAAGTTCTTGAAATTCCACCATAATGATCTGGAATTTCAAGTTCATAACCATTATCCCCAAACTTTCTTAGTATTTTAAATGGACCATCAGCTCTTGGCATTTGTTTATTTTTATGTAAATTAGGAAATCTCTCTTTACGCAAATGTAACCAAACTAAGTCACCAGGAGAAAACATATGAGGGTTTCTATGCTTCTTCACTTGAGATTTATACTTAGCATTATCTTCTTCAATGTTATTTTTTATTTTTCTCATGAATCTATTGAAAAAATTGTACTATATCTTTGGCTTCATAATTTTGTAATTCACCTTTTTTTAATGGAATCATATTAATAGGCATATGTGGATTCACTCCATACACCACCTCAAATGGACTAGTTTGGGTAGTACTAGATGGACTATGATGATAAGCGAACTCTGCATGAGCTAGCTTAAAATCCCAATCTTTAGTACTCTTATTAACTAAACCTCTTAATAATGTACCAATAGTTCTATTAGTTACTTCAGTTTGACTGTCAGTTTGTGGATGCTGTGAAGTGCTAAATAACCATTTACTACCAAGTATATGCCATAAAGTTTTCCAAAAATAACTCATAAACTTGGCATCCCGATCTGAAACTATGCTTTTAGGTATCCCATGAAGTTTAACAACCTCTCTAAAATACAAGTCAGCAACATGCGTGGCATCATCAGTTTTATTACATGGAATAAAATGAGCCATTTTATAAAATCTATCTACTACCACAAGAATAGAATCTTTACCACATTGCATTCCTGGTAACCCTAGGATAAAGTCCATATAAACTCCTTCCCATGGTTTATCAGGAACGGGTAAAGGTGTGTCTAAGCCACAATAAAAGTAACTCTTACTTTTTTGACACGTAGAACATCTACTTATCAGGAAATGAAGCAAAGAACACATCAAGAGATATAGAATCAATGGAAGAAAATACCAGAAATGAAGAATATATATATCAAAGGGAAGCTCATGTTGAAATTTCATAAAGAGATAATGGAGGAACAAGAAACATGGTACCCCAATGTTTCATAAACACGGCCCATATTTTTTTATCAGCAGACAAAATCTCAGCTTTCAAAATTTAGCATTTGGCAGAGACCGTGTTTTTCTTAAATTCTATAACCATTCATGAAAACATTTCCTTTGTATATTTCTAAAGCTCTGAACATTTAGGAGGCGGCTTTAGGGAGTTCGAGAGTTAGATTCTATCTTTTTCTCTATATTCTCTAGATACCATATGTAATTCATAATTCCAATTCTCTTTCTCTCCATTTTATTCAATTGAGCAATCAACACTTTGCAATTCAAGTCGATAAGTTCTTCTCCATTCTTCTCTTAATTGCAAGTTTTGATTTTTGATTGAATGTAAATAAATCCCCTTTAATGCATTATTATTTCTCTGACATTTAGTGTTTCATTGTGAATTTATTCATAATCATTGATGTTCATTATAGATTAATGCATTTAATTATACGTTATTACAATTATGAAGATAGTAGCATAGATAGTATAGGGTAGGAGAATTTGATGATGAAATTAGGGTTTCACATGTGACAATGTAATTTGAATTTGTGATTCTAAATGACATTTAGTTGAATTAATAAACAGAATTGAATGATCTCACATCATAGGTTAAGAATTTAAACTAATTAGATTGATCGCCTATTTAGTTTAGATCTTAACCAACACTAGGATAATGGAACTAATACGTAATTGTTAATTAATGTTTTCAAGGTAGAAAAATTTTAATTATTAATCTTATCTATTAATTCGTACGATTACATGATCTGAGCTTATGTGATTATGATCGTAGTTGAGTGTTTTTCATTCATAATGTTGCTATTAATTGAATTTAGTGTTCTTAACCTAGGTTATATATTGGTTAGCTGATAAATTGAGAGCTTATTCAATTTATTAGAATTAATACAAAGCAAAGATATGAATTATTATAAGTTTCTATTAGTCAACGTTAAATCATTTAGAATCATTCTTTTCTCCATGATTATTTGATATCCTAATACCATAATTTATAATTTCTTATCCTTATTCATTAATTAGTGAGTAAAGTGATTTATTATTTATCCATATTTTAGATATTAGTGATAGAAATAAATTTTATTGCATAATCAGGGTTTTAACATTGATTACAAAATTATTGATTATATACCATTCCTTGTGGATTTGACTCCTCCTTGCCATCTACTACATATTTGAAAATTAGGATTTATTTATTAAATTTGTTGTCATATGACAGCGCATCGATGTTCACATGATGATTATTGTTATCAAAGAAATTTATTAAATCCAAACAATACTCCCAACTACCTTGAAACTTAGGTACACCTGCCTAAAGCATATTCTCCAATGTCTAAATAGTGCCCTCAATCTTACTATCAATAGCTAGATGAAAAATAGTGCTCATCTTTAGTTGTGACCAATAATTTTCTTCCAACGTCTACTAGAAATTAAAAATCTAAAATCACTGTTCGACACAATGTCCATAGGTACTCTGTGGTAACATATCGAATACTTCCCATAAGCATTAGTCATCTACTCGATACTCCAGGTTGACTTTATCAATATGAATATTACGGATTTGGTCAATCAATTAGTCAGCAACAACCTAGTTCAAAACCCAATAATTTTGGGTCCTTGGCACCTAAAACATAATGTCCATTGATATGTTATCCCACTTCAAATTGAGAACATTTAATAGCTGAGCCTACCCTGTCAGGCACTACACTCAACCTTTACCTTCTAATAAGTTAAGCATTTAGTTATAAAATCTACAATGTCCTACTTTTAAGGGGTTTACCAATAGATCCCCTTTAAGACTCTTATAAGCTTTATATTCTCCAAGATTGAAGGACTAAGGCACATCATTACCCTAATTCGAAACATTCCTCTTAAGATCCCCAAAACTATGGAATGAACTGTCTTCTGAAAAATTGATACTACCATCTTAAAAAAAAATAGAATTGCAACAATTCTATCTTGTACAATAGCTCTTTTAATCTATTTGAGCATGAAAACTCCTAGATTGATTAACTAACCCCACAGATTGATTAACTAACCCCACAGATCAACACCAGTCTTGTGCTTCCTCAAATTTTTTTATAAAATTCTAAAACTTCTTAGAAGGATCACCCATCCTAAAATTACTTAATGGGTAGCACACTTAACTGCATAGTTCTTAGGATGGAATCACTAAAAGGATGGTATACCATGTTGATATAAGTATCTAATAATTCCAAAAGCGGACTAAGGTAGTCCCCCATGGCCGTATCGACTCGGGTTGTTACATCAACAAAAACCAAAGTAGAGTGCGTGAAAACACATTATGTAATAATAAAAAAAATGGCTTTAAAGTATAGAACCTCAACGGTCTACAATATTCAAATACACAAACAAAATTAAGTCAAATTACATCATCTCAAAGTACAAAAATAAAAGTACCGTGTAGCCCTAAAATCTAGTGTGCTAAGAACCACTCAAAAGCCTCTAGACGTCCATGCTCTAACAACCAATAGCCAACACAAGGTTAGCCAACTACCGATCATCCTTAAAAACCTACATGTAGCCCTCTACTTGTTCGAATCAGTAGATGAACAAGTAAAGGGGCACATAAGTACACTTTTTACTAAGTAATTAAAGTTACCTTTTCAATGAAGTCACCAGTATATATGATTATAGCGTAATATGAAAATCATATTAGCATATAAATAGGATACATGATCTATCCTAGTCATAAGGTAAAGGAAGCTCATACCATATATGACTCTTCATGCTTGACAATATAACATAACATCATCGATGACAATATGCATGATATAAAGTATAATATCTAATGATTATTCAATCTTCATTAATGCAGGAATAAATATCACTATATGCCATTTTAATGTCCCTAATTTATTAGGTCATTTATAAATATATAGGCTATTGTATCATTTATTGTGCTCATCCTTTTACTTTTATCTTTCTCTTTACTTATACTTAAATTCCAAGTTATTATCTAGTAACTCATTAAATTATTACACAAATAATTATCCTAGTTATTGTTGAGTGATGGATTGTAACCACCCTATGGTCTCATATACCATGGAATTATATCGAAACAAAAGTACATCAAGTCTTGCTGAAGTTATGTGGTAAAAATATAACATATGTCTGGGCCAAAACCAAAAGGCCAAAAAATGGACATAAGTTTGTGCTAAAGCCAAAAACCACATAGGTAAATAGAACCTTTTATATGTATACCCCCTAGTATATCTTTAGTATCAAGAGTGGGTGAGAGTAATAAATGCTCAAAGGCAGACTAGCCCTCAATATCTAATTGTTGTTCTAATGCAAAAGAAGATCAATCTCACTCTTCTAATATTAAAATATGGTACTGATTTTTATTAAAGATCCTAATACTTATAGCCATTAATAATTAACTCATGCTGGTATTATATATGTTTGCAATATCAATCCTTGAAAATATCTAGTGAATAAGAAAAAGGCATCAAAAGGATTATAAATTTGCATGCAATATAAGGCTATAAGAAACAAATATAGATTACATATGATTATTCATTGTATTACATATTAAAGGTTTTGTGTAACTTTATTATTTTATTGTGTATTTTGTAATGTGCCACTGTGGTGTCTATATATGTAATATAGATATAAACTAAAGTTGATCTATGATAATTAAGCATCTTATATAGGCTTGGTTAATAAAGAGTACACTTAGCTTTCATATGCATGTGTGGGTTTGTATATATATATCTATATATATATAAGGTGCTAGTACATCCATGATTAATGAAAATCCTTAAATAAAAATTAACATTAAGTGCACCCCTCCGAGCCTCTTTTCTCTTCTTCATCAAGTGAGCGTTTTCTTAAAAAGTTGAAGATTATTCTCTAGAGAAAATTAAGCTATATCTTTGTTAAATTGATTTTTTCTTGGATTAGATTGGTATCGACTTATAAAAGTGCCACAAAACCATTAACCATAATTGACATTTCCAGCATTTTAGAACCATAATTTTCTACGTAAGCTGAATGATAAAATATCTAGTACTGTATAAGATTAATCATTCATTATCTTCCATATCAAATTTGGTATCGAATATGGTCTTGGATTCAACATCATTGGGTGTAAAAGATCATCATCAAGTTCTACATCACAACATATCACCATCAGTTCTTTATTAAGGTTCTTACTCTTTCTTATATATTTTCTTTGAATCTTGATTGATGTTCTTTGAATATTTAACACATTTGAATACTACCAAGTATGAATTGAATGGTGCATATGACATAACATAGAAATATTGAAAACATATTTGATTAAGTGCATGATAATAGACACACAAAAAAAGGTTTCATGAGAATTCTTTTGAAAGTGTAAGAGGAAAATGATATGCCCATGTTCTGTGTGCTCTATTATAAGAGATAGTATTTATTCAACATAAAGTCTTATGAGAGTAGGATAGTATTTTGGCTAAATGATCAGGTGCGGTGATTAATGAATGATGTTGAAATAAATCGAGTATTTTTTTGTGATGCCACTTAGTTTATTTAGAAAAGTGTCAAGTGTTTGTGTTTGTGTTTTTTACATAACATTTCAGTCATAAGTAGTTAATGCTTTTGTCGAGTATACTTATTGAATATTTAATTGGGATTAGTGTATATTAGTGTACTATTTTTAATTTGATAGTACATAAAGTAGCATACAAATATGCATGCTAATTGATAGTGTTTCGAGTTAAATGAATGTAAACCTTGTGGAATTCTACATCAAGAACACAGCAAAGAAGGTGTAAAGTGTGGTCATTTATTTGTGTGTCTAGTATATGTGATTTCTTTCTATGTGTTTGATTCATTTAAATCAAAATTTCTTTATAGGAATGACCAAAAATTGAATGGTGATAATTGTTTTATTTGAGTTTCCTAGCGAAAACCATACAGACTTATAATATGTGATTAAGTGCAGCAACGAGTGAAATTAATTTAACGGGAAGGAACATTCCCAGAAATACAATATCCCTACACTACCCCTGCACTACACAACCCCTGTACCTCCCTTACACTTTCTTGCCCTACTACTACCATGTTGCCTTGCAACCCACCATCTTATTCCCTATCTCCTTTGTCCTTTTCCTCCCCCTATAGCGTATAAATACCCCCCCTAACATGGTCATCTCCTCTCTTCTCCCTTGTCTAGCTATGCCTCCTATCTTCCTCTATTCCAAATTTTTTCTGCTACCACCGTAGCCCGCAGGCCACTCCACCCCCAAAATCCTCCCTTCTTTCTTCCATGCACCTCCCTACACCTACTAGTTCCCTCATCCCCTTCCTTTCCCTTCCCTAATTCTGCAAATTGGGCAGGTCAAGCCACCCTGCCCAACCTACAACACCTTGCACCACCACCACCTACCCATTCTCCCTTCTCTGCATCGCCTCCCCACCTCAACCCCCTATACGAGTTCCTAACCTATGCAGCTAACCCTGCCCACCACATTCTCCCCTCTATTTTCCCCTTTTCTCCTCTTTTCCTCTTGATTGCACCATCAGTGACCATAGTGAATTCCGCCTTGACCTACCTCCCTCCCACTAATCTACCTGATGCCATCACCAGCCTTACCCCAAAAGGTTAACGCCCACTATTTTTCCTAACCAAAAACTACTCCCTACCTTACACTAGCACCACTACACAACGAATACCACTAGGATTACCGCCATGTCGCCCCTAGTTCTATTAAATATTCTGGTTACCACCACTTACCTTGTAATACCCCAAAATTCACTAATTTTTTATTTAAAAAAAGAAAAAAGTAATTAAAATATAAAATCTTAAATTAAAACCCGTGAATTCTGGGGATGTTACCGCCACACTTAGTACCAGACCGGTTCTCTCCGACCATTCCAGTACCAAGTGCTAAGGCTAAGAAAATATTAACATTAAACCGAATCAACAGTTCATAGAAGAACTAGAAAGATCATAATATCAAAATAAGAGTACGCATGAAGGTTTACAAACCAATAGAGTAAAATCAATCATAAGATAGAAATCAAAGTGCGAAATCGAAATTCCTCGAAGGGAATAATCTTACAATCGATAAAAGCTTCATTTGAAATACTCAGTACAAGGTAGTAAATCAAATAGGATAAATCTGATACAAGAAGAAATAATAGAAATAAATAGGATAACAAGAAGAGTAGATCCGGCCACACTACTCACGAATTTCGAGCCAAACACGCTCAACACTTAGCCCCGACTAATGTCTCGCCCACCAGCACAAGTCAGAAGGGCATACTACTCGTGGGAATGAGCAGCACCCATGAAAAGGGTGATCAGTACGCTACGTACTGAGTAAGGTAACCGAGCACTAAGGCCAACACACAAGCACATAATCCATGCAGAATAAAAGATCATAAGGACAATCATGATATCATAACAACGAATAATCATTCGGGTACATACGTAAAGGCCCAATTATAATCCGGATTAATTATTTAATTTATCTCTGATCAGGAATCGTTTCACACCATGATTTTTATCAAATCCATGTGAGTACATAAGCCCCCACTATTATAGCCAGTGGATCGGAGGCACATAGGGTATCATACCCTAACCACTATTATAGCCAGTGGATCGGAGGCACATAGGACTACGCGTCCTAACCACTATTCCTAACTGGTGGATCAGTTGGCTCTGGCTCACATGGTGTTCCACTATAAGTAATTAGTATCTTTTAGGCATTTTAGCAAAACTCTGGTTTGCGGTTGTTGAACTCGGGAACCCCCACTATTCCTAACTGGTGGATCAGTTGGCTCTAGCTCACATGGTGTTCCACTGTAAGTAATTAGTATCTTTTAGGAATTTTAGCAAAACTCTGGTTTGCGGTTGTTGAACTCGGGAACCCCCACTATTATAACTGGTGGATCGGTTTACACATAGAGCATCCTACTCTAACCACTATTATAACCGGTGGATCGGTCACACATAGGGTAAAAACCCTAACCACTATTCCGAACCGGTGGATCAGTTAGTCCCGTCTCAACGATCTTCCACTTTAGATAATTAATGTTTTAAGTATCTTATTTAGAAGCTTTCACCCTTGACATGCATGAATCACTCCCTTTACACTTCACACATCACAATTCATAAATTTCATCCTCATATTTATACTTTAGTCACCAAATACACCTGATACCGCAAAAACCGTAAGCAGTCACACCAAACCCTGATTATCCACACAAACCCTAGCTCGGTTTCCTACGTACCCATATAATGCTCCACGCACTATTTTCCATCCAAAGTGTTCAATCACCCAAACAACACTTACATTAATTTCCTCACATCCCAAATCAACGTTCTATACGTAAATTTTATACCCATACAGACATTAATCTCTCCATGCAAACCTTCGAACCTTTTTCATGCAAATCCTAAAATTTCACATGAAACCCTAAATTCAACCATGCAAACCTTAATACCACCATACAACCATAAGTGCCACCATGGAAACCATGATTCTTTCATACAAAACCCTAAATTCAATCCACACAAAACCAAAGATTCACCCATGCCAAACCTAAATTCAAACCATATAAAACCCAAAGATTTGTCCATACCAAACCCTAAATTCAATCCATACCAACCAAATATTCATCCTTACCAAACCCTAGATTCAAATCACATAAAACCAAAGATTCATCCTTACTTTACCATTGATTAGATTCTCCCATTCATAACCACAAATTAGATTTTCCTATATAAGACCATAAGTTAGATTCTCCCACATAAAATCATAAGTTAGAATCTCCCAAGCAAAACCATAAATTGGATTCTCTCAAACAAATTATAAATTAGATTCTCCCAATCAAATCATGAATTACATTCTCCCAAATAATATCATAAATTAAATTCTCCCAACAAACCATAATTTCGATTCTCCCATATAACATCATAAATTACATTCTCCCAAATAAAACCATATATTATATTCTCTACATAAAACCATAAATTATATTCTTCCACATAAACCATACATTAGATTATTCCTTATAAAACCATAAAATTAGGTCAACTCACTTCCCTTAGTCAACTTCTTTCCCCATTCCTCCTTTTTCATCCCTTCTCCCACGCAAACAACATCGACATCCTCTCATGCATGTCTTACAAAGTCACAACACATATCGTCACATACATATAGTACACATGCCATACAAAAACATACTTCAACTCCATGTCATACCACATATAAAATAATTAATAATAATAAATATAGGATACATAGCATGTGAAGCACATAATGCACATAAGCACACAATGGCCTTAGTAACACCCTTACCTAAAATGTCACCGGTCTTGGAGCACGCTCCTATATTACTTGAGAGCTTTGATTAGGCTCATCTACTATGGGAAAATACTAGGATTAGGTTTACTTTAAGAATGCTATTATTTCTAACTTTTCCCTAGGCCTTATTTTTAATTAAAATATTATTATACTAAAATTGCCTCTATAAAATACCAGTAGAATATTAATAATAAAACTAATGCAATTCAAAATAAAAAGGTGATATATGTGTTTCTACCCTTCACCAAAATAAAATCAGTAAAGATAAAATAATAATAATTCTAATAACAACTAAATATTATAAATAAAGATAATATTAAGAATAATAAAAATAATAATAATATAAGCTTTAAATTTAAAGTGGGGTTTCAACCCTACTTATATCTAATGACCTACTATTTATTAATATTAATAATAAAATTTATAACATATATAATAATATTAAAATAATAAAGATAATAATAATATTATTATTAATGGTTATAAAAAATAGAAATAATAATACTAAAATATATAAGTGCGAATTTTAATACAAAATTAGGGCCTAAGATTTTCCATAATAATTAATAAAATGATAATAATAATTATGCTAATAATTATAATATTAATAATAATAATAATAATGATAATAATCATATAATAATTCAATTAATAACTTAAAATTCAAAACTAACAATAAAATTATTTTATTATTACTCTCTACCCTACAAGTAAAATTCAGCATAAATTTTATATCAAATAATAATAATACTAATAGCAAGGAAATAATTATTATATTTGAATAATTACTAATAAATAAAATAAAAATATAATAATTTACAATAAATAGTAAATAATGACTAAGAAGGTCTAGGGTTTCACCTTGACTCGACGGGAATGGGCGACACCGGCGGTGGTTCACGGCAGTCGCCGCAAAAACAATCTAAGAGGGAAAAAGATGAAGAAAAAGAGAGAAGGAGCAAGGGGAAAATTAAAATAAGGCTATGGTTCATTGGAGGAGGATTAGAGGGAGTTTTTGGGTGGTTCAGAGGGCAGTAGAAGTGGCGGAAACAGCGGCGGACAGCGGCTTAAAGGTTGCGGGGTGAAAATTCTAGCGAGATGAGCAGCAAACATTGCACGGTTATAGAGGCTCGTGCAATAAGAATCGAAGGTTGAAAATGGTTTAGTTAATTAGAGGAAATTTCAGGGAAGAAATTGGAATGCTGTGGTGGCGCTGAGGTTGGCTATCGGCGGGGGAAGCTGCGTCTGAAGCCACGGTGATGGCAGCCTTCACTTAGGGTTTCGAGGAAGAAGAAGCTCCAAAAACATCCACAACTAAGCTATTTATAGAGTTTTAGATAGTATAATAGGGTTTTGGGGGTCGGCAGGAAGTTATGGGGTGCAAGAATTTGGGCAGCCGGTTGCGGAAAACGGTCGGCCAACGTTTGGTTTGATTCGACAGTTCGTGAGGCTGGAGAGAGGAAACGGACGAGAGATAACGGACGAGAGTTATACTAATTTACTCCTCGAGTCAAAGGGAATACAATGAGGCAAGAAACGGTTGGTCAAAGTCTCTATAGCCAGAGATGCCATTGATGGGGTCAGAAGCTGCAGCCGCGTCGACGGAGGAGAAAGGAGGAAGAAGGAAGAAGAAAGGGAGGTGGACCGGGGTTCGGGGAGAAAATAAAGGAGAGGCAGGCTGGGACGGTCGGGTGCGAGGAGGTAAGTTCATTAATTCAAACGACGCGTTTTGTGGGAACGAAAAGAAAAACGCAGCGCGACAAGAGAGAAGGAAGCAGCCGCTGCGCTGGTTGGGCCGCGCGCACGAAAGGAAGAAGAGAGAAGGGGAACTGGGCCACGGCTGGCCCAGGTTGGGAAAAGAAAAAGAAAAAAGAAAGGAAGAAAAAAGATAAAGAAAGAAAAAGGGAGAAGAAAAAGGAGAAAAGGAAAAGTGAAAAGGGGAAAGTAATTATATTGGGTATTTAAATTAATTAAAATATTTGGGATATTTAAAAATAATAATATTTATATAAAATAATATTTAACTCCCTTTTTAGGCTTAATTAGGATTTTTAAAAGATTTTTCATAAATTCCATTTTAATTAGCAAAACACCCTAATTTTCTTCCATTAAATTATTTATAAAAATAATATTAATTTGGAACTATTTCCTCCTTATTTTAAATAAAATAATTTATTTAGTTAATTCCCAAATTAAAATCTTTAATTAGTTAAAATACCAAAATTCCTCCTAATTAAAATACTTATAAATTTATTCTTGATTTACACTAATTAATTTCCTTTTATTTTAAATAAAGTAATATACTTAGTGAACTTTTATAATAAAACCTCATTTAAATATAATATTTAAAATTGGAAATTTTCGGGGCATTTCATACCTTTCCTCCATTTTGAGTTCCATTTAATTAAATTTGTTATTATTATTATTATTATTATTATTATTATTATTATTATCTTTATTATTTTGTTTAAGGAAAAATGGGGGAAAAAGGAAGAAAAAGGATAAGATAGCCTAAGTTCAGGTTTTCCTATTCTTATGTACTATTTCGGTGACCAAAAGAGAGGAGTCATAGGGTATTCTTTTTTTTTTTAGGAATTGACCTTCCTGCCAGGTAAATTAGGTAAATATATATATATATATATATATATATATATGAACATTTTGTACAAGTACACAGGGCATACCCTGGATATACAAAAATAAGAGACTTGATTCATCCACTAGGATGAGATAAGTCATACATCAACTTGTCTACAAGCTAAAACCAAAAGTGTTACTTAAGTACATTGTGCTCATCAAAATATAAAGCACTGTAGA
This sequence comes from Tamarix austromongolica, assembly GCA_039764185.1. Lineage (NCBI taxonomy): Eukaryota > Viridiplantae > Streptophyta > Magnoliopsida > Caryophyllales > Tamaricaceae > Tamarix > Tamarix austromongolica. The sequence continues at coordinate 127,905,831 of CM077809.1, forward strand.
CATACTTCTGGACTAATACAATGACTCCTTTTGATTCAAGATCGGAGTCATTTTGGTAAGGATATAGTCATAGCTAGGACCTTGTGTTTATGTGATTTTAGTATGTGTTAAGTGAATACCTACATGAAATTTTACAGGTTTTAGTGTTGCTTGTGTAGCTTTTGGCTTGCAAGGATCTAAGGTAAGAATATGTGTGGACATCACTACTTTGGTTCATATGTTGATGTATAATTCTATTATGTAGTACTGCATGTTTTGGGTATTGTTGAGAAGTTCTTATACTTTAAGTCAAAAGACTTACATAGTGTTTTGGAGACCCCAAAATATTTTGGGCAATATTGTCGAAAATGGAATATGGGGAAACCCTAAAGAAGAATTTTACAGGTTTTAGTGTTGCTTGTGTAGCTTTTGGCTTGCAAGGATCTAAGGTAAGAATATGTGTGGACATCACTACTTTGGTTCATATGTTGATGTATAATTCTATTATGTAGTACTGCATGTTTTGGGTATTATTGAGAAGTTCTTATACTTTAAGTCATAATACTTACATAGCGTTTTGGAGACCCCAAAATATTTTGGGCAATATTGTCAAAAATGGAATATGGGGAAACCCTAAAGAAGAATTTAGTCAAATGTTCACTAAGAGATGTTGAATAAGAATTAGGATAATTATAAAAGTATATTGGAAATACCCCAAAAATCCTAATTTAGAAAATTATTCCAAAATAGGGATTTATTAGGGAAATTAATTTAATAAATATATTTTTATTAAAATAAGGGGGAATAGTTAAGGCAAAATCAAGAGAAAAATAATATATAATTTAATTAGGAAACAATTGGGTGTTTTGTTAATTAAAATGGAATTTAGGAAAAATAATTCAAAATATCCTAAATTAATCTAACAAGGAAACTTAATTATTATTTTACTACACTCTATTATTTTAAATATTCAAAAAATACCAAAATATTCTAAATACCCCAACCCACCTATTTTTCCTCTTTTTTTTTTCATTTTCCCTTTCTTTTTCCTTTTTCTTTCCTTTCTTTCCTTTCTCCTTTTACATTTTTTCCCTTCCTCCCCAGATTGGGCTAGCCCCTCGCGGCCGAGACCCTCTCTTCTTCTTTCCACACAGCCCAGCCCGTAGGCCTTCTTTTTTACCTCCATCCTGCTCTCCCATTGGTTCCCTCCTCTTTTTTTTCTTTTTCTTCTCCCTAGATTGGTCAGCCAACCCACCTTTCTTCTTCCTCCCACTCCTTTCCCATGCCTATAGATCGTAGCCTACAACCACCTCATACGCCGACTAGCCAACCTCCACACACCAGCCTGCCATCTACCTTCTCTTCCTCGTACTTTTCCTTTCTTTTTCTGACCCCAAACTATCCTGTACCCCTCTTATGCATGCCTTTCTTCCCTTCCTTTTCTTACTCCCGCACCAAACAATACCTGCAAATTACAAGCCTGTACTGACCTACCACCGTCTGCCGGTGACCTTGCCACACCTGCCCCCTTGTCCTCTTCCCCCTCTATCGTCTACCCCTCATTAGCCTATATATAACCTCAACTAACCCCTTAATTGGGTTTCCGTTTCCTACCCAGAAACTTACCTCCCTTGTGCCATCGCTTGTTTAGACACTTCCTCGGCCATCGTCACCCAATGCCGCCTCCCAAAAAAACTGCTAACATCCTCCCTACATCACCCTCCACCAAACTACACCACTCACCACCTATAATTCTCCTTGTGTAAGCCACCTCAACCATGCAAAGTTGGTTGCTCAATCTACCACTTTGCACCCCTAGCCACCCTTCTTGCCACCGTGCACTGCCATCCTTGCCATATCCACCACTTCCCCTACTTTGCAAAACACCCACCAAAGCCTCCTCTACCTCCCCCTACCTCCCACTCCTTCTCCCTCCCTCCTTCTCCATCACCTTTGACGACCACAACAGCTACTGCCTATGCTGCCCCTTTAGCTATGACATCACCACCATTCCAACCCGCTCAACCTAGAGCATCGACCACCATCTCACTCCCCCTCTTCTAACCTAGAAAACCACTTCCTTTCCTCCTCCACTGCCAGCATCACTACCGCCGTGCACGGCCACTGGCGCCACTTGGTCACCACAACCCTTAGGTTGTGCCCTAGCCTCCCTAACATTTAAAAATAATTTATTTAGTTGTTAATTATTTTATTTGTGTTAATATTATCATCACCATCACCATTACCATCATTATTATTATTATTATTGTTTTTGTTGTTGTTATTATTGTTAATACTAACTTTGGCATATTATTACTATTATTATTATTAAAACCATTATTATTATTATTACTGTTAACATGGGAACTATTATTACTAATGCTAATATTAACATGGTTATTTGAACAATATCATTATTATTTCTAAGATTTGTATTATTATTATTATTATTATTATTATCATTATTATTATTATTGACCTTGGCCGTCTTACCACTAATGTTACTACTATTATGATTATTAGAACCTTTGTTGCTATTATTGATAAGATTCAAACCATTAATATTAATAATAATAATAATAATAATAATAATAATATTATTATTATTATTATTATTATTATTATTATTATCATCATCATCATTACTATCATTAATGTTATTATTACCTATATCACTAATATTACTATTACTACTACTACTACTACTACTACTACTACTACTATCACTATTATTATTATTATTATTATTATTATTATTATTATTATTATTATTATTATTATTATCATTATTATTATTATTATTATTAAAGCTATTATCTTTAGTAATATAGATATTGCTGATAGTACTTTAACATCAACCGAAATAACTGCAAAGACTATTTTAACCAGTAATAGTATGATTAGCTACTTTGAGAATAATAATTTTACTTTTACTTATAAAACTACTATTATTATTAGTAATCATAATACTAGGTTATTATAAGGGAAAAGTAGGAAATAAATATACTATTAGTTAGAGGGAAGTTAACCCTTAGTATTTCCTTCTTATAAGTGAATCAAGTCAAAACCCTAAGGAGGCGTAGGAGCATGCTCTAAGCCCGGCATCATTTTAGATAAGGATATGGTTAAGGCCACTTGTGTGTATTATTTACCTTCTATGACATGTTTTACATTATACTATTTAGCTTATATTATTATGACAACTCATTTGTAGCATAGGGTAGAGTTGAAGTATGCTTATGTGACTTCCTTGTGGCATGTATAAAATGATGTATATGTTGTGCTTGTAGTATTGTGTGATGTGACCCTCTAGGACATGCATTCTATGATTGTTGAATGAGATGGTATGGGGTGAAAGGATGAAAAAAGGGAAAGCGGGGAATGAGTTCCCTAAAGGGGAATGAGAATGACCTCATTATCTCATGACCCATGAGGGGACACATAAAAGGAAAATATGGATAAAATAAGAGAGTGGAGTGATCTTGCATGGGAAGTCTAGGGTTTGTAAGGGGTGGATATTGTTTGCATGGGGACGTTCCTTACGTGTGAAAAGTTGCTTTGGGGTGTAAGTAAGGTAAGGGGAGAGTTATTGGGGTGATGGGAGTGCTTGGGCGGAAAATAGTACGTAGGTTGGTATAAGGGTGCATAGGGAACTTGGCTAGGGTTTGGGGTAGCCAACTAGGGATTCGTGGTAACATGTGTAAAATGGGAAGTAAGGTGGAATTTGTGGGGTTAAATCTAAGTGAGAGGATGAGTTGGGGATAAAGGAGCATGAGTTGTGAGGGTTAGAGAAAGGATGGGCCATATAGGCCAAATTAGGGTTTTGGGGGGAAACCTTAGAGGGCGATAGGGAGTTATCCTTAGATGGTATAAGGAAGTGGGCCTCGACCCACACACTTAGGAGTTGGCTATTTGTAATTATAAAGGAGAAGAGGGAAATGATGGTTGGATGTATTAGGAGGTATTTGAGTCCCAAGATATAGGACTAGCCCTCTCAAAGGAATATGAGTAGACAGATTGTGTGAATGGGTAGTCTAAAAAACATGCATGTCTAGGATGAAAAACATATATTGAATAAGACACAGTTAAGATACTAATTATTTAAAGAGAAAGATTATTGAGCTATGCCCAGACCGATCCACCAACATAATAGTGGCTAGGCACTGGGGTGCCTTGGAGACCGATCTACTGACATATAATAGTGATCAGGTGTGTTTTGCCCTATAAGTTTTCGATCCATGGGCTATAATATTGGGGGATCTCGAGCTCAATAAAATAAACCTTAAGTTAGGTAATACATGGAAAAGATACTAAGTATATACAATGAAACACCAAAAGAGTCGGGGCCAGACCGATTTACCAACACAATAGTGGCCAAAGCATCTTGCCCTAGAGATCAATCCACCTGCAAATAATAGTGTCCAGGTGCGTTCTACCCTATAAGTTTTTGATCCACCGATTATAATAGTAGGGATCCTATACTTGCAAGGATTTATAAAGAGCATGGTGTGAAATAAGCATACCGACCAGAGATCTAACAAATGAATTCAACCAGACTATAATACGGCCTCTGCCATTTGCATTGCTTGTATGTTTATCTATATGATCATGCTTGTATTATATGCTTTCTTTGTATTCCCTTACCTACATAATTACCTTACTTAGTACATTGCGTACTGACCACCCGTTTCATGGGTGTTGTTCATTTCCACAAGCAGAGGGCCTTGTTGAGTTTGTGCGGTTAGGAGATGCCATCTTCGACGCCTATAATACTTATAAGGCATCGGGTAGGGTTGAGAGTTGATTTTTCGACTTCTCCTGGGGAGTCGAGAGCGACCTTGGCCAGATTCTCTTTTAATTTAGTTTACCAATGTATCATTTTATTTTATTTTCATTATATCATACTATATCCTTTTACCCTTTGTGGGAACTTTGATTATGTACTTTACTAGGCTGTATAACTTTTAACTCACACTCTGTTTTCCGTGTTATGAGTATTTTAGTTGTATCTCTGTTTTAAGTTGCTTAATATTCTTATGAAATTATCCTTAGCCTTATAGTTGGTACAAGACTAGTCGGGGGCCTAGCTTTTATTGATGATAGCGGTAGCACACCCATGCTTGTGTTTGTCTTAATTAAATAAAAAAATTTAACTATAATTTTAAAGGTGTTATAGTATTAGGGAAAATAATGTGTGGAGAGGGTTGACCATGCATGGGGTGATTCAAACCAAATATGGTTTAGGTTTGGGAATGATTAAGTGAGGGATGGTTTGTAAAGGTGATGTAACAACATGATTTTTATTACTCAAAATTTTTGTTTTTATAGCAGAAGTAAGTAAAAAGTTAGGGGTTGCTACCATAATTAACAAAACTTTGGCTTATTCAACTATCCTTACATCAATTATAAGGCTAAAACAATTTAACGCAAGGAAATTATAAATGAAAAAACATTTATAATACAACAATGAGTTTAGAGTTTCACTCCGAGTAACAATACAAAAAATACAAAAGAAGGGGATATTGTGGATCAAGAGTCCAAAAAGGTATCCAGTTCAATACATCTACAAGATAACTTTACTCTTTACCCATCCCCTAATATAGATGAAATAACTCATCCCTAAATAAGGCATCATAGGTAGCATAATCATATATCTGATATTCTAAACCTACACATAAGAATCAGGGTCTCCTACTAGTGGTAATGAGCAGAACCCATAAAATGGGTGGTTAGTACACTGTGTACTAAGTAAGGAAATAGTACAATCTAAATAGGGGTATAATTATCACATAATTTCACATCATATCATAATTGTATAAATAAATAAATAAAATATCTCATATGATAGAAAATGATCAAGATCTCCTTATTAGATATAACCCATTTTCATTCTTTTATATACATTGAGTATAGCAACCATACTATTCTTAAACTAGTGGAACATTCTAGTGCACCATCTCAGGGACAACACACTTGAGCCACTATTATCATCCGATGGAATGGATCTGAAAACATCACCTTCTTGGGGCAACATGCTCCCGAGCTACTACTCTCCCCGGTGGATTGGGACATATACATAAAAACAATACCTCAGTCCTAACTCACGTACTCTTCCATTTTAAATTATTAATATTTTTCCATAGGTTGTACTAATATATTTTCATTTCATGATTAGTAGGGGCCTCACTATTCTTAATATGGTGGGATGGATTGAAGCACCTTCTTAGGATAAAGCACTCCTAAGTCATTATTATTTCTGATGGATGAAGATTAAAAACATCACCATCTCGAGGCAAAACACTCCCAAGCCACTATTCTCCCTAGTGGAATAGGAATACATATACATATATATAGATCACTTTGTCTCTATTCAAATGGTCTTTTAATTTAAGTGATTAGTGTCTTATTCAAGATAAATTCTCAAGCATCAAACACATTAAAGTAGATGGGCACAAAATACAGGTCAAAGTCCTTAAGTCCTTTTAAACCCTAATACACCCTCTTCAGCATTCATTCTTCCATGTTAATTATTCATCCATATTTTACAATAATTCACCTCTAAATATCATCATTATTATCGTAACCATAAAACCTAGTCTAGTTCCCATACTCCTACAATAATAATCCTATCCCAATGTACTACTCATAGAATTCTCCAAAACCCTAATTCTATATATTTTTCATCACATATCCCATGAAATTTATATGATTACTAATTCCAATAGATAACCTCATAAGGCCAACCATTAACAATATATTTTGAATCCTAATAACCTCTAGATTCTACACATGGAATAATGGTGTTGTCATTATAAGATTATTATGCCCAAACTAACCATTAATTTATTTAAGGACCCCAAAACAACATTAATACTCCCAAGAATTCTTTATGATATCACTATTATATTTTAATCTACCTAACACATAAAATACCAAAATTGCCTTATTACCTATAATGACCAAATTACCTTTAAGCACAAACAATAACCTTTATTTTATAAAATCTTACACCTTCCACACACATTGTTTTTGTTGTCCACCAATTATCATCATATATCTTAGATATGCTTATGTCCACCTATAAAAACTCATTTAGCCCATATTTCAAACCATAAGATATATTTCAACAATTATGACATTATTACAACAAAATTATAATGGTACCTCTTACCCATTCTCACTTTCTTTCAATAACATAATACCCATACTATCACAATATCATCACAAATATTATAATCACTATATATTAAAGCATGTATCAACAATATCATGAAACACACATAATCATACAAGCAATAACAAAAAAACACTAAATATAGAATAGTATCCTTACTAACTAGGATATCGGGCTCTAAGCACACAAATCTTAGACTTCCTCCTCTGAATATACCATAATACCAACTTCAAAAAACAAAACAAAAATATAGTTAGGGTTGAAGATTTTTATAAAAGGAGAAATTAATGTGAAGAGTGTAAAAATGGAGATAAACATAGTAAAATGGAAGCTTGGGATATGTGGATGTGAAGTAGAATGTGTGATGGAGATATGGTAAAACATATGGCGGTGTTTGGACAAACTTTGGGGGTGAAAATAGGTGTACATAGATAATAATAAAAAAAACAGGGGTTGCACGATTGCATTACAAGTGATACACACCCTGGCTGAGAGGAAGAATCATGCATGGCCAAATGGTGCAAAGTGGCACACTAGTACTCGATCATTAGATAAATAGGTCACAAGTTGAATAGGTACACTTGGGCATGCATTTGAGTAGTGTGCGGGTGTGTAAGTGTGTACAAACAAGCAGTGATGAGTTACACGAGAGTGTGATAGGAAATTTCGGTGTTACATGGTAATGCTTGAGGCCATGCATAGGCCATACATTTTGTAAAAATGTGGTAGATAAGAGAAATAAGAAGGAAAAAGAGATGGTGATCAGTTGTGATGGTCAGTGATAGTGCTAGAAAGGTTAGTGTGACCTTAGGTGGTCGGTCCATAGGCGTTGGGTGGTATGGGGTGGCACACGGTGGTGATGGTGGTGGAAAGGGTGGATCAGTTGTGCAAAATAGAACACAACTACATGGGAAGAGGGAAAAAAATAAGGGAAGAAAAAGAAGAAAGGAAATAGAAGCTTGTGGGGTGGTTTTGGACATAAAATGGTAGAGTGAAGGTAAAATAAAATAAAAAATAAAAAAATAAAAAAAAAAGAGGGAGAAAGGAGAGTTTGGGGGTGTGTGTGTAGGCATATGTGTGTGTGTGTGGAGTGAACCAAGGAAAAGGAAAGGAGATAGAGGAGGGGAGATGTACGATTAGTTCTTTAGGGTGATGCAGGTTAATGTTGGTTGAGTGTTGGAAACAATGGTAGGTGATGGGGATGGTTAGTTTGTATGTTGCATAAGGATAAGAAGAAGAAGAAGATTAGAAAGGATTAGGGTGTATACATGGTGCTGATTAGCATGGACAAGAGGACTAGAAGAAGAAGGAGAAAAAGAAGAAAGGAAGTAGTGGAGATGATGGATGGATAATGGTACAAGTGGAAAAAGGAGAAGAAATAAAAGAAATGGAGAAAGAAAAAGGAAAATAGAAGGGGTTAGGAGATTAGTGTATGTGGTTTTCGATTAGCCAAAATAGTTAGAATTAGAGATAATTTTTTAGCGGGTTTTAATTTCGGTTTACGAATGAATTACGATTTATCTGAGTCAAGGTTTTAGATTTAGCTAAAGTTTTGGGATTAAGAAATTGGGCTAAGGATAAAATAAGATTTATCAATATTATAATCAAGTTAGGGTGTTAATGACGTAGAATTAAGATTAACAAATTTTTGGGGTATTACAAGTTATGTGGGAGATGATGGCATTGTTGGGTAGCTTGGTAACAAATGGGGGAGTCCTTAGATGCTAAGGGATAGAGGGTACTAAATAGGTGGGGCTAGGATTTTGGTGATACAAAACCCTATGGGTAGGTCTTTATCACATGTAGGAAATGTGGGAGTTGAGTTGTGCCTCTAAACTATGATAGTGAATATGCTTTTATAGGGATTTTTTGTTAGGTATGATGGTTTGGTAGGATAAGTAGGAGTAGATACAACTACTAAAGGGAAATTAAGGTTTCGATAGGAATCCATTGGGAAGGTTGTTATCACATGTACAAAATGAAGGAGTTAGGCTACAAAACTTAAGTGGATGGATAATCATGGTGACATATGCTTTGTTATGGAAGTTTAGGGCTAAATACATAGAAGAGAAGGGGTTAGTCCCATTTAGACTAAAAAAAGGTTTGAGGCGTAACCCTAGGGGTCAATTTTTATTATATATGAGGAATGAGGGAAATGGGCTATGACCCATGCTCGAGAGGGGTTTCTAATTATATGTTTAGGTTGGTGGATACATTGGGGACTCAAAGGATCATTAGGGGTAGGGATATACCAAGCTTAGGGAACTAAGGTTTCCAAAGGGCTAAGGTTGGCCTAGGGTGGTAGAACACCGAGGTTCATATATGGGTTACTCAAGGTTATGTGTGATATCTAAACAATAAGAACCGAATAAGTCACTAATCATATAAAGAAGAAGATGTCAGAACTAATTGTACCTTATATATCAATCCATCAGTGAGAATAGTGACCAAGAGTGCTATCTTAGGTTTATATATATTTACTAGTCCACTAGTGAGAATAGTGGTTAGGAGCATGCTATCCTGGGTTTGTATTATATATATAGTCTATAGGTGATAATAGTGGCTAGAAACATATTACCCTAGGTTTGTACCATATTTACCAGTCCACCGATGAGAATAATGGGGTCCCGAGTTCAAATTATAATACCATTAGACAATAATAATCTATGGAAAGACACTAACTACTTACAATGGAATACCACATGGATCGAGACTAGTTGTACCTTATATACCAATCCACTGGTGAAAATAGTGGCCAAGACATGCTGGCCTAGGTTTGTATTGTATTTTCTGGTCCACTGGTGAGAATAGTCACTAAGAGTGTGCTTCCCTAGGTTATATTGTATTGACACGTCCATCGGTGATGCCCTTATTTATATTTTATTTACCAGTCCATCAATGACTATAATGGGGTCCCTAGACTCATATAAATGTAATTTGAGGGATGATTAAGTACTACACTAATGTATTGAGTCCATATAGTAATGAATGAACTATTATAACCTACTTATGGCCCTCATATTTTCCTGTAGTATCATTAACAACTTTATTATATTACTTTCTTACTCAATATGTAGCCTACCGATTACCTATTTATGAGTTTTGCTCAATCCCACAAGGAGTGTCCCCTTTTGAGGCTGTGTAGATGATTCAGGATGACCCAGATGAATTTACCACTTATGATTATATGATTGAGGTAGAGTGATACTGTAGTAATCAAGGGTTGGGGCCCAAAGATTGTGACGTCCAACTATTAACAATTTAAGCTTTCTAATTTAATAATTTATTTGAGTTGAAAAATGTTTATGTATTTTGGTATTTTCTTGGTAATAAATATTTAACCCTTCTTATATTATGAAATTTTCTCCTTACTATGTTTATCATGGTTTTACCTATTTCTACCTTGCCTGGTAGTTGGTATAAGGATGGTCTGGGGCCAGAGATATACCAATTATAATGGTAACACCCCCTTTTATGGTGTATGTTTTTATGTTTAAAACAAACTTTTTCAATGGTCATTTTTGGGGGTATCACAATCAGTGTCTAGCTCGGGTGGGTGAGGTATCCAAATTCAAGCCCCCTTTCACTTCGTATTATCCATTGCTTAGGTGGGTATGGTATCCTAACCTTTTATCCCTCGTGGCAGAGGTATTCAAGGTGTGGTGGGGTGAGGTATCTTTGTGCAAGACACTTTGATATACTTTTACCATGTGTGGTAGGTGTGGTATCCTAATTTGTGTTAACCTTTATGGTAGGTGCACTTGATGTGTGTTGGGTGTGGTATCCCTAGAGAAATGCCCCTTTGATGTATTGTTACCCCTTCTGATGGGTTTAGTGTCCTATCGTGTTTAATTGTTTCTGTGAATTTTGTTTATAGAGGAGAAATGGGTGTGGTCAAACAAATTATCTTAATAATTTGAAATTATGTGATTAATAAAGGAATATTTATAATATGGTTTATATTATGTGGTTACAGTGTACTTACTGTATTATTATTCTTCCATGATCTCCTTGTAAGCATGCCCTGTGCTATTACTATCATGAACATGAGTGTTATTTTATATTAGTATGTTGATCACCATGCTACCATGTCATTTCAATATGCTTCATGAGCCTTATCTTGTTTTAGGCAGTTTGTTTCACCAATACTTCACTATACTGATACAGCACTTGTTTTATCGATATGATGATCCAATTTCTGGTTTGGGGAGTGTAGCATGATTTGTAAGTGTACGATTGTTAGTTAGAGTATGATGAGGATGATGATGTGAGCCAATAGTTGGTCATTGCTTAGCATTGGAGATTTATATTTTATGCTTATAAGATAGACTAATCGGTTAGATATGTTTTGCCTACTATGTTGGGATGCTTTTATTCTTCCGACTATTATTTAATCTCTTGGCTTTGATTCCTCTATTTGGATTTTTTTAAAACTCTTATACTCCTTAGTAATATTGTAATGTTACACTTAACATCCTCAAAAATAAAGAAGTCTTGGGACTTCCATCTCTTTACAAATGACCGATGCTCCTTGATGAACTTATGGTCTCCTCTTATTTTGATGGAGTAGAAGCCCGAGCTAAGGGGTTACCGAAAATATGTGCCTAAATAAATATATTGTTGGTCTAACATGCGACAAACAACACTAAGCTAAAAAGCTAGTTACCATTCTCTAAGCATTAGGGTTAAATTGAATAGGGCTTAATTAACAATCTTGGAGAAAATCTCTAATAAACAAGTGTTAAAGAAATTATGGGTTGACATATAGCACCTTAGCCTATAAGAATATGTATCTGTTTGGTAAAGTATTCACTCTATTTAAGGGGGTTGGTTGAATTGTTTAATAGAGAATAAAAATAGTATCTAGTACAAATTGGTAAAGCTAGGCTTTAGTAATGTTATCTAGAAGAAGAGTATTTGAGTTGTGAGATGAGGTTTCAAACATGTTATTTGAAAAGGGAAGGTTGCAAATGCATGAAAAGGCTAATTGGTTCATAAGTGACTAGTTCATTAGAGTTAAAAAAAAATATAAGGAAACCTTAAGGGTAGGATTAAGGTATTTAAAGACTAAGAAGTAGAGGAATTAGAAGGATGAGTAAGATGCTCAAAAAATGGATCTTTTAGAAATGTAGGGAATTTACTCTGTCTTTTAAAAGAACTAATGGTTGGTGTGGTGACAACACAAACTCCAGACAATAAATTATCATTTGGAAGTTCATTCCACTATATTCATTCTCTTATGGCAATGGTGGGAGGAGTTCCACTAATGTCTATGGAAGAAGACAACAATGGTGTGGATGATGCCTTAACAAATTACCAAAGATGAAAATGTTTAGGTTTTAGGTGTGCATACGGAGGTTTGAAAAAATTTCTATAATAAAAAAATATTGAATAAGAGTTAAAGAAGATAAAAGAGTAGTAAATTCAGAAGTAGGAAAGAGAATAAGTTGAAGATATTTATAGTATGTATGTATGTATGTATGTATGTATGTATGTATGTATATAGTGATGTAAGATGGTTGAAAATACGTGGCTTTCAATTAAGAAGAGAAAGAATTTTTTTGGGTTGTGTGTACTTATTACTGACAGTAACTTCTCTCCTTTTCTTACATAATATAGCAGCATCAAGACATACAACCTTCAATAACCTAGGAAGTCGTTCCTTTTATAATAACTGTAGTTAGGATTGCGCAACCCTTATGATATAAACTTTCTTTCTCTAATCTAAATTAATGGGAGTATGGAAAATAAGGCTTACCCAACAAGATTTCTTTTGAGCACTATCTTATTATTTTATTTATTGAAATTCAAATTCAAATTTTATAAAAAGTAATGAAATTTTAGAGTTTTGTTATCTTCTTAAGAGGGTAAGCCCATTAGATGTTTCATGTATCAACTAGCCAGTAGACATTAAAGGAATTATTGTCGTCACTTGGTATCATGTTTGTGGCATATGACTTTTCTTTTGTGTAAATTTATTTGTTCCTGTTTATTATTGTTTAAGAAGTGTCAAATGGTTGTTATGTGTAACTTTATTTATCATTGTCTATATGTGTGTCATGGTGATTGATGGTCGTTTATGTGTAACTTTATTCGTCTTTGTCTATATGTGTGTGCCCTATGAACACATTGATGTGCAAGCTTCCCCATTGGTCTTTTGAGATATAATTTTTGTATATTAACTGTTTTTGGGTATTCTTGGAAGACATGCTTAGTGTATAGTTGTGACCATCAACCTTATAATAGATGTTTATCCTATTTATCCCATAGAATTGTCTAGCGTGGTGAATAAAATTTTGAAAGGAGTAATGATATGAATTTTTTCTTCAACTAATACTATCAGACCCTCGAATGTTGACCTAAAGGAAAAGAATTAGCTCAAAAAGGTTCCAAGTGTGCTTGCCTTAATCTCGGACCGTTCCAAGATGGCTAACCTTTACAACTCCCTTATTAAGCCAGCTCTCTACATAAACCAAGACAACTTTCTATCATTGACCATACAATTATTTTTCCTTTTCCTCTTCCCTCATTTTACTTGTATATATTGAGGGTATTGTATTTATTTTAGACCTCAGAAATCATAATATAATAAAAGTAAATATTATTATTATAATAGTTATTAATATTAATATTAGAATTAATAACATTATTTATAACAATATAATAGTTTTTATTCTGGGTGACGCTAATCAAATTACACCATATTATAACTAAATATATCATATTAGATTATCTTGCGACAAAGAGAGGGACTTACATATACTTTATAGAGAAGAAAGGAAAAATAAAAACACAATTTATCTATTGTTTAGTTTAACTTGAATTTCCACAGTTATCATGCATCGATCGTCCAGGTGCACATTTTTTTCCGTCTCCAAACTAGTAGCATTATGGTCTAAGTGGAGACCAACAAAATCTTGAAAGCTCCAACCTCACCTGTTTGCAGTTGGACAGACTAAGAGACAAAATATATTCTCTTCGCATGCAAACTGTGATCAAATTACGATAAGTCAACTAAAAGTTTAACCTACTAATGTCTCGTCAGTATTGTCCTTTTTATGATCGTAAGAGAGACAAAATGAATATTATTTACATTAATATTTCATTTGATTCCTGAAAAGTTTTTTTTTTTTTTAAATTATACTTGATTTATATAAAATATTAAAATAGAAAAAGAATAAGAAATAAAATTACTAAAATTTAAATATTTAATTTTCTAATAAAGGTTTGAAAAAATGAATTTTAATTTTAATTTATTTTTTTGAACTTTTTAAAAACTAAATAGATCGTAACTTTATTTGTGTTGGAAATTCGATGACCACCCAAGCAAACTGTTGAATTCGGATATGTATGAATCCCAGAAAGTGATTGGGTATATAGTTTGAGATATTGTGAGTCGGTGCCTTAATGTCAAATAAATTATTCGATTTGTTATATATTCTTAGTTCTGGATTAGATGGTGTCGTTCACAATAGGTCCGTTAATATATGATGAAGCCACCACATTCATATAGTATATTAATAAGAATCACAACATAAAATTAAAAAGTCAACACCATGTGTCTGTGACGATCGAAGATCGAGAATTTAGATTGCTTGAAATTAATCAGATAAATGGAACCACATCGCTACCCAGAATATATACAATTATTCCTTGCGGCAAGCTAGGGACAAATCAATGATGTATAGCATCTAGCAAAAAGCATTACCCCAAGTTCTAAGATTCCCCCCTCCCTTGTGGTCATGTAAAAATAGCAATATTACTTTTAAACGTAATTAATATATTGAAAAAAAAAATACATTCGATTAATAACATTTTAAGCTATAGGGTGATTTTAACAAGATACAAATCATTGTGATACCTAAGTAGTCTATATGGATCTTTAAAAAAAAAAAAGTCTTTCTAATAGTCCATAAATTATATAGTATTAGTAAAGCTCTCTATATCTTGATCTTCTCATATCATAACAAAGATAAAATTTATACCGAGTGTTAGGGTATATTCTCTAGTATTAGTAAAGCTCTCTATATCTTGATTGTCTCATATCATAACAATAAAAATCATGATATTAATATTTATAATAACAATAATTAATTTTCATAATTATATTAATAAATGTAAGAATTATATTACTATTTATAGTATTAGGAATTTTCTTAATTTTCTTTATTATAATAATAATAATAACAGTTATAATTATTATAATTATAATGATAATTATTATGGTAATTATTTTAATAATGATAGTAATATTATTATTATTATTATTATTATTATTATTATTCATAATAACATAGAAATTTACAACTATAAAAAATATATTAACAAATATCATAATAACTAATTATAATGATTATGTTATTAATTATATCCATAATGATTATGGTAATTGCTATTATTATTATTATGATAATTATTATTATAATAATTAATATAAGAATCATAATAATCCATAGAATAATTATATTAATCAGAATTATAATTACTATAATTATATTAATAAACATAATATTTATATGAATATATATAGTTTTTATAATAATTTTATTAATAATAATTATAATATGAATAATTATATTAATAATTAAAATAATATTTATAACATGGTTAATAATAATAATATTATTATTATTAATGATAATAGCAATAACTAAAACAAAACTAAAAATATAATTCATGTTCATAATAACTATTAAGAATAAATATAATATCATGTTCATAATAACTATTATTGTAATAATTATATTATTAATGTATAATAATTATAAATTTTCTCATAATTATATTAATAATATATAATAATCATATTAATAATAATAATTTTATCATAATTATATCAAGTAACATGTAATTTTCTCGAAATAAAAATCTTCATTGCTTCCAAAGGTGAAATACAAAACTGAACTCATATATTTTAGGTCACTATGTTGACGAGATGTTGGGATATAAGAAAAAGGACAACATCAATAAATGAATAAAAGTTTTCTTGAATAGATCCCCCTTCTAGGCACCAAGTGGGATAGGAAGTAAGAAAGACTACACCCACGATAAATACTGAAGCCCAAGACCAGATGAGATGTAAAGTACACTACATTCACATCTATCAGGCTCTCACTAGTATGCTTAAGGGTAGGGCTTTCCAGAAAAATTGGGATCTGAAAAATCGATCTGGTATCTGAAAAAATCGATTCAAAATTTTGGATATCTGATTCGATTTTTTTGTTCATTATCCGATCCGTCAATAATATTCAATTTTAAGAATAAGTCGGTTATATTTAGATATAATTTAATTTATAATCTGATTTTTTTTCTATCAATCTTCAAGTTTGGATCATTTTTTTTACTATAGTATATAAATTCAAAAATAATTTACTAAAATAAAGTAAAAAATAAATATCCACACTCTACAAATAGTCAAATAGGTCACGACCCATACACATGCAAACACCCAGACCAGAAAAAAAAAAAAAAAAAAAAAAAAAAAAAAAAAAACTCCTAAAGTTGCTGAGCCTCTTAACTTAGATCGTTCCACAGTTCTAGAGTGTCATTGTTTAAAAATATTGGTCGCTAATTTTTGTGGATATGATTAATCATGTATTATATCTTTTTGTATGCAGGTTGAACAATTAAATAAGTGTTTCTGCAAAAAACAATTTAATTATAGATTATATATGTAAATTTAATAATCGGATTTTTTTTTCAATAATCGAATATATTCAAAATCCAATCCTATATTTTGGATATTCAAAACATCGGATATCTGGAGTATTCGGATGTGGATTCGGATATAAGATATCGAATATCAGGTCAGATAAGATATCCAAAAAAAATATCCATTCAGATGTTGATATCCAAAAATGCACACCCCTACTGAAGGGTACGATGATCCACAACAAGGATGAGCATAAGGCCCAAGACGTGATTCGATGCTCTTTTGGTTAGAGGTTATATGAAAAGAAAAATTATTTTCATATTATATATTTTTTTATAATTAATTTAAAATTAAATCTTTTTTTATGAGTACATATTTTGCATCTTAATTTTTTATTAAATAAATATTTTATAGAATTTTTTGTTATTCTTAAATACTTAATATAAAATATACAAAATAGAGAGAGATTTTGTTTTTACCCGTATAACAAACAAACCCTTAAAGCATATACACTTCTATTCAGGGCTTGTTTGGTATCGAAATAATAGGGGTGGATACAATTCCCCCTATTTTATATTTTTTATATTATGTATTTAAGAATAATAATAAAAATTGATGAAATATCCATTATAGATCTAAAATGGGTATTCATTAAAAACTAATATTTAATTTTAAATATATTATATAAGATATATAAAATACCAAGATAAATTTTATATTGTTGATGATTAGTAAACTGAAGGGTTCTTAAGAAGTTTGCATGAAATGTCTAATAAATGTTAAGTACTGAGGAGAAATCGAGAGGGGTGAGAAGATAGCAAAGGTAAGAAAGTTGTATTATGAACATGCATCCTCCAAATGAGTATAAGACCCATATATAGAATTATGGGGGGATGGGGAAAATGAAATACCCCATAATTAATTATTTTGAGATATGACATTAAATAAGAATTTATTGGGAAATTAATTTATTATTTTATTTGGATTAAGAGGGATTATTTAGGGCAAATTAATAGGAAATTATAAATATTTTTATAAAGAAGGAAAATTGGGCTTTTGTTATTTAAAAAGGAGTTAGGAGGAATATTTTTAAAAAGGGCCCTAAATTAACCTAAAAGGAGGTTTAATATTTTTATTTAAATATTCTTGTTCTGGATACCCCAAGAAAAATATTCTAAATATTTTATGTAAAACCAAAATCTTAAAAAAATTTCTTTTTCCTCTTTCTTTCTTTTCTTCTTTTCTTCTTTTCCTTTCTTTTCCTTCTTCTCGCCGGTTGGGCCTGCCCGCGACCCAACCCCCTCCTTCCTTCTCCTTTCCCGCGGCCTAGTGTCGTTCGGCCTCCATCGCATAAGCGCGACGCAGCGTTTCGTCCCTCGATTCGCTGAGACGCCGCGTCGCGTTAAGTGACAAAATAACCGTTGCCAAACCAACAACACGACGCAGCGCTTTAACCATCTACCGGCTGAAACGGCGCGTTTTTTTTTTAAACCTTATGACCATTGCCAAACCGGCCGGCTCCCCCTCCTTTCCTTTTTCCCCTAGGCCGCCCGGTCCACCGCGCCTGTCATCTTCCTGCTCGCGCCAGGCCTGCAACTCGCAGCTTGCACTGCCAACAGCCACCTGCCCATTTGGCCGTCCTCTCCTGCCATACCCGTCGCTTTCCTTTCCCATTTCTACCCAACCTGCTCGTCCTTCCCCTCACGCATACTGCCCTCTTTCCTTTTCCCCACACCGAGCCAAACACACCCTACAACCTGCCGCAGCTGCCCCGCGTGCCCTCTCCCTCCTTCGTCGTTTTCCCCCTCCAAATTGCCTATAAATACCCCCCATTAGCAGCCATAGCCGGTCTCCTTTTTTCGAAATAGCCCTGAAACCCTACCTCGCTGCCGCTCAAAAAGTTGAGCTTTTCCGCCACCGCCGGTGATCGCCACGACAACCGCCACCCACCAAAACCATCCCCGCACTTCCCTCTACAAAACCAAACCACCGTCACCCCTTACCTCACCCTGCACATGCCGCCCCAGCCATGCGAAGTCACCACCCCGAGCAACCATCTCCAGCCCTTCGCCGCCCCTCGCGCCGCCTCCTGCTGCCACCCTCGCCGCAACCAATGCCTCTACCACCCTCCAAAACGTCCAGTATACCTCCCTCTACCTTCCCATACCTCCATCTTTCCCTGCCTCCCTCTCCTTCTACCCCCCCCCCCATTTTCCACCACCCTCCACCACCTTCGGCCATCGCGCCGCCACTCCCAGACACGCCACCACCCTCATTCCATCCCTCTTCATCTGCTGCATCCTCCTCCACCTCAAACACTCCTCTACCCCCTCTCCTTTAGCCCACACCTTGATCTTTCCACCTCTCTTCATCCTCCATCGCCGCCGCCGCCACGTGCCGCCGCCGGTACACCACTGACCTTAGGTGGTTTTCCAACCCCCCCAACCCCTAAAACTATTTTCGATAAGTTTTAGTAATTTTATCTAATATTAATGATATTATCCTTAATTAATAATATTATTATTACTATTATTACTATTATCATTATTATTACTATTATTATTATTATTACACTCTTAATATTACTATATATCATCCTTATTTTCCTAACCTAATTTCAGAGATAGTTAACTAGGGTATATTATTTAAAAGGAAACAACTTTAACTTTAAGATAGTTATCCTTATTACTATTATTATTATTATTATTATTATTATTATTATTATTATTATTATTCCTATTATTGTTATTACTCTTATTACTATCTCTATCACTACTACTAATACTAGATATGGCTTATTATCATTATCTTACTACTATATGTGATAGACATTTGAAATCTTATATTACTATTATCATTGTTATTATTATTACTATTAGCATTATTATTTCTATTATTAATGACACTATCATTACTACTATTACTTAAACCAAAAGTATTTTAGTAATATTGTTATTATCTCTATTAGTACTACCATTATCATTATCCTTATTTCCTTACTAATATTGTTAATGGTGATCTTTTCCATCATTACTTTTATTAATATAAACTTTTAAACCCTTAAGTTATTATTATCCAAAATATGACATTTATCGTTATTATCTTTAGGAATAATAGTACTTTGTTGATAATGCAATTATTATATTATTATTCTAATCCTAACACTATAGTTAGCTTTAGTCTTAAAAATGTTAGGGTTTCTATCACTATAAGCATTAGCATTACTATTATTTTATTATCATTATTATTATTATCACTACTTTGCTATTGTTAGTATGAATACTATTATTATAAGAATAAAGCTAATAGGTTTAATAATATAAGTGTAGCAATAAATATTAAAATAAACATATTTTGACTAGTAATATTTAGTAGACTACTTTTAAGATAAAAACCCTAGTTTTCGTATAATACTCTCTTTAATAATAATAATCCTAATATTAAACTAAAATAAGGAGTGATGGTACTTTTGAGGGAGACTAATACTTAGTATTTTCCCTTTTATAGGTGAATCTAACTAAAACCCTAAGGAGTTGTAGGAGCGTGCTCCAAGCCCGGTGTCGCTTTAGGTAAGGATGTAGCTAAGGCCCTTGTGTGTTATGTGACTTGTATGCCTTGGATGCTTTATATTTCATGCTATAATATGTATCGTATGATTCTCCTTAACTTGTCTTATGTGTAGTGCAGCTTGGAGTTGATGTATGTTCTATATGTGTCCTTATAACATGAATATGACATGTATATGTGACGATTTTGGTGTGATATGATATGGCCCTCTAAGACATGCATGCTAGGACAAATGATATTATGTTATGGGAAATGAGAGGACAAAAATAAAAAAATGGGAAGTGAGATGCTAAGGGGAATATGAGGTTGACCAAAATGAACAAGAGATGAGAACCATGCATGGAAATTCTAGGGTTTGCATGGAGACCTTGAGAGTTTGCATGGAGTGGATAAATCTTGCATGGGGATGATCTTTATGTGAGGAAAGTTGATTTAGGGTGTAAATAAGATAAGGGGAGAGTTGTGGAGTGATTGAAGACTTGGGATGAAAAATATTACATAGGTCGGTGTGAAGGTGTGTAAGGGATCCGATTAGGGTTTTGGGAGGAAGTAATAATCTGGAAATTGTGGAAGTAAAAATGATTAAGGGAGAGTGGAATATGGATTAAGAATGGGGATTTATTATGTAAGGAGTGAGTATGGGTGTCATGGGAGAGAAGGAATATTGAGTGAGAAAAGGGGAAGGTTACTTGTGGAAGAAGAAAGGCACTAGGGTTTGAGGTGGCTAACTAGGGTTTTTCCAGTCATATGCGAAGTCGAGAGGTAAAGAGATATGTTTGAGGATTAGATCTAATTAAGGTGAGATGTGGGTAGATGGATGGAGCAATGGTAGTGTAAATGAGAGGAAGATAGGCCACATAGGTCTAATTAGGGTTTTTAAGGGAAGACCCTTGAGGGTGATGGTAGGTGGAGTTGATGTCGTGAGGTGTTGGGCCCTAACCCGCACCCTTAGGAGTTGGGCTTTCATTAAAGGGTAAGTGTAAAGGGAAATGGATGTCGGGGTGTGAGTTAGTGGGTGCCGAGTCTCAAGATATGGGGTGGGCCCTCTTTGGGGGATAATTATAGCTAGAGTTAGTGGGATAATTTGTTGAATAAGATACGATAAAATACTAATCATGTAAAGTGAAAGAGTACTGAGTCGGGGCCAGCCGATCCACCGGTAAGGAATAGTGGTGTGGACTATTGTCCCGCAAGTGACCGATCCACCGGTGAATAATAGTGGTGTGGACTTCGTCCCGCAAGTGACTGGCCCACAGAAAATAATAGTGGGGAATCCCGAGCTCAGTAAACCAAACCCTAATTGGTTAATACACATAAAAGATACTAAGTACTTATAGTGGAACATCATGAGAGTCGAGACCAGTCTGATCCACCGGCATAAAATAGTGGTTAGGTGCGTTCTGCCCTATAAGTGACCGACCCACCGGCTATAATAGTGGTTAGGTGCGTTTTGCCTTATAAGTGACTGATCCATCGGCTATAATAGTGGGGTTCCCGTACTCGCATGGATTAATAAAGATTATGATGTGAATCAATTACAATTACCAGAGATCTAAAGAATAAGTCTATCTGGACCATAGCTAGCCTTTATCATCTGTTCTATTACATGTTGTTCATACGACTATGCCATGTATACTGTGTGGTGTGTTTTGTATGTTGGCCTTAGCGCATCGGTTACCTTACTCAGTACGTAGCGTACTGATCACCCGTTTCATGGGTGCTGCTCCTTCCCACGAGTAGAAGACCCGTCTAAGCTTGTGCAGGTAGGGGATGACGTCTTTGATGCCTACGACACCTACGAGGCATTGGGTGGGGCTGAGCGTTGTGCCTAAACCAGACCTAGGGATCGAGAACGACTCTATCGGACCTATTTCTTTTATTGGACTTTATATTATCGTATTTTAATTGTGTTTTGTACTATGCTTTATGTTTTGAAAAACATACTCTTTGGATTGTAATCCCTAAATCGCACTCTGATTTCTGTATGACTTATGTTTTATTTATGATTCATGTTTAGTGTTAACTTTATTTAGCCTTAGCACTTAGTACTGGAACGATAGGAGTGAACCGATCTGGTACTAAGTGTAGCGGTAATGCCCCCGAGTTTACGGTTTTATCTTTCGCTTCCGCTAAACCTTTTGATTTAAACGAAATTTTTCAATAGTAAATTTGGGGGTGTTACAAAAAATACTATACAGTTGGGATTAGCAAATCATTGTTGGGTAGCAAGGTGGACTAGCCCAATATGAAATCTACAAGGCAATTAGGGGACAAAGGTAGTTCTAGAGGCCTTTAGGCTGTCCTTTCTTCTTTGGTTTATAGCCACTTAAGTCTAATGGTGTTAGATTCGGAAATACCCATATCGTCATTCCCTTCAGAACATCATCTATCACCTCAGTCACTCTTATAGGATAGTTACATTAAACTCGAGTGAATTATCAATGGCCAAGTGCATCAATTATTTCCTTTATGTATATAAATCAGGCTTTGATTGTGTTATTGATGGTCCAATCCATACGTTTACAAGTAATAAAATGACCATCACACATTTACAAAAAAAAAATACTTAAAGAAGACTATCAACCACTTACAGTTACAAGCAAAATTACAAAATGACTGTCTTTCACCTATCATTGAAGATACTTACTTACAAGTTGAATTACTGAATAGTTGATGGCCACTAACAAATAATAACAATGACATATATATATAATTATCAAATTCCCATTGGTTACTTGAAAGTATAATAGTAAAAAGACTATCAGACATCACACATGTATACTAGTGAGTATCAAAGAATCAAATCTCATTAAAAATGCTTGTCAGCAATTTGGATGAGAGAAAAATAAAACTATATTAACTTCATCAGTTATTATAAAATTTTAATTTTAATTTTGGGCAAAATGTAAAATGGCCCCAAAATGAAGCTTATTCAATAAGCTTCATTTTATTTCCCAACTACATGTTTAGATTGTAGTAAACTTTTTCAAACAAGGACTACATAATACATACAAAAATTAATGTAAATTTGAACAACTTCCTAGGTCATTGAAGACTACTTATTTACACATTGTTATTATTTGTAAGAAGTGTAATACCCCACTTTTTAGAGTATTTAATATGTATTGATCTATGTATTTGATTGTATTCTAAGTGTGTTTAATCATGGTTTAGATGTGCGTTTATGGTTGGTATTGTTTTGGCTGAGCTTGATTTGGATTTTCAATGATAATAGATTTTATCAGAAAACTAGTTGGCCGGTTTGGAGGTACCAATTAGTTGGTTGTTCCTCAAGCTCGATTTTCACCATACAATTCTTTCCCTAAAATTTTAGTGGCATTGTGATTTTGTTCCAAGTAGAATTCTTTTATGATTTTTACAAAGCATGTCTAGCATATTTTATCATTTTACAATGGATTTGTTGAAGATAGATTATCATATGTCACTTTAATGACCTCGTCTCCCTTGTTTTCTTCTTTTTATTCATTCTTTTCTCTCTTTTCTATGAGATTCCTAAGTGGGTAATTCATCCCTGTGATCTCTATAGATTTTTTACTTCAACTCTTTCTCCTTGTTGTCCTTATTCCATTCTCATGTTTAGAAAATTTGAAGCACAATATCTATAACATTTTAATTTTCACCATTTAACCTTAAAGACAAAAAGGCCAGCTTTGTCCTCCAAAATTCGCTCATAGAAGCTTGAATTTAGGTTAAGGTTTGGGATATGAACCTATAAAACCCTCTAACCTTCTTTGTCTACAAGAAGCTTTGAAGAATTTTAATCGAAGCCCTTATGTTTCTCACTTCTTTCCTAACCTCCGAACTTCCATGTTTTCTTCATATGTAATTTGCCCACATTTTTCCTACTTCAACCTTTGGTTAAGACCTTTCTTTCATCTTCTAATCCTTCCTCTAACTCTTTCTTATTTTGTTCTAAAATAACGTAAGGTTAGATTTGGAAAAAGAGTAAAGGATTAGCTTATATATCTGACTTCTCTATTTGCTTCTTGAGGAGGTGGTTGCTCTCTAATTCCTCCCTTTAGTCTCTAATTGTATTCTATTTTTGTTTGATTTTAAGGGTTTTACTAAGTTTTAATCTTTATTTCTTGTAAGGTGTTCATGTGTTTGAAGTTTTAGATTTTCAAAAACTTTTGCTTTCAGTTGCTTTCCTAAGTTTTCTTGACGTAAACCATTATCTTCCCTATTTTTATGGCAAATAGTATGAGCAAGTGTTGTGTATGTTCTATATGTTTGTGTAAGCATGATCATTAGAGATGAAAATGTTTTTTTATCATGATAATATTGAATAAATGGAAGATTGGTAGAAAACCTAACTCTAGATTTTGTGTGCATAAGTCTCATGGTTATGATTTGGATTTTGTGGCTGCCCTATGTATTCTACGCATCTCAATAAAATTATCATGAATAATATGATGTATAAGTTTTTTAGATGATGACCTAGATGAAGAGAGTATGACTCATGATTTCCTAGCACTTTTATTTCATTAGATGCAAGAATGAGTTTGATATGCTAATGTGATTTTAAGTTCAATTATGGTAATTCACATGTTCATCCATTAATGTTTCCATTTATAACCATGAATGACTTGTGATGATATCCAAATTGATTGAGTAAAGATTGTGTAACTTGATTATGTGTAAATGTGTATAGTAGGGTTTTTTTTTTACCTCATCTGATCAATTTGTTTAACAGACCCATCACTTGGTTTGCTTGTTGCTTAAATGGTCTTGGTCCTAGATTAAACCCATTGACTAGTTTGGAAAAATTAATCATTTGGTTCTCAAAATAGTTGATCAGTTAAGCCAATGAATCAACTATTTGGTCCATTAGCTTAATAGTCTTAGCCTTTGTTTAAACCCATTAACTAATTTGACAAAATTAATCAACTCGTTCTTAGAATAGTTTAATTGGTCGGATTGACTAGTTAGCTAAATTTCCACTACTATAAGGGTTTAGTATTTACTAGATTGACTGACTTGTTCGTGAGACCAATTGATCATTCAGCATGATGGATCAATTAGCCCTTATAACCCATCAAGTTATCCTGGCCATAATTGCATTTCTTGCCTATTTCTTTACAATTATGATATTTGAGTTTTCTTTGTTAATGGAAGATGATCTAAGATGCTAGTACATATATGATTTTTTAGATTAATTAGGTTTAATGATGGATTCAAGTTAGTAATATGTTATCCTAATTTGACCTTCATTGAACATTTAGCTTTTCTACTAACCACAAAATGATGAGATGGCTAAAAATGGATTTTTCTTAAGGTTAATATCTATGTAATGAATCATAATGATGAATAATATACTTTTAATGACTTATATCATGGCCGTGAAATGTGTAACCTTGTAAGTTCAAATTACTTAGCATGAATAGAAGAAAATAACATGGACATTTGAGGGCCTTAAGTTGACCTTATCTTAACCTCTCTTTAACCTTATCTATAAACAATGACCTTTATTTAGCTACTCAAATAAAAGAATCAATGACATGAGTTAGGATTGGATTCTAATGACCTCTAATTGGACCTTCATCTTGGTCTTACGGATTAACTTTGTAACACCCCCAAATTTAGTACTGAAAAATTTTGTTTAAATCGAAAGGTTTAGCGGAAGCGAAAGAATTAAAACCATAAACTTGGGGGTATTACTGCCACACTTAGTACCGGACCGGTTCACTCCTACCGTCCCGACACTAAGTGCTAAGGCTAAATCAAACAATCGTTAAGTAAGAACCATCAAAAACATAAGTTCATAGTCATCATAAGTCATTCATGAAAACAAGAGTCGACCACAGTCAGAATATCATTTAAGATTACAACTTAAGAGTTCCACTCCAAAATACGAACATAATACAAATACGGCTAACTCAAGATAAACGAAAACAAGGATAGTGAAAGAGTCCGGCCGGCTCGCTCTCGGCCCCAACCAAGATAGGCTCAACACTCGGCCCCACCCGATGCCTCGTAGGTATCATAGGCATCGAAAACATGATCTCCTACCTGCACAAGGTCAGATGGGTCCTCTGCTCGTAGGAATGAGCAGCACCCATGAAACGGATGATCAGTACGCTACGTACTGAGTAAGGTAACAGACGGGCTAAGGCCAGCACATAGGACATATGATACAAGTTCAGCACATAGACAACATACAATAACATGCAAGAAAAGGGCTGATTATTTCCTCGGTGCTTTATCCTTTTATTCTCATTAATGATAATAAGTCCATTCCACACATTCTTCAATAGCCCATGTGAGTGCAGGAGCCCCACTATTATAGCCGGTGGACCGGAAGATAATCGCACAGGGCAGAACGCCTCTGATCCACTATTATTGCCGGTGGACCGGAAAGTAAACGCACAGGGCAGAACGCCTCTGATCCACTATTATTTGCTGGTGGACCGGACTAGCTCCGACTCACATGGTGTTTCGCTTTAAGTACTTAGTATCTTTCCCATGGATTAACTTATTCGTTTGGTTTGTCGAGCACGAGATCCCCCACTATTATAGCCGGTGGACCGGAAGATAATGCACAGGGCAGAACGCCTCTAATCCACTATTATAGCCGGTGGACCGGAAAATAAACGCACAGGGCAAAATGCCTCTGATCCACTATTTTAGCCGGTGGACCAGAACATGGGCTCGGCTCAACATCTTTCGCTTTACGTGATTAATATCTTATCAGTGTCTTATTAAATCACACATCACCCTTAACATGTATGCCAACAACATTCTACTGTTTTCTTTTCAAGAGGGCCTGTCCCATATGTTGAGACTCGTGCACCCTTAGTCACACCCCGACATTACTTTCCCCTTAAGCTCACACATAATGAGAGACCAACTCCTACAAGCGTAGGTTAAACCCAACACCCTATAACATCGATCTCGCCTATTCTCCCCTCTAAGGTTTTCCCCTTGGAAACCCTAGTTGGGCCTATGTGGCCCAACCCCTTCTCACTTACCTTACCATTACTTATTCTTCACCCCACATCTCACCCTTATTAGGTCAAACCCCAAGGCATATCACTTTACTCCTCGATCTCGCATGTGACCAGCAAAACCCATACTCATGGAAACCCATACTCATCTTTTATATAATAGAATTCTCACTCTCAACCCATACTCCACCCTTCTTTAATCATTCTTACTTTTACACTCCCCAAATTTCCACTTTCTCCCCAAAAAAAAAATTAATCGGGTCCTTTATACACCCTTGCACCAACCTACGTACTATTTTTCATCCCAAATCTCCAATCACTCCACAACTCTCCCATTCTCTTATTTACACCCAAATTCAACTTTTCTCACATAAGACACACCCCCATGCAAGAGTTAGTCACCTCATGCAAACACCCAAAGTCACCATGCAGATTTTAAGGCCCCCATGCATGGTTCCCAACTTTCATTTACTTTGGATATTCTACTCACTTAAAAATTCTCTCATGGATTATGAGGCACTTTGGTCAACCCCATATCTCCCTTAATGGTCTCACTTCCCATTCCCCATCTTATTGTTCTTTTAGTCCCATTTCATAATACCGAAACCCTAGCATGCATGTCCTAGAGGGCCGTATCAACATATCATAAGTATCACACATAAAACATGCCATGCTCATGTCATAGAAAGTACACATGACGTACCTCAAATCCCAAGCTACGCTACACATGAGACAAGTTATCCACAAATCATATAATACACATTAGCATGGTATACACGACAATCAATACATCCAAATCACACATAGCACAAGGCCATAGCTTCGTCCTTACCTAAGGTGATGCCGGGCTTGGAGCACGCTCCTCTAACTCCTTAGGACTTGGATCGGGGTCACCTATGAAAAGGGAAAATGCTAAGTATTAGTTTCTCTTACAAGTACTATCAACCCTTATTTTACTTTAGGATTAAGGTTCTTATCCCTAGAGGGGGTATTATACAAGGGCTAGGGTTTTCATCTTAATTTAGTATATTAAACTTCACTAGTTAAAGTGTACTCATTTTGGTACTTATTCTTATCCCTATTTTATTAGACCCGTTAGTTCTAATCTTGTGGTAATGTGGTTCATGTTAACTATATGGAAATAGTGATAGTATTAATAATAAGTTAATGTTCTTGTGGTAGAAACCCTAGTGTTTTAAGGTCAAGTCTATTATTAGTGTTAGAGTTGAAATGATACTATTATAAAGTCACAATGTTACAAGTAAACTATTCCTAAGGGTGATAATGATAATAGTTGTATATTCTTGAACAATACAAGGTTTCAAATGGTTTTGGTTACAATAACAAGGTAGTGATGGTAGTAATAATAGTAATAGCTAATAATAGTGCCTTAGTAATGAGGTTAGGGTTAAAAGCATTAGGGGTAATGTTAAGTGATATGGTACTAAGGTTCAAGTACCCTTCTTAGTTAACAACCACATAATATTCACTAACTTTGAGTTAAGTCACATGGATAAGAACAAAAGTAGTATCATTGCTAACAAAATGATAAGGGTGTTAAGTAGAATAATAGTAATAATAATAATAATAATAATAGTAATAATAATAATGATAATAGTCACAATAGTAATAATAACAATCCTAGCAGTAATGATAACAATGATAACAACCCAGTAGGGACAAGAAATAATAATAATAACCTTAGTAAAGATAATAGAGATAATAATAGTAGTAATAATGTTGTTAATACTAACACTTATAAGAAAAACAAAACTAAAGTTGAGTATAATAGAAGTTAGGGTTCCAAGGGATTCTAGTATGGTAAAAATGATAACTTTAATATCAGAGACCATAATATTAGTAATAATAATAATAATAAAAGTAATAATAATAATAATAATAATAATAATAATAATAATAAAAGAATAATAATAATGATAATAATAATAATAATAATAATAATAATAATAATAAGTATAATGGTATTAATATTAGTTAATCTTAATAATAGCTATATAACAAGAAAGTTCAAGGCTTGAGATGAGTGGAAGACCACCTAGGGTCTGTGGTGGTCTGGCGGCGGTGCGTGGCGGCAACGGCGGCGGCGATGGAGGAGGAGAAGAGAGGAAAAGATGGAGGTGGTGGTTAGATGGGAGGAGAAAAGGGGAAGTTTGATGTGGGGGAGGAGACAGCAGGGAGAGGGGAGTGGAATGAGGGTGGTGGCGTGAGATGGGTGGCGGCGCGCGGTGGTTGACACGGCGGCCAAAGGTGGAGGAGGGTGGTGGAAGATGGTGGAGATTGGTGGAGAAGAAGGAAGGGAGTAAGGATGGTATGGGCAGGTAGGGGAGGACCTGCTGGTTACTTTGGGAGGTGGAACGGGGGTTGATCACAGCGGAGGTGGCGGTAGAAGGTGGCGCGAGGCAGCGGTGATGGTTTTTGGGAAAGGGATTTCACACTGTTGTGGTGGCACGTGCGGGGCGAGAAAGGGGGCGGCGATGGGTTGGTTGTGTGGAGGGTGGTGCAAGGAAGGTTTTGGTGTGTGGCGGTGGTCGCGGCGGTAGCTGGCGGCGGCGGAAAGGGCGTCAGTTATGGCGGCGGCGAGGCAGGGTTTTGGCAAGGTCCAGAGGGGAGGACTTGCCTTGGCCGTTCAGGGGGGGGGTATTTATAGGCAATTGAGGAGGGGAAAACGAAGAAGGGGAGAGGGATGGTACGTGGGGGCAGGTGCGGCAGGCCGCCGTCCGGTGGTGGCAGCCGGTCGCAGGTATGTGGTTTGGCAGGCTTGTTTGGCGATATGTGGGAAAAGAGAAAGGAAACAGGACGCGTGAGGGGTAGGACGATTGTGCTGGGTTGAATTGGGAAAGAAAGGGATGGGAATGGCAGGGGAAGGACGGCTGAACGGCAGGGGTTGTCAGCGGTGGCAGGATGCGAGTTGCAGGCCTGCGCGAGGAAGAAGACGACGGGCGTGGGTTGACCGGCGGTCCAAGAAAAGGAAAGAAAGGAGGCAGGCCAGCCGGTTTGGCAACGGTTATAAAAATTTTAAACCAAACGAGGCGTTTTAGTAAATGGGGGAACAAAACGCGGCGTCGCGTTGTTGGGTGGTAACAGTGTTATTATACATTAAGCGTGACGCGGCGTTTCGACGGCTTCGAGGGGTGAAACGCGGCGTTGCGGGTGTACGAGGGCCAGTGGATGATGCTGGGCCGTGGGAAGGAGAAGGAGGAAGGGGATTGGGCCGGGCGAGGCCCAATTCCGGCGGAAAGAAGAAAAAGAAGAAAAAAGGAAGGGAAAGAAAAAGGAAAAAGGGAGAAAAAGGTTTCTTTAGGGTTTTGGATTTTTGCACAATTTATTTAGAATTTTTTTGGGTTATTATACATTTATATATATATATATATATATATATATATATATATATATATATATATTCTTTAATATTTATAAATTATTTAAATAATAATTTAATTCTCTTTTTAGATTAATTTTGGCTATTTTGGGTAATTTTCCTCCACTTTCATTTTAATTAGTAAAATGTCCAAAATTTTCTAAATAATTTATTTATTATTTTCTCCTTATTTTCCTCAATTAATTTCCTCTTTATTTAATGACGTAATTTATTTTCTTAATTTTTTCCTAATAAATCACTATTTTGCCATAATTCCTAAGTTAGGGTTTTTGGGGTATTTCAAACTTGGAGTATTCTTCAATGAATGGTAAGACTATGGTTAAGTAATGAGCCATGGCTTTGATCTATAATTGACTTGTGAACCAAGATAAATAAATGGAAATAAAATTTTGGTTTGTACATTTATGGTTGATAGTAACATTTTATAATTGTGACTCTTAGCAAAACTAATCAAATAATAGGATGATCACGTTAAGATACCCTTAATGAAAACATAGGATAATGTGAGAACGTTACATGGTTCTTTTGGATTGAAATGGTTTTTACTTGGCATGATATTATTTTTGAACCTTGGTGTGTTATAAAATCTTCATCTAATAAGTGATTAATCACTAAAATTAGAATAAGCATTATTACGAGTCTAGATTATTCAATCCTCAATTAGCTATCAAGGGTTGGTCTTCCTTTGGGTGTCTTGAGTTAGATCCTCATTGATCCCTAGATCCTCATTGATCTAGGTGTCTTCCCTACTCTAGGTACATAGGATGTACTAGGGTTTATTGATACTAAAGGGTCTTGTTACAAAAGGAGAGTTACTTTGGCTTTGGCTAAACTTATGTCCACCAGGTTATCCTAGCATTGGCTAGAATTTATGTATATTTATTTGGTTTCTCTTGAGTGGGTATTAGAAGTCCATGTGGAATAATCCCACCTATTGGTACCATATACTTCACCTGAAAGCTTTGTTATGGCATGATTATGTTGCTCAAACACATTTTCCTGAACTATCACATGATCTATTTTAAGTATAATTATGATCCCCCTATAATGAGAATACATGGATAAAGAGTTGTATATGTATATTTTCATGTACATTAATGTACGAGATACACCTTATACACTCATTTATTGATAATCTAAGTTAATCATATTTCCTTAAGAATATAATATGTAGGATGTAATCAGTATATCCCAGTGTGCCTGTATGATCATGATTAAAGATGTTTTGGTGGATCCAAGTATGTCTTGTATAACCTCATATGATAGTATGGGATTGATAGAGTAAGAGTATTATATGTACATTTTGATATGTCAAGAGTATTATATGTACATTTTGATATGACTTATCATGAGCATGATGTGTTGGTCTTGCTTGTACCTAGATCTACATTAGTGGTAGATTGGTTTTCTCCATATGTATGTGCACTGATGGGGTTAGTTTGCAATCCCCTACTCAATCCCATGAGCACAAGGTTAGGTTTTCAACGATAGCTAGTGAGTGCTCTATCATTTTCTTCAATATAGTTGGGTTATTTAAGCTTAGGAATGTTTGGAGACATTATTTTGTAGTCCTTGAGTGACCAATGCATCCTCCGTTGAAATTGATTTAAGCTTAGGAATTTCTAGAGGCGTTATTTTTTTTTCTTCCAAGCCTTTTGTGGTATATCATATATATCCCTTTGTTGTAAATCTTGACTTTAATATCTTTAGGTATTTTCTTGTGCATTCAAGTTTTTCTTTCTGTTTGATTGCTTAGATACTTGGTCTTGTGTCAAACATGAAGTATATCTTATATTAGGTACAATGGTAGCACACCATTTTTCAGTAAGACTTTTTATTTCCACTTCCACAATGTTTTAAAATAAAATTTTTAGATAGTAAAAAAATATAGGGGAGTTAGAAGAAGAGGCAAGGATTAAGTGAGGATCAAGGCTAGATTTAATTATCTATCATCTCTAAGAATATATTTTTAAAGAAATTGTGTCAATAATGAATGTAAATTCTTCATTTTCCTAGTTGAAAATGAGGTCAATTTAATTAGCCCATATTACTATATATATGTCCCTCTTCATTTATTCTTTTCCTCTGTACTCTCTATGATTACCATTCTTCAACTTCCTTTAACTTTTTTTCTTTACTTTAATCATGCTTTCTTTATATCTTCATTACTATTGTTTGGAAAAGGGAGCGCATAATCCCTCCATACGTCATCCTACTAGGTCATCAATTATTAAAGGGGCCAACTAAAAGGTAAGTCTTCTAAAATGTTATAAATCATGGCCATTTATAATCACCTTCTAAAATTATTTCTCGTTTATTATGTGTCTAGGAGAGTGAGGAGGTTTTCATGTATATTCCTATAAAGCCAAAGAAGATATAAAATCTAAATAAGGTAAGGAGTATTATAGAATTTATAACATCATTCATTGCTAGTCCATATGCTATCTACAAATCATCTGCACCATGTCCATCATGTCATCCTATTTCATTATCTTCTCTTTATGATTTATTCATATTATATAGGAGGCAACCCAATGAAGGTCATCGCTAAGGTCCTTAAATCCTTACCTAGTAAAGTTAAACCATCGTTGATTCCTCTCATCATTAGCCCAAAGTCATTAGCCTCAACAAGCAAGCCTTCCCAACCACCTCAAATATTACCCCTCGAAAAAGGAAAGGAACAGCTAAACCATTACTTGAAAGAACCTCAATTCCTATCTATTCCAATCCCCATTAAGGAAGAAAATTGTTCTTGAGGAAGAGGATAGTGGTGAAGAATAGGCTGCAAGAAAGGTTAGGAATCCTATAGGGGAAAACTTTATCCCCCCATCATGTAGAGACAAGCACAACTATTAACCAATCTGACGCTGGTGGTTCTACCCATGTTGGTAATTTGTTTGATGATCCTAACGCTAGGGTTCCTATTTTAGATATTTTCCCTTTGATGAAATATTTTCTTGAAAATAGCTCTAAAATCTCCATATAGAATGATGGAGTTGCTTTATCTATGCTTGAAGACTACTCCTTCAAATATCATCTACATGATACTATAGGTCTTGAGCTGACTAATTCCATAAAATTATGCAAGCATAAAAAAAAAATCAATTGTTTAGGGATAGCCATTCTTCTGAGGGATGAGATGAGTTTAATGATTTAGGTACATAATAGATTCTTATTTCACATATATGCAACTATAATAATGATTTGACTTTATTAAAAGTTTATCCGTTATCTACAATAGTAGATTATGAGAAAGAAATTTTTTGATTGTTTCTCTCAGATCCTTAGACACATCTGATGGGTAGAGAATGAAAATAAAGAATTTTAGAGTGCTCATTCATTTTTTATACCTAAGAAGGAATCCCTTCATCCTAGAGTCTCTTAATTAGAGGCTGAGAAGAGCCATTTGAAGTCTTCCACCCTTGATGTAGATTTTTTCCAATATAAATTTGTTAGTTTGGAAGATCATTTGGAAATAAAAAAAAGCAAGAATTTATGGCTAAGATGGAGCTATTAAATCAAAAGAGTACTTGTTTGGAAGATGAAATCCACAAAGAGAAAAGCCTAATCAATAAACTAACTTCCATGAAGAAGAACTAGCTTGCGGATGCTAGGAAGGTCTCATAATACTCCAAGAGACATAGAGCTACCCATCTTGAGAACAAATTCCTTTCTATCAAGGTTGGAGAATACAAGGCTATGTTCTAAGATGTGGATAAAACATTAAGGGAATATCATGCTAATATTGAATGACTATGCAAAGTGATTGTTTATAAGGACTTAGTAAATAATATGGAAATAAGAAATCTTTAGGAGGAATAATCTAAGCGTATAAAAATAGTCAAGGCATGCAAAAGGAAGTGGATAAACACATGGATAAATCAATAGCCGATTCCAAACTGAGGTATGCTAGTAGAGTTATAGATAAATATATGGAGAGTGAATAATTTACTCATTTTGAGAACTAGCATTAGTCTTAATGGTATGAATTTGGTTCCTCTACTATATATGTCATGTTTAAAATTTTAGCTAAGGATCAACTATAAAAGCCTAGGAAGAATTCATATACCAGAAAAGATCTATAGGACATTCTTGTTCCTGAAGGGTTTGAGGAGGTTAGGGGAAATATTAAAGAGGATGATGACTCTTAGGAAGCCACCTCCTTCACACAATTTTTTCTAGTGCACTTTGTATATATCTTCTTCATATATATAACATTATTCTCTCCTTTTTTGAATATTTTTCTTTACTTATTATCTTCTAATAATTCCAAGGAAGAAATGTGGTTGATAATATGAAGACCATAAACCATAATATTATAATAGCGAGGCTAAAATACTTGAGATAATAAGATCATTTTGTTGTGATCTATGTGATAGGAGAATGAATATCCATATGGCACATACTTGAAAATTTTATTATACTTTGGTGGTGGTGAAACAAAATATGGTCTGATACATTTGCCACTAGTTGATCAAACTAAATTAACCAAGTAGATCCTTCTATATTGATGTAGTGGCCTCAATATATCCATTGAGGAACAAAACATAGGAGCCAATGGCTTAGCTCAAATGAAAAGCTGCCAGGTGTGCCTAATGAATTAGTGGCTTTGGTAGCTCAATCAAGGACATACCTTAAGAGTTTGTTCTTAGTGAGTGAAAGAACTTTACTAGTTCAACTTCACCAGGTGTGCCCCTTAGGCAAAGTGAGTAAAAGCAAGTCTATCTTTCGTCTCCTCAAGTGTACCCATCTTCAATTTTTACCTTTTTAGGGTTTACGTACTAACCCTTAGAGTAATTTAATAGCTGTGCCCACATTAATGCTTCATGGATTCTGCTAGGGATTGCATAATGAGCCTTAAGATTAATGAGTGAAAGAATATTTAGGTGATTTCATCTCACTAAGCATGTATGTCTTCAATACTCAATGGCCTATGTGAGAGGTTAGAACCTTGATATATGCTAACAACCTCTTTTTAAAGGGCTTATATATTTGAATTGTATGTTCATGTTATTTAATAAACTTATTTACTATCAAAGTCATTATTAAGATAGAATAAGTGAGGAGTAGAAATATACTCCTTTACTTACAGATCTCAAAGAAAATCAACAAAGTACATGAATGTAAATGTAAATATGTCATCATTTAGCCAAACTTGAGTAATTTTATAAATAATATTTTCTTAAGTGTTTTGCATTCCAAGTGTTGGCTAAGTATCTTCTATCCTTATAAGGTAATATGAGGGTTGCTAACACACCTTTTTCCACAAATTGATATGGACCTTTCCACTTAGCTACAGGTTTTCCCTGATATTTAATGTTTTGGAACTCAGCCTTCCTAAATGCCTAATATCCTTCTCTTAGATGTGTGGGTTTAACTTTGTTACTATAATATTTAACTACTTGTTTTTTATACTTCATGAGTCGTATTTGAAATATATCTCTTCGTTCCTCAAGCAATTCTTTCTCAATTTTCAGGGCCTCTTCATTGTCTTTAGGATCATACTAGCCGATCTTATATGATCCCGTATCTTTCTCCATCGAAAAAAACAACTTTAGCATTGAAAGCTAAACTAAAATGTGTCTCACCCATTGGGTTCTTTACGGTTATCATGATGGCCAATAAAATTACTCTAACCTTATATTCCTAACCTCGTATAGCTCCACTTAGTTGGCATCTCAGTGCTCCCAATATTTCATTATTCTCACGCTTAGCCTAACCATTACATAATATTAATCCTAATAAGATGCCCTATCTATTGAACTAAGAATTCTAGTTAAAATTATAAATGTAATTTACTCATGGATGAACTACCAAAGTAAATATACATTCAATGCCTTAATTTTCAAAACACTATCTATATTTATGGTTATCAAATTACCAGCCATTATACATAATAATATCTTATGGTACTATAAACCTTAAAAAACGTCTTAGTCCTCTATAATAGTTATCTTGTTAAGTGTAATGCCCCAAAATTATTTAAAATTTAATTTTGATTTATCAACACTTTTAAACTAATCTAAATTTTAATTTTTAAGTTATTTTATTTTATTTTAGCTTAATCCCAACCCTAAAAAATTTATAGATAAAATTATAGATTTATTCCCAAAAATTTAAACCTAACCTAAAGCTTTTCCTTTTTCTTTCTTTGCCCTTCCTTCCTGAGGCTATGCCCAACCTTGCCCTTTTTTTTCAATCTCTTTTCTTTGTTTTCCACCACTATCTCCTTCTTCCTTTACTATTCCCCTTTCCTCTTCTAGCACAAACAGAACCTTACCAGCTCTTATAAATTTTCCTCTTTTCCCATTCTTATCCATGAATCTTGCCCTCTACACATCCTTATCTACCTGCCTCTTTATGATCAACCCTTTACCAACCCAATATTTACAACCTTTGCTATGTGATTTCCCTCAAATTCTCCCTCACACAAATATCCCCTCTACCTATTACCCATCCCTCTTCCCTTCATATCCTATGTACCCTCCATGGCATGCACACACACATGCGCACTCACTCACTTACTCACAAACACACACACACACACACACACACATATATGCATGCAACACTCTCTTTATTTCCTTTTCTTCATTTCTCATTGAAGAAACCCCTTAATCATCTCTATTTTTGTTCTTCTTCTTAGTGTTCCCATTGAATCAAGCACCGCCCCCTTGCCATCGTCTATCACCTGTAGCCTAGCCTTCTTCCCTTCTCCTCCGACCCTTTTCACACCATCGACTACAACCCCACACCTCCACCTTTGAGCTCTATTTTCTTTCTCCTATTCACCTTGCCACTATCTCTATTGTGGATACCTAGAATTGGCACCTCATTACCTTTTGTTCCTCCTCTCTACCTGCTCAACCCAATACTACCCTCACTCTGCCAAGGCCCTCCCTTTTTCCTCCTTTTCTCTCTCTCAATCTCCACCTGCCATCCCACTTCTAGCCTTAACCTATAAGACAACACCACTACCCTACCGTCACCTACTAATACCAACTCCATCTTCTCCCACAGTAAGCACCACCACCACTCCCTACTACAACTCTCGCATGTCCCGGTACCCCCATCACCTCACCCTTGCTACTAACCATCACTCCCATCCTTAAATTCCACAATTACCATCAACACCACCTTAGCCACAACATAGCCAATGTGGGTGCTACCTTACCTCCATAGTACACCACCTCACCTGAGCCTCCCATATTTTAGTTAACTCTATTTTTCCACCCTCTCAATTGCTTTTGTTTGTATTATATTAAATTTCCTAAGTTTTTTTTTACAGTTAGACTTCTAGGTGATATTTGGGAGATAGTAGGGGAGGAATCATAAGTTTTACATGCATAAAGACCATATCTACTTTAGTAAGGATATATCTTGTAACTATGGCTTTCATGTGTAATGTGTGTTTTGTATGATATCCCATATTTGACATTATAATGATGATAACATTATGTTGATATTTTTATGGTCGTTTAATATGGTTTTTCTAGGTATGGAATGATGTTAAATAATATGGTGAGTAGTATCTTGTTGATATAATGAAAGTTGGGAACCCTTCCTATTAGGACTCATTGGTTTTCATGAAAATGGGTATTTTGACTATTTTAGGGGTATTTTTCTTAGATTGGTTAAAAATGATATCTTTGGAATTTTAATGTGTTAAATAGATAAGAATATACTAAATACCTCTTGTGAATTATTTGGAGTGATCATGATTGATTTAAGGTCAATAAATGAGAAAAAATGGCTAAAGTGGGAATAATAATATCAAATATGGGTTCATTATCACTTGTGTCAAATGTTGGAGTTAAACCTTGAAATTATGATATGTTGTTATCAATGGAATTTTGGGAATTTCTATTAAATTTTTATTCATATGAGTTTGATGGTAAGAGTTATGCTTAAATTGTGACCTTAGGGTTTTGGGGGATTATAAATAATAACCCTAAGGGTAAGCTATTGTCACATGTATAAATATTAAAGTTAAGCCATGATTTTTAGGTATGTTATTATGAATAATATTTTAAGGACATGAATTGAAAATGGTTATAAAAAGAGTTCTAGGGAAGAAGATATGGCTAGCTTGTAAAAATTAGGGTTTTATTAGAGGAGTATGGCCTTTTATTTAGGAAAATATGTCTGTATTTATGTAGTTGTGCTTCATGTGTTTCAAATTATTATTTTTAGAAAAATTATGTATTTTTCATGCCTACATATGCGTATGTATGAGGACTTTGCAAAATACAACCCTAAGTAAGATAATAATCATTTAAAGAGGAATAATACATGGAGGTACTCCATTTGTTAAGAATAGTGGACATATCAATGTAAAATGAAAATTGATCACGAGTTAAGAATAATGAATAAGATATTAATCACTTAAAGTAAAAGATTACATTGGTTAGGATCTGGGTTCATTTCATGGGACAATAATGGTGGTTCAAGTGTATTTTTCTCTAAGAGGTGTTATAGAACATTCCATCGGTTTAAAAATAGTGGTTGGTTGCATATTTACTCAAAATTATTAGGTTCGTTACATGGAAGGATAATATTGGCTTTGGTATATTGTCTATGAATGGTGCTTCAGATTGTTCCACTGGTTTGAGAATACTAGGGACCCTAAAATTAAAGTATTAAAAAATCAATTTACAATTGTAATCATAGATACTGCTCATTTCCATGAGCAGAGTACGAGATTGATTTTATGCTAGTCATTGAGGAACCACTAGATGATTATGCTGCTTTTGATGCTTTAATTTGGGTGGATTGATCATATCTAATGTATGGGGTTTGGGAATTGGAGAGTAATGTTATCTAATTCTTGTTTTGACCTGGATACCCTTTTGGTGTTTTTCTTAGGATATTTCCTTTAAGTATTTAAATATTATATTTATAGTTAGCCTCCAAAAATCTTACTTATATTATGAAAGTTTCATTGCTATATGTTTATTATGTTTCACATTTAGAATTATTTTTCCTTATGATTGGTTGGAGAATGGTTTGTAAGTGAAACATATGTCAATAAAGGCAATAACACCCATTTGTGTTTTTTTTATTCCTCCATGCAATTGAAAATTTTTAGTTATAAAATTTAGGGTGTTATAACTTGGTATCAAAGCTTAGGTTTCAATTATCGTGTTTTGTTTTTAAAAAAAAATTCAGTTTTCAAATGATCCTTCTGGCTGACTTTATCGGTTGATTTTATATTTTAAAATTAATGATTTTGTAAACCCTAATGTAATTTCTAAGGAATTAAAAAATGGGTAGCTTTGGTGGACTTTAAATATGATATGTATGCTATATGTTAGTAAGCTAGGAAATGTTACCCCAGTACATTTTTTTTATAGCTAGCTGGTCATGGCTTTAAATGGTATTGTCAATTACCTCGAGGAGGCATTTAAAGTGTTTATCGAGTTTGTTAGTCCTACATTGTTATCGCCTCATCCTTAACCACCACCATCACCTTCACATTATTAATGAGAGGGTATTGTAGAAGATTGCATTCAAAGGGTTACCAAATACCACACTTAGTTATATGCTGGTGATGAAGATTTGATCATCTTAGAGGGATGGATATAGGGCATAAATAAGATTTATGAGGCAGTTGACTATCCACCTACTTAGAAAGTGAGCATAATAGCTTTCATCCTCTATGGAGTTGTAGATGCTTGATGGGTAGGCCATCATGTATAAGGAGAACTATTGATGTCTTGGAAAGAATTCAAGATGGAAATTTGCACCAAGTTTTACTTGAAGAGCCTCAAGAAAGAAAAGTTCAAGGATTCAATGCATCTTACTTAAGGAAGCATGATAGTACAATAGTACCACTCCTAGTTCATGGAGCTACTAATGTTTATGCTAGGCATATAAGTTAGTGAGTCGATGGTGGTCTACTAGTGTGAGTAGAGGATCCATTTTAGCATTCATAGAATGATGGGTGTAGTGATCTTCTATGACATTACCACCTTGTATGAGTGGGCATGTGTCACTTCTTCGATGTTCTAGCAGTAAGCTTCCATCTTGGGTAAGAGGTAACCAGAGACATAGGGTTTTTAGAGTAGGATCTAGTACTAAGGATGTGGACCTTTAGAGTTCTAGTAGAGGAGTCAGCTAGGTGGTCCTATTAGATATCAGGGGCTACTAATGCAACACCCCAAAATTTACAACTGAAAATTTTCATTTGTAGAGTTAAGTGCGGAAGCTAAAACAATAAAAAAAAGGGTGTTACCGCCACACTTG
Organism: Tamarix austromongolica; assembly: GCA_039764185.1. NCBI lineage: Eukaryota > Viridiplantae > Streptophyta > Magnoliopsida > Caryophyllales > Tamaricaceae > Tamarix > Tamarix austromongolica. The sequence goes on from CM077809.1 coordinate 127,946,813, forward strand.
GTACAAGTCTTGTTTCCTGTACCATTCTAATACCAAGTGCTAAGGCTAAAATCATTAATCCACTTAAATTAATATCATGATTACAGAAATTAGGATAGAGAGAACGTTAGATAAATACTGCTAATTAAAAACGACATTAGCAGTTTACGAAACTCAAGAGAGAAATTACAGGAGGACATGAGGGTCCAAATACAACCAGAAATAAGACAACAAAAGAAACACCGGATAGTCCTACGCTCCCAAATCCGAACTATCAGCATTTGACTGAGCTCAGAGGCTGACCTGCAAAGTCCACTGCCCATTGAATAGGCAGGGGGCCACGAAAATGAACTCTTCAGTACTACGGTATTGACCAACCCTTTCTACCAAACTAATATGATAAATCAGCATGGAACACATGCAAGGCATACAATTAACATGATATAAGATATATATATATATATATATATATATATATATATATATATATATATATATATATATATATACTACTCATTTTCATTCATTTGAAATAGCTAAACTTATTAATAAACATCCGAGAAATACTCTCTGATTAATAATTAAAACCCAACTTCAGCATAATTCATGTCTCAGCATAAATCCCAAACAATCACATACATCATAGGTATGTTCACAGGTATAATTTACTAAGATTCATATCATCCCAAGTATACTTACAGGTACAGCATAATAAACCCATAACACCATAGGTAAACTTACAGGTATAGCATAATAAACCCATAACATCACAGGTATACTTACAGGTATAGCATAATAAATCCATAGCATCATAGGTAAACTTACAGGTACAGCATAGTAAGATCCATAATATCACAGGTATGCTCACAAACATAAGACCAACACAAGTAGGCAAGAAGGCTGTTACCAAATCCATAGGTAGGCACAAAGACTGCTACCGAAACCACAAAAAACCTCAGGTAAGCACGAAGGCTACTACTAAAACCACAGAAAACCTCAGGTAGGCACGAAAACTGCTACTAAAACCACAAGTAGGCATGAAGGCTGCTACCGGAAACACAGAAAACCTCAGGTAGGCACAAAGGCTACTACCTAAAACACCAAAAACCTCAGGTAGGCACAAAAGCTGCTACCGAAAACACAGAAAACCTTAGGTAGGCACAAAGGCTGCTACCGACCCCACAGAAAACCTTAGGTAGGCACAAAGGCTGCTACTGAAAATATAGAAAACCTCAGGTAGGCACAAAGGTTGCTACCGAACCCACAGGTAGGCATGAAGGCTGCCACCGATACCACAGGTAGGCACAAAGGCTGCCACCAAATAATCTAATAATCCAATAATCATTATTCCCATCAAATCATATCATTTCCATTTTATTTACTTTCTCAATGGGAGATCAATCAACCTGAAGACACAAAGGTACTCCAATCATACTAGCGCAACAAGGTAACACAGTATCCTACCAACTATCAATCCAAGGACGCAAAGGTACCCTGGTCGCACTGGTACATGAAGGTAATATAGTACCCTACCAACAAGGACACCTAATCCATAACTATGCATACCCCTTATTAGTCTGTAGAACATAATAGAGTAAGATGTAGGGCCTGATTGGGGCACTAAGGCACGCTAGTAAAAATCCATATCAACCGTGGCCTAAACCACGTCCTTAGGGTAGCGACCCCTAGGAGCCACCATTCCTGACTCGAGGTCTTTCACTTTAAATATTAGTATTTTATTAAGGTGATCATGAACTCACATATAATACAGATAAATTCCATTCTCATACTTAACCGTTCTTACTTATTTCCAATCATCCGAGACAACAACAATCAAGGTCAAGTTTGAAGCCAACATTAAAATATACTAAGGCCATCCTAGGCTCAATTATTCACATCTGGATACTTTAGGCCAAAAAAGACCAAAATACCCTCAAGACCAACATTTCCATATTATCATCTATTTAAAAACAAATTCCATTTTAATGTATTCATTTTCCATGAAAAGGCTAAAACACCATAAACAAATTATTTCTTACACGATTTAAATTCTCAGATATGTCTAATGACCATTTTACCCTTATACATAATTTTACACATAAAATTCTTTTCCACACCTTTAGTCCATTCAAAACACATACTCACATACTCAACAACAACTAATACATATTAGACATGATTTTCAAGAAAAATATCATAATACACAAAAATAACTAAATTGCCCTAGGACACACATCCATAATAATTATTCCATAATTATATCTAAGCATACTCAACCTATTATTTTATTCATAATTATCATACAAATTATTTTTCCGTCATTAGAATAATTTTATTCATACTTTCATATTCGACATAATTTACATAAGATAATATACACGTTTTATCTGTTTTCATGATAATAATAATCAACACATGATTATATCAAAATAAATCATGCTTAACATATTTCATCCACCAAAAACTCTAATGTTCTATCATGCAATATTTATAATTTTAGTAAGGTATAACGGTTACCTAAATTCCACCAAAAACATAAAAATAGCGGTATCCTACTAAAGTTATCGGATCCTGCTATAGAATTAATATCTATCAGGTAAAATAATAATTATAATATAAAAATATTTATTTTTTGAAAATTATTAAAATACCCTTACATTTAATATATATCCCAAAATTTTATTAAAACACACACTCACTCACTCACGTTGCATGCGCGCAGCGTGAGTAGTGCACAATCGGGGGGTTGCAAGGGCTGGCTGAGGGGGTTGGCTAGGTGAGCTTGTCGCCTGCGCTGGTGGTGGCTGGCTGGGGAGGACAGTGCGAGCAAGGTGGCTGGGTGGCTAGGTGTCAGGATAGCTGGAGGTGTTGCGATGGTTGGTTGGCTACGGGAAGGTAGGGCTGGGTGCGAGGTAGTCGGGGGTGTTTGGGCGACGGGGCTGCAAATGCAGGCTGAGGTCGTGGTGATGGAGGTGTTGCGGTGTAGGGGCTGGGTGCTGGGAGGCAGGGTGGCAGCTAGTGGTTGGTGGCTGCTACGGTTGGACGACGGCTCTGCTGGGTCAAGGGTGACGGCTTGCACGGGAGAAGGGTGGCTGGGTTGGCTAAACAAAAACAGAGGGGAGGACAGGGAGGACGGGGATGAATGATGCTCGTGGGGGGTTGTTGGGCTGCAAACGGTTAAGAAACCAAAAGGAGCCTAAAGGAGAGAGGGAGTAGGGGGCGGTGGTTCGGTGGTGGCTGGGACGTGGCGTTGGGTTCACTGGGAGAAAAAAAATAGGGGTTGTAGGGTGTATACGTATGCGTGTGTGTGCATGTAGAGAAGGGGCTGTTTGGGTGTTGGGCTCACTGGGCTGAGGGTGTTTGGGGTGAAGTGTACGGTGAGGGAGCTCGGGGCTTGCACGGTTGGTGTGGGCTAGTGCTGTGGATCGAAGGCATGAGAAAGGTGCACGGGGACTACGAGGGAGAGGTAGGGTGTGGTGGTGCTGGGAGAGTTGGCCGAAAAGAACAGAGGGAGCAAAGGTCTGTTTGGTTGGGTAGAGGGCTGGGTGTTGTTTGGTGTTGCGAACAGTGGTGGAAGGAGAGGAGAAGAGATGGGAAGTGAGGTTGTATGTGTGCGTGTGTATATGTATAATGATAGGCTGTACAAGGCAGGAAAGGAAGCATACAGAGGGATGGAAGGAATAGGAGTTGGGGGCTGTTTGGGTTGGGTAGAGTGTGCGTCATGTGTATAAGTGTATAGAGTGTGTAAGTATATAGCGTGGATATGTGTGTATAAATGCACAAAGGGGGACAGAAAAATCTTTAGGAGAAATGTTTGGGCTAAGGCAGAGGGTAGAGTAGGGGTATAATAATACGATGGGGTAAAAGATTTTTTTGTTTAGTTTTACATTTAATTTAGATAGATTAAAGTACTGGATATAAAAATAGTTCGAAAAAAATTTTCCGAATTAGGATAGGTTTTAAAAATAATCAAAAAGAGAGAAATAATTGAAAATAATTCTTAGGAAATTATTTTTAGATTACAGATTAAAAAATTATTAATAATATAATTTAAAATAAGATTTACATGTAAAACTAGGATTAATTTAAATAACCTAATCTCTAGCAAAATTTTAACCTAATTAAATTTATACTTAAGCCGTCGAAATAATACTAAAAATAATAATACTTTTAAAATTAAACCCTCTAAATTAATAATAATAACTAATCATACGATTATTAATTTATAATTATGGTTTTAAAAAATGGGGTATTACAACTATGGTTGTTTGGTTGTTTCTTTTGCAGTTAATATCATCCTAGTCTCAATTGCTTATGTGTAGCTATTCAATTCCAATCTTGTTGTTATTGGGCCATCAATCATTTGAGTGTTCGCATAAAGTGGCCGGTTTTAACCATAGGGTGGCTAGTTTCAAAAGAGGAGACCATTGGTACCATAAGAGCAAGCTTGTCAGCAAGAAACTTACAAGTTACCGACACAATAGTTTCAATAGAGGACACTTAGCCCAACCTATGCATATCCAAGGGAGGATAAGGGAAGAACACAAGGGCCTCACCCATTGCCTTAGTGAAGAGGATAGACACCAGGTATTGGAGGATATCAAGGAGGATATAAAGGAGGACAGATAGGTGGCTAACTGAATGTCATCAACCAGGCAGAGGTTGATTGACACCTGGATGTAGTTATTGGTATACTCACCATCGTTTCATCATGAGTGCATTTGTTATTTGATTCGAATGCTTCTTTTTCATTGATATCTACTACATTTATTTCTAGAGGTGACTTACCTCTATCTTCTAGTGTAGTTATATTTGTGTTATTGCCTTTTGATGATAAATTGGATTTCATTTGGCTCTACTCAGGTGCACCCTTAGAGATAGACAGAATAGACTTCCTAGCGGACTTGGTCATGATAGACCTATAGGGGTTTGATGTCATCTTGGGGATTAATATGTTTGGGAGATACCAAGTAGTGATAGATTGTGAATAGGAGCAAGTAATGTTGTCAAGACCTTAGGGTGCTAGGGTATCCTATATAATATGCAAGCGTAAACTTATGCCAAAGGTTATATATGCTATACATTGTGTTCTTTTGTGCAAAGAGGTTACCACAAGTACTTTTGTAGTGTTTAAGAGTTGAACAAGGATGTGGAACCATTAGAAGAGATTACAGTTACCCAAGACTGTCGAGACGTATTTCCAAAAGAGATACGTAGCATGTTACTAGTGAGCTTAATCAACTTCACTATTGGGATAGTACCGAGGGTAGAGCCGGTACCAAGACATAATATTAGGTGTCTTTGGTAGAATTGTGGGAGCTGAAGCCTCAGTTAGAGGATTTGATGGCTCATAGGTACATTTGTCTGAGTATATCTCCATGGGCGCACTAGTTCTATTTATGAAGAAGAAGGATTTGAGCCTTCATTTTTATATTGATTATCAAGGACAAAACCACTTGAGGATGAACAACTGATATTTTCTCTCAACAATTGATGATGAGAATTTTTAGCCAATCCTCAATTATTTTGCATTTACATCCATCAACAATATTTTGATGTACTCTTAGAGCAGAGAGGAGCATGAGCAACACCTACGCACCATTTTGTCACTCCTTAGAGAGCATAAGCTATACCCCAAGCACTCTATGTTTAAGTTATGGATTCATGATGTTTTCTTTCTATAAATGTCATATTAATAGTTAGAGTTGCCATAGATCTGATGAAGATTGTGGCAGTTAAAGAGTGGAGGGCACTCACTAGTGTTCATATGGTTTGTAGTTTCTAAAGTTTAGCTGGGTACTATAGACATATTTTTTATGACTTCTTGAAGGTAACTCATCCCTTCAAGAATATTTTGAAGAATACTACGAGGTTTTAGTGGGATGATACCCACAAGGGTGCATTCTAGGATTTGAAGAAGCATCTAACTACATCATTGGTTTTGATTCTACCAATAAGATCAAGTTGATTCCAGGTCTATAGTGATGCGTTAAATCATGAATTAGGTTGTATAATGATGCAAAATTGTAAGACAGATCCTCATTCTTCTTAAAAGTTCAAAAAGCATGAGTAGCACTACTCAACACATGATTTAGAGTTAGTCATGGTTGTCTACATGTTGAAGATCTAGATACATTATCTATACATAACATCATATAGATTCTTCATTAACCATAAGAGCGTCAAGTATATATTCACTCAAGTGGAGTTGAATATGAGGTAGAGGAGATGGTTAAAGTAGGTAAAGGACTACTATATTGATTTGAACTACCACAAAAGAATTCAAATACTATATTGTTACAAAAGCCTTATGTAAGAATACATCATAGTATTTGAATTCTTGTGTAGTGGCTAATCGGTTGCTTGAAGAGCTTGGTGAGATGGGGATATAGCTGATTTAGTAGGGTGATTTGGATATCAATTTGGGTGCTTTGATGATTAGTGTGATAGTATTTGATGAGATCTAAGTGGGATAGACTAGGAAATTTAAGCTCTAGAGAATTCAACAAAATATATAAGACTATAAAGCTTAGGGGTTTCAGATTAGTGAGGATGGTAGTATTCACCACTAGGGTCATTGGTGTATATATTAGAGTTGTACTAATGTAAAGTGCTAGATTTTAGAGGAAGGTAATCATCTATTAACCAAGGAGGGGATAAGTTGTACAAGGCCTTGAAGTAGATTTATTAGTGGCCTCACATGAAGTGAGAGGTGGTAGAGTTCATTTCTAGATATATGACAAGTCAAAAGATCAACATACAGCATCATAGGATTACAAGGTTATCCTTGCCTTTGGATGTGCCAAAATGGATGTGGGACTCCATATCTATGGAGTTTATAGGTCGATTATCAATGAATCGCGACAAGTGTGACATTATTTGGGCCATCATGGAAAGGTTAACTAAATCAATAGTATTTATACTAATGAATTCAACCTAGAACTTGAATTAGTTGGGTGATGCTTATATAAGGTTCATGGTGAGAAAGGATGGTAGACCTATCGACATAGTCTCCAATAGGGATTTAAGAAACCTTTCGCAATTTTAGGAAGAGTTTTAGGAGACTATGGGTATAAAATTGAGGATGAGTATTGCCTTTTACCCAAATAGAGGTGGATAGAATTAGAGGAATACGCTAATACTCAAGGTTATGATACAGGCTTATGTTATTAATTTCCAAAGGATTTGGGAGGATCTTCTATATTTGGTGGAATTCTCATATAAGAATAGTTATCAGGCTTGTAGAGGGGTGGCACCTGTTAAGGCACTAAATGGAAATTATAGGAAACCTTTATATTGGAGAGACATTAGCAAGAATATTTTACGTGTATTGGACATGATCACAGAGATGAATCAACATATTCATTTTTTTTAGAATAAGATGTTGGCATCTCATAGTCGATAGATGAGCTATATGGAGAAGAGGCATCATAGTGATGGTTTAAAGGTAGGAGATAGGGTTTTGTTGAGGGTCTCGCCCACCAAAAGTGTGTAGAGATTTGGTAGGAAGGGCAAGTAGCTCCCAAGGTATATTTGTCCCTAAGAAATCCTCAAAAGTGTTCGAGAAATCACTTATCTTTTGACACTTTCACTAGAGTTTTCCTAAGTTCATAACATTTTCTATATCTCGTAATTGAGGAAGTACACTATATATCCTTCTCACGTTATCATGCCTAATGATATTAAGCTTGAAAATTCGTTATCCTACAAGGAGACACCGTTGCAGATTTTTGACACCGTGATATGCAAAAGTTGGATGAGTTTAGTTCCACTAGTAAAGATTCTCTGGAGCTACCACAAAGCGAAGGAGGCAACTTTGGTGATAAAGAAGGTCATGCAAGAGATGTAACACAAGCTCTTTAATAAAGGTGTGTTAAATTTTATTTTTTTTTTCTATTAAGGGATGGTACCTGATAGTATAGTATGACTCCATTAAAATTAACCACTGAGACAACATTTTCTTACATCCTATTTTTATCATTATCTCTAACTATGAATTTTGATTTCAGGGAGTCATCTTGTAATGGGATATTAATGTAATACCCCAAAATTTTATAAATTTTATTCTTGATTTATCAACATTTTTAAATTAATCTAAATTCTAATATCCAAACTATTTTATTTTAATATAAAAAAAATTTATAGATAATATTTTATATGTATTCCCAAAAATTTAATCCTAAACTTAAATCCTATTTCTAAACCTAATTATTCTCCTTTTTTCTTTTCTTTTCTCTTCTTTCCTTTTCTTTTTCTCCTTCCCCTTTTTTTTCCTTCCTTCCTCAAGCTTTGCCCTTCGTAGCCCAACCTTCCTCTTTCTTTTCCCATCTTTCCCATGTCGACACCTAGCCGAACCCAAGCTTGCATTTTTTTTTCTATTACATTTTCTTTCTCTCTCATCCATGTATCCTTCTTCCTCTCCCTTTCCTCTTTCCTCTTTTAGCCCAAACAAAACCTTACTAGCCACATGCATATTATCCTCCCTTCCTATTTGAAGCTAGGCAACCTCCCCTTCCTATGAAGGCTTCACCACTAACGTTTACACCACCAACCCAAACTAACTCATCCCTTACATCCTCTAGTAAGTTATTTCCCATGCTTTCTCCCTCACAAGCAAAACACCCCTTATTCCCATCCCCTCTCCCTCTTCCCTTCCTTTCCATTGACCTCAATGTTATGCACACCTGTATATATATCTATATCTATATCTATATATATAGATATGTGTGTGCAACACTCTTATTCTTCCTTTATTCTTCCCATTCTTTCCCTTTCTTCCTTTCCCGTTGAAGGGAGCCCCAAACTAGATTTTTCTTTCTTTCTTTCTTCTTATAGCCTCTCATTGCCTCTAGCTCTACCTCTTTTCCATTACCTATCTTGTCTGGCAAGCCTTATTTCCTGCCTCCACTCCTTGCCTTCTCCTCCTATACTTTTCCCTATAGTCAACCACAACCCCAAAATGCCACCTTTTACTGTATTTTCTTTATCCCTTTCTCCCCACACTCATTGCTAATATCACTACCAAGAACCACCACCTCCCTATCTTCCCTTCCTCCTCTCTTCCTAGTTGACCCAAAATTACGCTCACCACACTAAGTCCCTCAGTTTTTTCTCCTTTTCTCTTTCTCATCTGCTACCCTCTCTTTCCCCTTATATAACCATCAATGCCTCACTTCTATCCTCAACTGCTGCTTGCAAGCCATCACTCCCCAACCATTATTGACCAACACTAACTCCACCTCCTTTTATAACAAGCACCACCTCATCCCCACGTACCTTTTCCTTCCTTTCTCTCCCAATCACCAACCACAAAACCCTATATCGGCAACCACAATCACCACTACCACTCCCAAATGCAACTCTCATTGGTCCCAGCACCCCATTACATCCAACCTTGTTGTCAAACATCACCCCCATCCTTGACCACCACCACCTTAGCAACTACACCACTACCTCACTATTGTTATGCACTACCATAGCCAAACCTCCTACCTTTTAGTTATCTCTATTTTTCCTATCCCAATATTACCTTAGTTTTGGTTAGATTAAATATATTAAGTCTAATGTTTATATATTTTTATTTCTAGGAGATACCCTAGTCATAGTGGGGGAGGAAGCATAGGTCTTACATGCTGAGATACTGGAGTAGCTTCAGGAAGGTAATATATTTTGTGTGTAATGTGTATTTTGTATGATATCCCACATTTGATATTATTATTATGATAACACTTTATTGATATTTTTATAGTTTTTTCATATGGTTTGTCAAGGTAGGGAATGATTTTATGTTATATGGTAAGTGGTATCTTGTTGATATAATGAATGTTGGTAACACTCCCTAGTGGGACTCATTGTTTTTTGTGAAAATGAGCATTTTTGCTATTTTAGAGGTATTTTTGGTCAAAATGGGTTAAAAATGAGATATTTGGCATTTTAATGTGTTTAATGGATTAGAATTTAATAAATATGTCTTGTGAAATATTTGGAGTGATTATGAATGTTTAAAGGTCAATAAATGAGAAGAAGGGCTAAAGCGGGTTTTGGATATATTTTATTAATGGAAATTTAAGAATGTGTATTAAATTTTGTGGTCATATGAGTATGATAGGAAAATTTATGCTTAAAGTGTGACCTTAGGTTTTGGAGAAAATTGTTGATAGTAACCCTAATGGTAGGCTAGTATCACGTGTGTAAATTATTGAACTTTAGCCATGATTTTTGGTATGTTATTAATATGATATTTTAATTATGGGTATTGAAAATGGTGATAAAAATGAGTATAAAGCAAAAATTTATGGTTGTCTTATGAAAATTAGGGTTTCTTAGGTGGCCTGTGGCCTTTTCTTTAAAGAAATGTGTGAGTATTCATGTAGTTGTTCTTTGTTTGTTTAATATGATTATGTTTATAAAAGTTTGTTTTTCTTTGCATACTATAAATGTGTATGTATAAGGACCTTGATAAATGCCACCTTCAATAAGATACTATTCATTTAAAGTGAAAGATTATGTGAACCGGGGATGAGGTGTTGTTTGTCTATTCCACGGGACATTAATAGTGGCCTAGATGTATTTTTCTCTAAGAGGTATTTATAACCATTCCATTAGTTTAAGAATAGTGGAATTCTCAGGCTCGATTTAAACGATAATATGATAATGAGAAAAGAATAATGAATAAGACATTAGTCATTTAAATAGTGAAAGATTAAGTGAGTTAGAACCTAGATCATTTTCATCGAATGATAATAGTGGCTCAGTGAGTGTTTTTCATTGAGAGGTATTTTAGATCATTCCATTATTTTAAGAATAGTCTTCAAGTACATTTTTTCTTAAAAGACGCTTTGTGCTTTCCACCAGACAATAATCGTGGCTCAAATGTTTTGTTCCTTAGAGGTGCTTCAAACCATTCTACCGACTTAAGAATAGTAAGGTTCCTAAACTCAACGTATTAAAAATATAGATTTACAATTTTAAATATGATGGATTTCTTGATTTCGTATTATATTACTGATGATTTCTTATTTTGACATATTTTATACCATTATAATCTTAGTTTTTAGTATTTTATTTAAGAAATATATGTGAATAATTATAATGTTATGCTTAAGTGATAATCATTGTATAAATTTTATTATTTAAGCTAAAATGATATAAATTAAATAAATTTATAGTATAATATTATTTATTAATTTTTTTAATTTTATTTTATGGGTAAATTTTAAATAAAAGAAAAAAGGGGTTGGTCCTTTTGACAAACGGCCCAAGGACCCAAGGCGCATAGGCTTGAAAACAAAGAAAAAAAAAGTTTGGTGCGTATAAGGAAAAATGGAGAGCTGACGTGAAAAGGGAAGAAGAGAAAGAAAATTCTGACGGTAGTGGAGTAAAGAAGTGATGTAGAAGTACGGATGGCAACGGGGCGGGTCGGGGACGGGGACCCCATCCCCATCCCCGAACCCGATAAGGAAAATATCCCCGAACCCGACCCGATCCCCGTTTAATTCTTAACGGGGAATCCCCGACCCAATCCCCGCGGGGATGCAATCCCCATACCCGCCCTGATCCCCTATACCCGATCCTCGATCCCCGATAATATCCCCGATCCCCAATAAACTCTCAAATCCCCGATCCCCGATAAGATCCCCGATCCCCTATAAACTCCCAAATCCCCGATACCCGTTACCAGGTCCCCGATCCACGATAAGATCCCCAATCGGGCCAATCCCCTATAAACTCCCAAATCTCCGATACCCGTTACTAGATTCCTGATCCCCGATAACCGCCCCAATCCTCGATACTTGTTAACCGTTCCCAATCTCCAATACCTGCGTCCTGTAAGCTGAAGAAAAAATAACTTAGAAAAATGAGGAATAATTTTAAACCATTTATAGCTTGATCCGCAAGCAACCATGAATACCTATAACCTCAACGGCTTACGGCTCAACCTGTGCAGATTTCAGAATTCCTAAAAAAAAATAATGTCCGCAATGATAATTTTGTAATTCTTATGCCTGGAAAAACAATCCTAATTCTAAAACATAAATTAATCAACCTGATTAATAATTAAAAATAAAAAATAACACAATAACTTTAGCTTATACAATCCATATTCGATAGACTATTCTAGAATAAAATAATGAAACCATAATGTATCCGTAGAAATTACAACGGATAACTCACAAATTACAAATAAATAAACATACAAGTAACAAGTTTTGCATGATAATTGATAAATGACAACACTTCAAGCAATGCCAAAAATTGAATGGGTTGAGACGATAGACATCTTCATTCTTCTATCAAAAATATTTTGCACCGCATCCGCAATTCCGCAAATTATCTTTATCAATCATTACATCCTGTATTCCTGTATAAACAGTAGGCTATGCTCACAATCATTAAAGGAATAAAATAAATATCTAGGATTGTACATTTTCAGCAATATAATTAGTTTACAATTTAATAGACTTACATATTCATAATGGATTTAGAAATCCATAAATCATGTCAAATCGCTCCCCGCAGTGTTGCTCTTATCAGTATACACCTCTGTTGCCTACAATTTGTATTGAAGGTTACACACACACACATATATATAATAGACATATATATATATATATGCATATATATATATATATATATATATATATATATTACTTTATTCTTATATCTACATTGCTATGTAAAAAATATATGTAGACTCAAATGTATCAAAGATCATTATTTAGTCAAGCTCAACCAAAAAAAATAATTATATTTTCTGGTATAATTGTATAAATAACTCAGCCATAATAGCTAAACTAAAAGACATTCCACCATTTTATATTTTTTAAGGTTTTCGTAACAGCCCATAATATTCCTAAAATCTCATACATCCATCCTCACTCAACCCATAATGTACATGTATGTATATATATATATATATATTATATGATTTATATGATATAACCCACATATTTTTACATACAACAAGGCCAAGAAATAAATAAATTACCTCTATATCAGCATCAACATCATCATCAAATTTTTGACACTCCGAAGTAGCTGTAGAGTTTGAAAGAAAAAAAAATAGCAAAATAAGCAAATAATAATATTTACAATAAATAAAACTTACAGAAATAACTAAAAATATAGGACAATACCTTCAATTTCACTCCATAACCAATCCCGAGTACACATCAAAGCCTCTATGGTGTTAGGATGAAGCCTACTTCGATGAGCACTTATAACCCTCCCACTAGTGCTAAACGTTGATTCAGAAGCAACAGTTGTCACAGGAATAGCCAACACATCCTTAGCAATATTTTGCAAATTGGGATACTTGTAACCATCCATCTTCCACCAATATAAGATATCAAAATTAGCAACGGTCCTTGGTGTAAGAGGATCCTCCAAGTACTGATCTAACTCCGACTTTATAATTTCAATACTAGAATTGGACTCCATGAATCTTTCTAGTCTACCACCCTTAGGAATTGGAGGCTTCGAAGAAGAACAATCTCGTGACCCTTGATGGACAACATGATATTGCTGAGATTTCTTCTTATATTCTTCAATTAGGTCACTTGCTACTTTTTTCACATCATTAGTCTTCTCCAAAGACTCATCACCATAGACACGAGGGTAATATAATTGAATAGTCTTTAACTTATACCTAGGATCCAAAATACTTCCAATCACAAACAAACAATTTATCTTATCCCAATACTTGTCAAATTTCTCTTTCATATTACTTGCCATACTTCTCACCCTAATCTCATTTGAATTGATCCATTCATCAATTGCCAACTTAATCTCACACATAGTAGGGAAGAATAAATTCATGGTGACATACTTAGTCCCTGAAAACAACTCCGTTGCATCATAAAAAATCTCTAATTTAGAAGCACTATCAGTCACATTTTGCTAATCTTCTTTGGTGGGAACTTGCTTATATAAAGGCTCACACTGCTTCAAACAATAAAACACATTTATATTGAATTGTAGTGTTGAGCATTAAATATGTAGAGTTCCACCGAGTCTTACAATCAATTTCTAGCTTCTTATTGCATTGAATTTTCATATGCTTAGCTATTTCAACAAATTTTTCATCTCTTTTTGGAGTTGTTGTCCAAAATGCAACACTGTAACGGACATTTTCAATAGTTTCTGTAATTAATTCTAATCCATCCTTCACAACTAGATTCAATATGTGTGCAGAACAACGCATATGAAACAATCTTCCTTCTAAGATAAGTGAACTCGGATGAAGCCTTTCCAAAATGATATCAACCATAGCGTCATTGGAGGTGCAATTATCGATTATCAAACTAGAACACTTACTATCCAGATTCCAATCAAATAAGCAACCAACAAGACAATTTGCAAGTACCTCGGCCGTATGCGAACATGGCATGTACAAAAATCTAATAAAAAAAACAAAGTTTAGTAATTAATTTAGTTTATGTGTAGATTTTTCTTGTAAAACACATAGAGTTTACCTAACAAGCCGACTTTGAAGCTTCCATGAATCATCAATGAAGTATGTTGTGATAGCCATGAATCCCCTTTTCTGATTACTTGAAGTTCACATATCGCTTGTCAATGCTATGCGGCTTGCATTTGTCTCCAACAACTTCATAGTTCTCTCTTTCTCAACATCAAACATTTTCAGGATATCACTTTTGATTGTGTTCCGAGAAACCACTTTAAATAATGGTTGTAAAACATGAAGGAACCTTCGAAACCCTACATGTGTAACCATAGACAATGGGTACTCATGCAACACAATCATTTTACCAAGCTCCTCCCTTGCATGATCTTGGTTAAACTGATATGTACTAAGTTTTGATGACCCATCAATGGACTTTGTTGGATTTAAAAGACATTGTGTCATGATTGCTTGTTTTTTGTGTACACATGTCTTCAAGTGATCATGTAGATGCTTAGTACCATTCTTACTCTCTCCTTCCAAATGCTTCTTACAATAGTTACAAATTGCTTTCCATTTCCCTCCAACTAATTTTCTTTCGAAATGATCACATACAACTGATCTTCTTTTTCTTTTTTTGGCACTATCCGCATCCATGATTTCAGTATTTTCATCATCAAAATTCTAATTTGACACCTCCACATTAGCTTCAATATTCTCATCTTGACATGTTTGTGCTCCACTTTCTCGAGTTGGAGCACTTTCCATAATACTATCAACCTCTTTTTCAATGTTTTCCATCTGTTTATTAAAAATAATAGATATTAATAACCCATACATCCCTATAAGTTTAAAGAAAAATATGTGATATAACTTAACTTATATTGTAGAAAAACAAATCATTATGAAAGATTAGGAAAGATTGATTATTTGTGTTTTTCACTTGGTTAGTTAGTTTTTCTAATTTTCAAAATAATTTCAACTCGAGTTTTTTTAATTATTTGTTTAGGTTAAACCTTTCAAGTGCATCTGTTTTGAAAGGTGTAGTTATTATTTTGAATATTATTGTTTTGCTGTTTTGCATATTATTATTTTGCTATTTTGAAAGGTGAGATTGTTACTTGATAATAACACACATGCTGATTTTGCAAATTTGAGAATGTTTGGTAAATAATCTCCGGACTCAAGATTAAATAAAATGATGCACAAATTTATTTGTATTTTATGACAGTCTATAACAAAGAGTGTAATAATTATTTTTCATTTGTCCTCTAGATCTTATACATCTCAGCTTGGTACCAGTAATATATCTTATACATCTAAACAGAAACCAATAATATTTTTCCACCTAAATACAACAAAGTTGGGTTATGGATAATTCTTTATCTTCTTCATCTCCAAACATGCTGTCTCTGCATATATGGAGATAGGCAGATAGCAGCAGCATATATGGACTATGGAGAGGCGTAAAGAAGCAGCAGCAGCAGCATATATGCCTCAATGGGTTAAGGTTATAGACTTACAGGTCAATGCCTCAATGGGTTAATGCCTTAACCTATATATAGGAGCAGCAGCATATATATGTATATAGCAGCAGCATATTATTTTGCTCATTGTCTAATAATATATATATATATATATATATATATATATATATATATATATATATATATATATATATATATATATATATATATATATATAGCAGCATGAACATATATGGAAATAGCAGCAAGAAGAAGAAAAAGGAATTAGAAAGGAAAAGTTAATCAATAAGACTTACCTCCCTTTAATTTCTGTGCATAAATTCTTGATAACACCAAACCAAAAATGGATAACATACACATGACATGACTGCTTCCATAATTATGCAGTGACATTTCTTTTCTAGGTGAGTGATAGATCTAATCTAAACTAAAATAAACCCCAAAAGAAAAAAACCTATACCATATTCATATAACCATACAGAGTAGATGCTGCAAGGAGTTCAACCTTTTATATTTCATGTACATCTTTTTTTCTTCCTATTTTTAAAACCATTGCCTAATGGACTGAATTTATTTTTTATGAGAAGCAAGTTTGTGACAATAACTTGATCTTTGTGAATGTTGTACTACTATATATCCTTATGTTATCAAATGCTTTATCATAAGCGTGGATTTCAAGGTTTTTTTTTCTTTTTCCTAAAGCTTTAATTCACAATTTTGGCATGAGCTTATGTCACGTGTATAGATTACAATCATGCTAAGCAAAAATCCAATAAGAAAGAATCCACGCTAACTTATCTTCATATAGCATCTTCACTTAATTATTCTAGCAGTTTTTTTTCTTCATTTTCCCTTGGTCCCCTTCTCCCTTTACAGCTGCTTCTATTGCCCCAAATCTAAATATTTCCTTTCCGACAATCTATTAAATTGGACCATAACAACTACTATATCTGGTCATACCTAGAATCCTTCATCCTAGTTGATCTGCCATCATCTAGGCCATACCTGCTACAAGACCTCAATCATACAAGATAACAAGAACACATAACAATTAACAACTTCCCTCAATCCCTCAAAATAAAAAATGAAGCTGAAACAGGGGCAAATCATCAGCATTCACCAAACCGTAAATAATCAGCATTCACCAAAGTAAAATAAGGAAGAAAAAGATAATCAGAAATTCAGAAACCTTGAACTCAATTCCAATTCACCAAGTTGAATGCCCTAAAGTCCAAACAATTGAAACAACCATCACCTGATTCACCTCACAACAGAGAAAGTCAAAGATGAACGAAAACTTTCCTTAACTATATTTGTGCGAGTGCTGGAACTCTGCAACGAAAACAATTTCTGCCACACAAAAATACAGAAGAAAAAATCAAACAAAGCAAAACAACTTTCATGACCCAAATTATAAGCTACTGTAGATAAAAACTTAAAAAGACAGCACCCTCACACTCACCGCTGCTAAATTTAGTGATTGCAGCAGTTGCTTAATATTATTAGATAACATCATTAAACCAATTTGTCTTGTTTGAGCATTATATTTTGATTGTTTGTTACTTGATGGAGTAAAAATTACATATCTTTTGGCTTGATACTTTTGACCTACAATCCTAATCTTTGGCATATTAGACAACATATATGGCTCTAGATCTTATAAATAGGGTTGTTACTGGTTTATCAAATTTAATTTTCTTTTGTACCATATCTTCTCCTTTAGAATGATCAATACTTTCTTTAGTACTATTCAAATCTATTGCCTTATTTTTCTTAGCAACATTATCATTCTTATATTGATTGGCATTATGCACAAAATTCATATACGGTGTAAAAGCAAATTCTTATGTGGCCATTTTATCATCAAATATCATTAAATTACATCCTCTCAAGATTGGGATGAATTCCATTCTTATAAAATTTAGAAGACTTATTGTTATTATACAATAAAAAAAAAGAAAATAATAAACTACATTTATTCAGCTTAAAGAGAAAAGGCTGGCGGTTTTATGATATTGAAACTAAAATTAGTTCACATACCTTGCTTCTTTCTTCCTACCACTTGCCACTAGCATCAATTGTCTTTTTATTTAGATCCCACCCTTGTCCGGTTTCATAGTTTTTCAAAATTTTCCACACCTTGTATTGCTCAAGCATCCAATCTATATCATGTTTCATTTTATTTTTGAATAAGATTGCATCCACTTGATAAATAAAATTCATGTATGGCCGAATCCCAATGTTTCAGAAGGTCACACGAGGGTGCTATCAGCTATGGAGGAGGCAACTACACGAGGTCCGTGACAGTGACGAAGAGGAAGGCTGGAAGAAGGAGGGTTACAGTCTTGCAAAGCCAAATGAATTAACGAAACGACGACGGGGACTGGGAGTCAGGGGCCTCAGAGCGACGGGAAAAAAAAAGGTTAAGGTAATAAGGTTACAGACTTACAAGTGCGGCCGTGCGGACAACCAACAACGTCACAGTGGAGAGGCGACTCAGGCGAGAGCGGCGGCCTGCGTGCAGCATGCGGCGGGACTACGGGGTGCCAACTGCCAAAGCCAAACGGGGGTCGGGGAGTCGGGGAGGAAGAATGGAAGATCGAAGACACTTAGACACAGACTCACAGGTACAGGTTGTGAGATTGAGATTTGGCCTGCCCGCCCCAATCTCAATTTGGCAAAATATGAAAATTGAAAATTTTGAATTCGGGGCGGGTTTGGGGACGGGGACCCCAAACCCATACCCGACCCGTCCCTGAATTAATCCCCGAAAAAATCCCCGACCCTGAACCCAATCCCCGAAATACTTCCCCGAACCCGAACCCCAACAGGGAGTCCCCGACGGGGCCCCGAACCCGTGGGGAAAATTGCCATCCCTATGTAGAAGAAATGAAAAAAGGGCAGAAGAAGGGCCCCGCCAACGAAGTAAACAATTAAAAGGGGAATAGCCGTATAAGATCGAGGAGGCTACTCACAAAGAAAACACAGAGCCAACGTCACTAGCAGCAGAAAAGAAAAAGAGAAAAGAGATGCAAGTGCACAAGGAGCAAGGACAATCAGCAAAGAAATATAAGGACAATAGTAGTCAGCGTCATAGTAGACAAAAGAAACAAATAACAGCGGCGCAACAAAAAAAATCAAGGCATAAAAAGAGAACAAGCGTCCGCACTGGAAAAAAAAAGGAAAAGAAAAAAAAGAATTTTGCATTAGAATCAAGACTATTGAGAACAAAGAAGAAGAAAAGAAAGAGAAAATTAAACCTAAAAAAATTTATTCAGATGAAATTAGAAACTTTTTCACTTGAATAAATTTTTAATCTTTCATCTACAATTAAATCTGGTCATATCTTTCTCTGTTTTTAATTTATATTTTTTATATATATTTTTGTGTAATAAATTCGAGCATTATGATTGGCTGATTATTTATTGGTGGGGAATGGATTGAAACCCTAAATTATGGTTTGAGATATGATTTTATTTTTCTTTATTTTATGAGATTGTTCTTTGACTCGATTTTAATTACTATCCTTTATATATGTGATTCTGTCAAGTATAATTTATATTGTTCATGCCTTATTTTGATTTCCTCATAGTGATAGTATGTAGGATTATTTTCCTACTAGGTGGCTATATAAATACAGTAGAATTTATATGCATAAATTGTAGCTAGATTAGATGATAATTCACCTAATAGTTTTGTAATTCTAACCAAAGTACTAGAGCGTTTAGATATGTACGGGAAAAAGTATGAAAATACAATTAGATATGCTTGTTATACTAGTTTGGGTACTTAAATTGACTTCCTTCTGATTATACTTAATGAACTAAGTATAGTTAAATATAGGAGCTACTTGTTGTTACTATACTGCTAGTATTTAATAGGGCTCCTATTGGCGCTTTATCATATTAAATATTGTAGAGATGTAATATTAGGGGTATGAACCTACTTTTAGTGTACAACTTGGTCAATATCTTTGTCATGATTAAATATTAACTTAGAAATTATTATTATATTTTGACCTAATCTAGTAGTGGATTTCAATTTTCCTAGTATCTTTATCATACTTGTAGTAAGTCATTATTTTTATTATTTTATTTATTTTATTTATTACTTTTTAACTTTAAAACCCCCATTAGTGTTTTTCTAATTTATTTATTTTGTGTGATTTAAGGTGCATATTTTTATTATTTTTAAGCTAGTTAAACAGAGGTGAACCCTCTTAATCCTCGGTATAGAATGATACCCTTATTTACCGATACTATAATTATCAACAAGAGGGTTTAAATTGTGTGTTGGATATGGCTAGACTAATTTTTAATGTCGTTACCAAGGATTGGTTACATTGCCTTTATTTTACTTACATTTTATTTTATTTTATTTTGTGTATTTTCTAGTGCAGGTTACTCTGTTAAAGTGTTTTTCTTCTTTCAGGTATCTACTAATAAATGCATATAAGAGGGAAACTACAAGGAGAGCTGATACCAATGAACCTTGAGTTAGAGAGATCCATTCAAGCACTTAGGAAGTTAAGAATTTTTAGTTCTCCTTCATCACCAAAACATGAAGACAAGCATTTTGGTTTTACATCATCACCAAAAGAGCCCGTCTACTTCACTCAAATGGTAGCTAATAAGAGTTTATGGGAGCTAGCAACCCATAACATAGCTGAAGTTGTACCTATATGGATAGGCTACCCTAAGCCTACTAATGGGAAGGAAAAGGACTTTGAGCTAAAATCTAGCCTAATTCATCATCTTCCAACATTCCATGGGACCCAAAGCAAAGATCCAAGTAAATTCCTAAAGGAATTCTAATTTATATGTGTCTCCATGTGCCTCAAAAAGGTTGACCTTCAAATCTTGAAACTCAAGGAATTTCCATTCACCTTGATGGATGGTGCAAAAGACTAGCTTTATGAACTACCAATAGGGCAAATTTACTCATGAGACAACTTGCCTAGGGATTTCTTAGACAAATACTTTCCAGCATCATGTGTTATAGTACTGAGGAAGAGGATCACAGGTATCCAACAAGAGGTTAATGAAACATTCCATGCATACTAAAATAGGTATAAGGCCTTGCTATCACAATCGCCACAACATGGGATAGGGGAAGAGTATTTGTTACAATATTTTTATGAGGGTGTCACTCCACTAGAAAGGAATACGTTGGATGCAACATGTGGTGGCTCTTTAATGGATAAAGATCCCATTTTAGCTCAAAGCCTATTAAAGAACCAATCCTCCACTACACAAAAATACAATGGTCTTTCCACCTATGCAACATTAAATGAGGTAAGTATAAATTAATCTGATGATAGACTAAATTAACTCACTAATCTTGTTGCAAAGATTGTAATAGCTACCGGAGCTATTACCACATATGGAGCGTGTTCAACAATAGGGCATCCGAGTGAGAAATGCCAATAGATGATTGGAGCAGAAGATCATGTGCAAGCAAACTCTATTTTATTTTCAAATACTTATCATCCAGGTATGTACAACCATCCTAATTTCTATTAGAAAGATAATAATAATGTTCTTAATCGTCCAAGTTTCAACAAAGTGGCACCAGTTTTTTTTTTATCAAAAACCACAAGGAGGATCTTCTCAACCTCAAGCTCCTACTACTGATAAATATGATAAGATGTTTGAGATGTTGACAAAAAGATTGAATCAGCTGATACAGAGTCAACTAAACATGGGAAAAAGAGTGGTAAATAATGAAAGGCAGATGGGAGAAGTGGTCACTACACTAAATCAATTACATGATCCAGGGAAATTATATAATAGCACCATACCCAATCCAAAGGGAAAATTTGAATTTGCTAATGCAGTGGTAATCAGGAGTGGTAAATCATATGAGAATAATTTAACCAAAGCCAATGAGAATCTGGAGCACTTGGAAGAAGACCCCGCTACAAAAAAAGGGGAGAGCATAAAGAAGCAAGAGAATAAAAGCAGGAACCGACAAATGACTGATCAACCCACTATTAGACTAAAATTTGTGAGCTTTTTGAATGGCAAATCCTCAACCATTCTAAATAATATTTTTACTAACCCTATTTCTACAGCTCCTTTTCCTTGCAAGTTATCCAAATCGAAGAAGTGCAAGAGTGATCAAGCTATTTTAGATACGTTCAACAAGGTGTAGATTAACATTTCATGCAAGAAGCTATTAAGAAACTGCCAAAATATACAAAAATTGTAAAGGTGTTATGCACCACAAGGACGAGATTACAGGAGAAGGAAGTGGTTAGAATGAGTGAGCAATTGTCAGCAGTCATAAAAAGGAAATTACCTCTAAAGTGCAAGGACCTTGGGAGCTTCACCGTCCCACGTGTGATCAGTAATAACAGGTTTGAAATGAGATGCTAGAATTAGGTGCATCGATTAATGTCATGCCATATTATATTTATCCATCATTAGGTCTAGGAGAGATTAAAAAGGATAATGTTATCATTCAACTTGCCAATCACTCTAATGCATTCTCTAGGGGGCTTGTAGCAGATGTTCTTGTGCAGGTTGCTATAATTATATTTCTGGCGGACTTCAACATGTTAGATATAGAGGAGAGTAGCTCAAGTCCGATTCCATTTCTCTTGGGAAGGCATTTTATAATAACCCCTTACACAAAGATAGATGTTCATATTTGTTCTCTTACTATAGAGTTTGATGGAAAAGTCATAAACTTCAACATTTTTTAGGCCATGAGGTACCCAATGGATAACTATTCTTGTCATACTATTAACACCATTAATCTTTTGGCGCAAGATTACCTCAAGGAGGATGAGGAAGACCCATTGGCAATCAATCTTATGATAAGCTTAGGATTAGATGGGAAAGGGGAGATATTTCTTCAAAATAGATAGAGGCGATACTTTCCCCACATGTTGTGCATATCATAGCACACATGGAGGCGAACCCTCCAAATCGATATGGATCCCCTCCTCTTTCAATTCCTTTAGCTATCAATTACCTGATACCTTCTGTGATTCAGGCTCCCACATTAGAGCTCAAGCCATTGCCGGATCATTTAAAGCATGCATAATTAGAAGATAGAGATACCCTTCCAGTGATCATATCTTTAGAGTTGGCCGAGGAGTAAGAACACAAGCTATTGGATGTCCTTAAAGCTCACAAAACAACTATTGGATGGAAATTAGAAGACATAAAGGGGATAAGTCCTACATTGTGTCTACATCACATACTTCTTAAAGAAGGAGCCAAGCCAAATTGCGAAGCCCAACACAGACTTGATCCTCCTTTGATGGAAGTAGGCAAAAGGAAATAATCAAGTTCTTGGATTGTGGAATCATCTATCCGATTTCAGACTCTAAATGGGTGGGACCTATTATGGTGCTACCTACTGTAGCAAAAAATGAGGAGAATGAGCATTTCTCACAAACGATAGTAACCGGGCACCCGATATGCATTGATTGTAGGAAGATGAATGCCATGACAAGGAAATATCACTTTCCACTACTATTTATTGACCAAATGCTTGAGTTATTGGCCGGTCATGCCTACTATATCTTCCTCGATGCGTACTCCGATTACAACAAAATTTACATAGCAAATGAGGATTAAGAGATGAAAACTTTCATATATCTATTTGGCACATTTACTTCTCAACACATCCTCTTTGGCCTATGCAACACCCCTGGTACATTCCAAAGATGTATGGTTAGTATTTTATCTAATTATATAGAAAATATTATTGAGATTTTTATGGATGATTTTAGTGTATTTAGTGATACTTTTTATTCTTGTCTCGATAATCTGACTTTAATCTTAAAACTATGCAAAAAGAATAACCTTTTAATTAATTGGGAAAAGTGTCATTTCATGGTGACATAAGGAATCGTACTTTGTCATATTGTTTCATCTAGGGGGTTAAAAGTTGATAAAGCTAAGATAGATTCTATGCATTACATACCCTCTCCCACTTGTGTTAGAGAGGTGCCTTCTTTTCTTATACATGTTGTGTTCTACAGACGATTCATCAAGGATTTCTCTAGAATTGCACGTCCATTGACATGCCTTTCGTAGAAGGATGTACCTTTTGATTGCAGCAAGGAATGTGTAACACCCCCATTTTTAGTACTTAAAAATTTTATTTTGCAGAAGCGTTAATTACCAAAGATAATGGCTATTATCGCCTATTATCGCCACACTTAGCACAAGTCTGATTCCAATTGATAGACAAAAATAAGGCATTTAGACTAAGAAGAAGGGTAATAAAATATTTCATGAACAAGGAAAACTGTATAGAGGCTCGTAGACCATGGTAGTACTAAAATGTGTAACTCAAGCAGTATGATAGGAATTCTTAAATGAAGTTTATATGGAAATATATAAAATACACCAAGCTAATAGATCTCTCTCAACAAAAGGAATTATGCCAAAAAAATGTTTATAACCAATTATTAGAAAATTAGAGTAATAATATATTTATGTTATCTTTAAAACTAACTAATTAAGTGTAGGTTTTGGCCAAAAGAGATTTATCATATTATCTAGTAATCATTTTACAAAATAGGTGGAGTGAATGCCTTAACAAAAATTACCAAAAAATGAACAACAGAGTTTATTAACAAAAATACTATATAGATGGGTACAAAATATAAAAGTTGATAATTATGACTCATCATCACATAAATAGAACTAATAAAAATAATGAAAGTTTGGAGTCCCTTAGATAATTATAAGTGATTATGGTTAATAATTAGACAATAATGAACATAAGTAATTCTATGAAAACTAGAAAATTAGTTGTAGAATCGTGTTTGTAGCTCATCCACGGGTAAATTACTTTAAAAAAAATTCATATAAGACACTTAGGATTATCATTATGAATTCCTGACTAGTTTTAAAATAGTTTAACGATCAGGCCAAACATGAAAAAAAAATACTAAGAGAGTTGAGGCACCGGTTGAATGGGGTCAAGCAAGGCTAGGTGGATAAACTTTCGTGATTATTGTGGGTTGCAAGACAATTCCCAAAAAAAATCTAATGAATAAAATTCATTTTGGTTTAGATTTTGGATTTGAAGTAATTTTACCAATAGAAATCGAAACGAGTTCGTATAGAATTAGTCAATAAGATCTAGAGTTAAGGAAAAGGCCCTAAAAATTGGGAAAGATCTATTGGAAAAATAAAGAGAAGTAGTTTACATGCAGCTTGTTAAATATAGAAAACATGTAGCTAAATGTCAAAAAAATATGAATGGTGGTCTATGACTCAGCAATCCTCCCCGTGTCCCATGTCATACTACTACTGCATAATCTATGGTGGAGGAGGTTACTGCGAATGCTGCTACTAATCATGTTGTTACACAAGCTCAATCAGCATAATAAAAGCATCTTCCAACTTTTTAGTGCTAGCTACACTAGAATCTTCCATAGTAGCTTACAAGGCAAAAAACCTTTTAGGAAGAAATATATTAGCTTACTAACAAAAAACACATATTTTAACAATACAATCTAGCTACCCAATATACACCCACTCACATGGGTATTTTAGATTATCACAAATATTTACACATAAATGGAAAAAGAATGTTAAAACTCTTAGGATTCAAAACCAAAGCCCTGATTCCAACTCATAATACCTCAATTTATTAAAATGGAATGTTTTTTTTTCTGAATTTAGTTTGTAAATGAAAATACATGGGTATTACTATCATGTTTTTTACAATTTTAGCTCTCTCACCTTCCTTAAATAGACAATAAGGCTAAAACGTTCAAAACAAAGGAAATATAAATATAATACACACACACGTACATGCGCGCACACACACACACACACACGCACAGAGTGAAAGGAGAAAGAATGTACATATATAAAATAGCAATCCAAAATGCCGTAGAAGTCTAGAAAAAAGAGACATAGAGAAGGAGATAACAATATTGAAGAAAAAGAATATCAGTATCTAGATAAAATTAGACCCCATAAGGTGTAGCAAATACCCCTATTCTATCCCTTATTCCCTCATGCAAACTCTACAAAATCAGCAATGACTTTACTGACATTGATCTCCACTAAAGTTGTTGAAAAAAGAGCATATTGATAATAACATGAAATCTACTAAAAGAGAATAACATGAAGTAGTAAAAAAACATGGGAACATGCTTGGGGCAAGCGAAAATAGTAACACATGATATCACATGAAAAGATTACATTAACATCAAGATTATAACATTAACTGCTAAAATCAAAGAAAATCACACATATATGGGGTCCACTAATATGTGCATATTGTATGATATTATATCAAGTATTTTGAAACAACTTGCTTTAATTATTATAACTACTTCAACATTTTCCTTCACTTTTTATCTATTAACCTAATTTTGTAGAAAAAGATGGAATGAAGGTAATTTTGGCAAATAAAGAAGGGAAAGGAACATAATATGAGAAACAAAGCCAGGAAATATAAAAATTTGCATGTATCATCATGAAAGACTATAAAAGAGAATTAATATGTTCAAAAATCAACATAATGCAATAAAGAAGCAACATATATAAGTGTCGTGCATTTATGAAATCTGAACCATATTTCTTGATTTTGCCTCCCACGTGATTCATTAACTCATCTCACATCCATATTAGTAAATATGGTCATTATTCTATATATAATACATATCTTAGGCTGATCTATAAAATTTAAGAATATTTCCATCAACCTTTTGAATTCATTTTCATTATTTTCAAGTGATTAAGGCTCTTATGTTAGATTTAATTCATTTTTTAGTTCGTTTATTTGTAATGGAAAGATTGAAGATCATGGTGTTTGCATTGATGTAGTATCCAAGTTCTTTATATCCTTTATTTCATTCAAATATTTTTGTTCTTTAATATAGGGCAGGATTTATTTCATTTCGTTTAATATAGTTCATATTCTTTGTTTATTTAATTGATTTTTGTGACTCTATGTAATTTAATTCAATCTTTGTTACTTCACTCATCTATTTCAATTGGAGTTATGATGTTTATGTGTTTAGATCATATGCTTTCATGTTTTATTAATATGCTAGGCTAGGATAGTATAGGGTAGGAGGATATGTGGAAGTAATGGGATAATTAATCATGAGATATGAATTAAATTTAAATGTGTTTTATACTTTTTGTTAGATTAATAAAGTAATATTAATTATCACAAATCTAATATTATGACATTTATCTAGATTAGATTGCTAAACTAATGCTAAGGAATTATAGATAATCTCTAATTATTAACATATTCATCCAGAAGTAGCAAATAGATAAGTTTATTTATAAAGAAGTATTTAATTTAATCTATTTTATTAATCTTTAGAACTGCATAATTTGAGTTGATGGTAATTATGGCTTGAGTTAGCTGCTTCATAATTGTTAATATTGCCATGAATTGAATCTAGAGATATTATCCTAAGTTATTAATTTCTTGGATAATAAATCATATGTGGACTTTAGTTTATTTGTACAAAGGATTTGTTAGCACTTGAATGTGTGCGAGCTTCTATAGGTTAACATAAAAATAAAAAAAAAATTAATAAAAAAAAGAACTCCATGGCCATATTATTTGATATTCGGTTCATATTTGATAAGGTCATTTTTCTTTACTATGCCACATTGCTATTCCCACAAATTATAACCATGCTTTAAATAATTTGTTATCTTTTTGTCACCTTTGCCTAATTTTCTTGCTATTACTCTCTTGATTTATATTTTGCAGGATTCGTACAAAACTATATAAAACCAAGGAAGAGAGGTAGAGATTTGGAAAAATAAATCTTCATCATAGGTTTTGAGGGAAGAAAACCTAAGCTAGCATGCAAGAAAGAAGAGCATAAGAAGCTAATGAGCCGAAAAGAGAATGAAAATAGTCAGTTACAAAGACAAAGTAAACCTGTACACAAGCACATCACAACCTTGATGATCTGTGCACAAGCATTTGTGAATTTTGTAGACACATGTCTTGGCTTTGTTGTGCTAGCATACCCATGCTCAATGAATCCAAGAGTATGAAATACACATGGCTTGGTTGTGCTAGGCTAACACAACCATGCTCAACGAAGCTGAGAGTAAATAAGATGCATGGTTAGACCATGTGTAATCAGCATGGTCATATTCTCAATAATTTTGAATGCAACAACAACACATTTCCAATTGTGCGCAATTAGCATAGCCATGTGGAAGTTATCCCATAATCATGCACTACCCACTACTCATAATCAAAGCTCAATGCATGGGTGGTTGAAAATGAAAAAAGAAGACCATCTAGTACTTTTCTTTTCCCCATTTGTTTTAAGAAAAAACCTAATGTAGCTGAACTAGGATCATGTAGTTTAAATTTTTCAATTTCAAAGTTAAATTATATGTATTGACATCATGCAACAATAGGATTTATTATCTATCTATTGTTTATTCTCTTCATTCTCTCTTTTATTACTTATTACATCTATTATTATATTTGTCATTCAATTTTATTTCTTATGTTTTACTTCAACCATGAGTGAGTATTTTCCCTTTCTAAGATTGAATTAGGCTCAATTTGATATAACTATGAAAAATTAGCATATATGTTATACATATGGTTTTTATGTGATGTTCTGTATGTTAGGAATCATTACCATAGGTTGATTTTGAAGTAATTTGGCTTGTTTAGGAATTTAATATAACTAAAAGTTTAAAATTGATGTTATAAATTAACATATGGATGGGAACTTAAATAATCCCAAAGTATATATTTGAATTCTTAAGTACAATAGAATCGATGGAACTTAATGGGTTTAATTTACTTTGTTAATCACAAAAGTATTCAATAAACTAGGCTAAATACATTATTATACCTTAAAAGAGGCTATTAAGTCATATTAGACTAGTATTTCAAAACCATTTAAATAATGATATAATATAATGTTAATCTGTTGTTGAATAAAAAATTCAAGAGAGAAGTTCAATATTAGGCTTTATCATTATTATTCTAGAACTTTATTTCCTTACTTGTTGCATGCATTTTTGTATCCTATATTCCTATTCTCAATTGAAAATGAAAATAGATAGTTTCAATAGATAAAATGGTAAAAATTAGTAGTCAATTGTGTAGTCCCTATGGGATATAACTTTCAAGTATTATCACAAATCCACAGGCTTATGGAATTAACCATCAAGTTTTTTGGCACCATTGCGAAGGAAATCACATGTTGATATTGAATCCATTATTACATGTCTATATTAGATATTTCTTTCTTTTTATTATCTTTCCTTTTTCTACTTGATCAATTATTTGTTTTGTGTCTTCAGGTACCTTTTCAACAATAATATTTTTGACTAGAACCTCCAGTTGGATTCAATCATAAGACTGAGAGAACATAAAGTGGGATGAGAAGGAGGATACATAATACAAAATTAAGCATGAATTAAGAAGTCATGGCCAAAACCAATGGAGAGGAAAAGAAATGCCACTCCCTCAAGGAATTTGCAGCTTCAACTGCATATGGGATGAACTCTAACATAAATAAGCCAAATGTCACTACCAATGATTTTAATTTGAAGCTTGAAATTCTAAATTTTGTGCAGCAAAATTAGTTCTATAGCATCCTAATGGAAGATCCATATTTGCACATCTATATTTTCCTTGAGTATTGTCACACCTTGAAGATGAACGGGGTGTTAAAAGATGCTATCAGGCTATGCTTGTTCCCATTTTCATGAAGACAAAAAGCAATAATTTGGTTATAATCACTTCCCCCTTGTTCTATCACCACTTGGGAACAACTTTCATGAGTTTTCCTAAACAAGTACTTTTTCCCATCAAAGATGGTGCAACTAAGGAATCTCATCATCAGCTTTAGTCATAAAGGTGGAGAATCATTGTATGATACATGGGAACATTATAAGGATATGTTTAGAATGTTTCCACACAATGGGTTAGAGCAATGGTCATCAGTTAAGACTTTTTACAATGATCTCTTGTACAACACAAGGTTGACCCTAGATATAGTAGTGGAAATCTCTCTCATGAACATGACTATCCTGAAAGCAAAACAATTAATCAAGGAGATGGCCCAAAATCACTATCAGCGGTCAAGTGAACGCTCTTCCACCAAGAAGAGTAGTATATATAAGGCCGATGTTTTTTATCATCTTTCTTCTTAGGTTGATACACTATTTCATAAATTTGATAAATTAAGTGTAAATACATTAACATCAGGTTCTACAACTACTGAAAAATGTAGTATTATACGAAAATCTCCTCTTGAATGCCAATCTATTGTTTCCCTACCTTCTAACGTAACCATTGCAAACCACGTAAACTATATGAAAAAATTTAATAAAAAGGATATCCATTTTCTCCTCCATACAACCCAGGAGAGAAATTATCCAAACCTCACTTATAAGAACCAACCACCGAATCTCATTCCTTTATCAATATTTAAGCCATTCAGGTTTTCAAAACTCAAGGCCATCTTTTCTTATTCGTCTAAAGTATAATCTCAATTCAATGCTAGAGAACTTATTGCTCTTTACTTCTAAGTTTGAATCCCTATCCAATCATAAAGAAATGTTAGAAAACCAAATCATTCAAGTGGGTTAATAGTCGGGTTCTTATTCTAGACCATCTAGATTGTTTCTAGGACAACCAAAAACCAATCCTGGAGGTACCATTAATGCCATCACACTTAGGTGTGGTAAGAAATTATAAGGCACCCTTTTGAGAATATAATTTAATGTGGTGGATAAGAGAGTAGAAGATGAAATTAGAGAAAGTAGCAAACCCATCACCGTTGA
This sequence comes from Tamarix austromongolica, assembly GCA_039764185.1. NCBI lineage: Eukaryota > Viridiplantae > Streptophyta > Magnoliopsida > Caryophyllales > Tamaricaceae > Tamarix > Tamarix austromongolica. The sequence goes on from CM077809.1 coordinate 127,977,460, forward strand.
GAAAGAAACCACCCTAAGAAAGGAACATGAGGTTGAAAATATGTCAATCCCCCACCATAAAAGCTCCCTCTACCATATCCTCAACGACAAGCTAAACAATTTTTATCCACTTGGTGATTCAATTATTAAAAAGTTTGATAGGTATATTAGAAGATTTATTTATCCAACTTGGTAAATTTAATGTTCTTCTTGATTTTGTTATTCTTAAAATAGAAGTGGATGCTCAAATCCCTATCATATTGGGAAGACTTCTCTTGGCTAATGATGAAGAAATAATTGATGTGAAAAATGGAAAAATCTCCATCAATATTAGGGATGAGAAAGTGGATTTTGATTTATCATCTACAATAAAATTTTCATTAATTGATGACACATCTACAGAATTAATATAGTGGACATGGTGGTTAGAGAGGACCTTGTTAGCTTGCTCTCAAGTGATCCACTTGAGAAGTGCTTGGTGAAGAATGGAGCATGTGACGATGAAGATTATGAGGTGGTTGATTGCTTTACCATGCTTGAGGAAAGTTCTATCCATAAAAATGAACCTAAAATTGTAGCTAAACTTAAAAAGTAAGTCCATGATATGGTGAGTAAAGAATAGACTACACCTAAGGTAGAAATGAAACCATCTCCTTCCTTACTCAGTTATGAATTCCTAAACTCCAATGGTGAGTACCCTATTATTATGAATGCTAACTTGACTCATAGGAAATTTGAAGAACTACTTGAAATCTTTAGGTTGCACAAGGATGCCATAAGTTACTACATTCATAACATTAAAGACATAAATGAAATGCCCTACAAATTTTAAATTTTAAAAAATTATAGTTAAATAAGGTTTTATTGGAAAATTTAATTTAATAAATTAATTTTATTAAAATAAAAAGGAAATTAATTAGGGAAAATTAAGAAGAAATTTATAAGTATTTTAATTAGGAGAAATTTGGGTATTTTAGCTAAATAAGGATTTTATTTTAGAAATTAATTAAATAGATTATTTTATTTAAAATAAGAAGGATAAAATAGTTCCAAATTAATATTAATTTTATAAATAATTTAATGGGAAAAAATTAGAGTGTTTTGCTAATTAAAATGGAATTTATGGAAAATCTTTTAAAAATCCTAAATTAGCTTAAAAAGAAATTTAAATATTATTTTATTTAAATATTATTATTTTTAAATATCCCAAACATCCTAATTAATTTGATTAACCCAACCCACTATCTTTCTTTTTCCTTTTTTTCCTTTTTCCTTTTCTTTCTTCCTTTTTCCTTTCTTTTTCTTTCTTTTCTTCTTTTTCTTTTTCCACTCCTTTTCCCCATTTGGGTCTGCCCCCTCCTATGGCCCAGTCCCCTCCCTCCTTCCTTTCCTTCAGTGCGGCCCAGCTCGCGCAGCCATCCCCTTCCTTCTCCCTCGCTGCGTTGCATCTTACTTCTTTTTCCATCGAAACATCGTGCTTTGTTAAAGAGATTTAGCATGCATCGCCGGTTCAGTTCATCTTTCTTTTCTTTCTTTTTCTCCTGAACCGCCCAGTCCATCCTCTTCTTTCTTCTTCTTCTTCCTTCGCACCTGCCCAGCCCCACCGACCTTCTCACCTACAACTTCGCCGCCAAACGGCCTGAGGATTTTGTCGCCGATCTTGTCCCTTTGACCGGCCATTTCCCCTCTATTTTTCCTGCTGATCCATCCACCACGTCGTCCAACCACTTCTCCCTTCTCCTTGTGCATGTTTTTCCCCTCTCCCAGCTTGCGCATAACCCTTACCCTATTTTGACTGCCACCAACCAACCATCGTCGCCGGTGACCGAAAACCTACTTCCCTTACCCTATACCCAACCCACAAAACCCTAACCTCTCTTCTAAAGCCTATAAAGACCCCCATAATAGCCCTGTATTGAGCCTTTGATTTCTTACCTAGAAAACTCCCCTTGCACATCGCCGCCTCTTTAGACGCCAGCCCTGCTGCCGTCGGCCAACTCCACCACCCACTTCGCCTACCAAACTCTTCCTTGCACCGCCCTCTAGCTAACCAAATGTCCCATATCCCTCAATTCTTCCTACGTAAGCCACCCCAGCTGTGTAAAGTAGCCTTCCCAAATAGCCCTTCCTTCCACCTCCGCCACCCTTTATGCCGCCCTTAGCCACCTCTTCCACCACTGTCGCCGCTCCTTTTACCTCCCAAATTGTGCTGCAGACCCTCATCTACCTTCCCCTACCTTTCTTTTCCTCTCCCTCCCTCTCCTCCTCTCTTTCTCTTCTTCTTCCTCTTTCGGCCACCACCACCGTCGTGTGCGCTGCCACCCTTATTATATCCCTCTCCACCTGAGCAACCCTAAACACCCCATATCCTACCTCTATTCTATCTCTCCTTTTCCCAGCATTTAACTTTTCCTTTTTTCTTCTCTTTTTCCAACCGCCGCCGCCGCCGTGCACCACCGTCGGTGCTGCCTATCACCACCAACCTAAGGTTGAACCCTAGACCCTCTCAACCCTTTTCCTTATTTTTACAAGCCTTGATTTATTTTATTTCATTTATTTGAATATAAATACTATTATTATTATTATTATTATTATTATTATTATTATTATTGTTATTATTATAATTATTTTTCTATTGTTATTATGTATTATTATTATTATTAATATTAATGTTTTTATTAATATTTCTATTGAGGGTTAAAGCCCTATTATATTTTTATTTCAATTTTATTATTATTATTCTTATGGTTTCTATTATTACTATTATCATCATCATCATCATTATTATTATTATTATTACTATTTTGAATTATTATTATTATTATTCCATTATTATTATTACAACTACTTTACTATTGGTGTTGCTATTATTATTATTATTATTATTATTATTATTATTATTATTATTATTATTATTATTATTATTATTATTATTATTATTATTATTAGTTTCATTATTGGTATTATTATTTTATATAGGGCTGAAACCCTATTGTACCTATTTTAAATTATAGTAGTAGTATTATAAATATCAAGCCTTATTATTATTAATATTATCATTATTTTTATCATTATCATTTATTATTATTATTATTTAATAAGTTTATTACTATTCAATGTGGGGTAGAAACCCTACTTCATTTTATCTTCAAATATTATCTTTACTATTATTACCATTATGATTATTATTATTTTTCAATATTATTATGGTTTTTATCATTATTATTATTCAAACCTTTTATGGATTGTAAGATTATTCCCTCTGAGGAATTTTGATTTCGCACTCTGATTTCTATCTTATTATTGATTATAAACTTTTACGCATACTCTTAATTTTAATGTATGATCTTTCTAGTTCTTTTATGAACTATTGGTTTGAGTTTAATGTTAATCTTTTCTTAGCATTAGCACTTGGTACTGAAATGGTCGGAGAGAACCGGTTTGGTACTAAGTGTGGCGGTAACATCCTCAGAATTCACGGGTTTCCAATTTTATATTCTTTCGCTTCAAAAAAAAAGTAGTGAATTTTGAAGTGTTACAATAAATACCTCCATTTTCATGCATCAAGTTTTGCTAGAGGAAGGTTACAAATCCTCCATTAAACATGAAAGGAGATTGAACCCAAACTTGAACTTGAAAGACGGTGTTAATAAAGAGGTACTAAAGTTACTTGTTGTGGGAATCATATACCCTATATTAACACCGTCTTTCAAGTTCCAACTAGAACGCTCACTGGATTGTGTATGTGCATGGATTATAGGAATCATATACCCTATATTAACACCATCTTTCAAGTTGTAGTACCAAAAAATGGAGGCAAGATTTTTGTAAGAAATCAATAAGATGAACTTATTCCAACTAGAACGCTCACTGGATTGTGTATGTGCATGGATTATAGGAAGCTAAATAAGGACACCTAGAAGGATCACTAAGCCCTTCCCTTTATCAATCAGATGCTGGAAAAGTTATCTAAGCATTTTCACTTTTCTTATCTAAATGGGTATTTAGGATTCTTTTAGATCCTTATTCATCCTAGTGATCAAGAAAAAACAACATTTACAAGTCCATACAACACCTTTTCTTATAGAAGGATGTTATTTGGCTTGTGTAATGCTCAAACCATCTTCTAATGATGCATAATGTTCATATTTTCATATTTTATTAAAAATATCATGGATTTATTTACGTATGATTTTTCTATCTATAGAGCTTCTTTTCATGACGGTTTAAAAAATCATACTAAATTATAAGGAGATGCAAAAAGTGAACCTTATACTTAATTGGGAGAAGTGCCACCCCAACAAATGTTATTTAATCTCACTTTTTGGATTTTATAGTACAAGAAGGAGTTGTTTTACAGCACTTAATCATTAACTAAGGAATTGAAGTCAATAAAGCTAAGATTGATATCATTGGTAAAATGCCACTTGCTACTAATGTTAAAAGAATCAGGAGTTTCTAAGGTCATGGAAAATTTTATAGCCATTTCATCAAATATTTTTCAAAAAATGATAAACCCCTAGCCCATTTACTTGTTATAGATGTTCCCTTTACATATGATAAGTCTTTTTTAGATGCCTTTAACATGTTGAAGGAAGCTTTAACTACTACTTTGGTAATGAGGCCCCCTAATTGGGATATTCACTTTAAGGTGATGTGCGATGCAAGGATTATGTTGTTGGGGTTGTACTAGGTAGAGAAAAGATGGAAAATTATATGTTATATACCATCCCTTCAGAACATTGGATCACACTCAGATGAATTAAGCCACAATTGAGAAAGTTCTCCTAGTCATTATGTTTTCCTTAGATAATTTCTAGTCTTATCTTGTCGGGTCAAAGGTTATTGTGATCATAGACCATGCAGCTCGTACAAATCTCATAACCAAGAATGATGTAAAACCACAATTGATTAAAAGGGTTCTTTTGTTATAAGAGTTTGATTTGAAAATAAAGGATAAAAAGGGTGTTGTAAATGTCATGAAAGATTACCTATCCAAACTTGGGCAAGAGATGATGGAAAAAGAAGAATATGAAAGTCATTTGATGATTCTTTCCCAAATAACAACCTATTTTGTCATTACAAGCCTCCAAGTGCCTTAGTTTGTAGAATTTGTGAATTACATTATTTGTAGTGTTACAATACTATTTATCTTACCTAAATGTAATAAATTCCTTTTAGATGTCAAGCACTACTACTAGGAAAATCCCTCTATGCAGATGAAATCTTTAAGAGGTGTTTACCTAAAGATAAAGTACTAGATTTCATATCCTATTGTCATTCATCACCATATGGGGGTCATGCAAGCACGTCTAAAACAATTACAATGGTACTACAAGTAAGAATTTATTGTCCTAAGCTCTTCAAGGATTTGAGGAGTTATATGCTTGGTTGTGATTGTTATCAGAGAATAGAAAACATATCAAAGAGGAATGAGATGCCATTTAATAAAACAATTTAAGTATAATTATTCGATGTATGGGGGATAAATTTTATGGGATCTTTTTCATCCTCACATAATAACAAGTATATTTTCGTGGTAGTAGATTACATCTCAAAATGAGTATAGGCATTGGCATCTCTAGCCAATGAGGTGAATGTGGTAGTCAAGCTATTTTAGAAGGTTATGTTTCCTTAGTTTGTTATCCTGAGAGTAATAATTAGTGATGGGGATATCTTTTTTCAAATCAAGTTCTAAGTACAATCTTGAGGAAGTATGGTATAATGTACAAAATGACTACACCATATCACCCTTGAACTAGTGGCCAAGTGGAGATCACTAATTAGGAAATAAAAGGAATTCTAGAGAAAATAGACTCCAGGTCAAGATAAGATTAGGCTATGAAACTAGATGATGTTCTTTGGGCTTATCAAATAACTTATAAGATAGCTATTGGCAAGTTACCATTCAAGTTGGTATACAGGAAATGTTTCAATATGCCAGTTGAAATTGAGCATAGTGCGTTTTGTAAGATAAAAGCAATTAATTATGACTTGAAGACTGTTGGTGAAAAGAGTATGCTCCAACTTAATAAGCTCAATGAGTCAAGATTGGATGCCTATGATAATGCAAGGATATATAAGAAGAGAGAAAAAAAGATGGCAAAACAAGCATATTAATTGAAAAGAGTTTTGATAAGGAGACTTGATGCTCTTGCTCAACTCTCATCTTAAATGGTTTCTGCGTAAACTTAGTTCCATGTGGTTGGGGTCATTTTATGTCCATAAGGTTTATCTATTTGAAACATTTGACATTTAAAGTAAAGTCATGGGAGCCTTCAAGGTCAATGGGAAAAGGTTAAAGCGTTATGTAGTGGGCTCTCCGATTGAGAAGATGGGTATTCTTACCCTTCCCGATTTATAATCTTCTAGAGTTAAAAAGGTGTTGAGCTTATGAAATTAAATGAGTGCTTTTTGGGAGACAATCTAAATCTTTCTATGGTTTTATCTATCCATATTAATTAAATTTATTTTATTTTTTGTCTCCTTGCGTTACCTTAGTAGGCATTATTAAGGTGGATGTATCACTTTATGGCAAATAATTGAACATTGGGTCAAAAAGAAGGGGAAATTATAGATATCAAGAAGCACCACTAGTGCATGAATAGACACACAGCCATGCCTCTATTTGCAATCAATTCCCCTACAAATGCCAAGAAGTTGAAACACACACAGATACCCCTTGCATAGTGTGCACAATCGTACCTCTCTAGGTAATCAATTATCATCCAAATGCTGAGAGGACGAAATGTGCATAGCTAAACCATGTGTAGCATACATGCCCATATCCCTCAAATGTGAGTGTACTAAATACCCACAGTTTGTCCTTCCATAGTGCACACACCCGTGCCTCTAAATTTATTAACGTAGACAAGCACAACTCATGCTCTAGTTTTCCTAATTCATTTTATATAACCTCTCCTCTCTCTCCTCACTTCCACTATGCTATTTCAAACCCTAACAACAGTCCACACTGCAAGCCTCTTTAGTACTTCCTATACACACAAAAATTGAGCATTCTCTCTACTCCAAAACCACATTTTTGTTATGCAAAGCTTCATACGTGAGAACAACCTTATGCATGAGCACAACCTCATGCATAGGCATAGCCCTATCACACACACGCATGACTTATACACAAGAATTTTTTTTCCTTCAAGTTATTTATGGACACAACTTATGTAATTCTCACACACACAACCTTTACAATAATCTTGCAGGGTTAATTTCTTATTTAAAATGTCATAAACTCTCAATTGCAACCTAACCAATTTTATCACTTTTTATTGTAGGAAAAATAAGGGCATAACACCACCAAAACAAACCCAAGCTCATGTAAGGGATGATGAAGGAAAAAACATCCTGACCAACACAAATTCTTGGCAAAGGTAAAATAACAAATGTCCTTACCTTAAATCCGTATGGAATAGTATTTGCCAATACAACTCATAGAGACCATTGTATTTATATTGTATTAAGAGAAATCATACCCACTCAATACATTCATTTGTCGTGCCTTCAAACATTAGGTCTCAATAGTGATGTAGAATACTTGTTGGGTAGAGGTGGTTTAGTCAGTTTCTTTAACCACGCTAATCATAGAAGCAAAGGACTTACACTTGAAATCCTTAGATCATTTCACTTTGATCATCTCACCTTTCACATCTCCTTCTGAGTAGTTAATGATTCCCATCACATTGATCTAGAGAATTTTTCATGGTTTGTTTCATTTCTTTAGCTTTGGGAGCCACACTTGCGATAACAACAAATTATAGAATCTGTAACATTTTTAGGCTAAAATTACCTTACACAGGCAGGGATGTGCCCCTCAACCTTTTAAGGGACATAACACCAAAGCCTCCTTAATCTAAAATGCTATTTTTAGATATATTCAAAGATTAGTGGCATGGTCTATTTTTGGTAGGGTGAGAGTTAGAGAAATGTGAGGAAAATGAAGTTATTTGCTTTGATCTGTATGCGGAAGGATCATACATTTGATGATGGTTACCTCCTTTTCAAACTTCTTAGCAAAGTTGGCAGCCATTTAACCAGTGACATTGTTGTAAGGGGCATTATCAAATTTATAAATATTGATTGTTCATAGATACACCATAAATTGTTTCCCAAGTTGATGCAGGAGCATCTAATGATTCTCATGTTTCTATTGATTCTCAAGGTAAGGAAGAATTAGCTTTATTAATAATTTATCCAATCATTTTAAATATTCTTGATAATATAACTATACTTGGTATTGAAAATAATTTAAGATATTCTTACAAGTATATTACATATTTGTAAGGAGAAGATATTAACACACCAAATGAGACTTAATGTGTATAAGCATTCAAAGCATGCAAGGCTATGGCATACATGGGATGACTCTACAACAAGATATAGTGATGTTATCATTAGTTATATTCAACTTGTTGTAAACCCTAAGTGTATTTTATGTAAGCTAGGGTTTTTTTGTAATTTCATGTATGTACCATAGTTGATTGTGTGGCTTTGTAATGTTAGTCATTAATATCATTTAGATGATGATATTATGAGTAAGTTTAGGTATTATATACGCTTAATTCAAGAGGATTAAATTCAGCTTGAATTAAGATTTTTAGCCAGCTAGTTTAAGGCTTAATGTCGGCCACCTCACCTATATATACTCCTAAGTTTGTATACGCCGAAATATAGAAGATCATTTGAATAAAAATCTTAAGTTAACAATTGTTTTGTCTCTCCCTTTGGAGTAGTAGCTATCCAAGAAGTGCCCGGGGCATTCCTTTCTGTATTCCTTTCCTTATTCGATGTTGAATGCATCTTCAACATTTGAAACACCTCAATATTCCATCCTGCAACATTCATTGAGTTTAATCCCCCTAAACTGAAGTGATTCTTGCCTATTCAACCCACCAACGCAGATATTAATCGATGATAGATCCTGCTCATTTCCCTCCTCTTTGATTCACTTCACAAGTGATGTGCTAAGGGAATTCTCGGGGTTATTAAATTATGCTAACATGAAGATGATTATTAGTGAGGGAATAAATTTGAAATTGGTTTACAACAAAGAGGTGTCATACTCCCTTCCTAACAAAGCCCTTACTACTATCATTGGTAACAGACCCCAAAATTAGCTTCCTTCCACTGCCACACCTAACATTGATTATCCAAGTCCCCCGTATATAGATAACCCTCCTACCCATACCAGTGAGCCACCGAGCTCACCGTTACTTCCTCCCCCCCCCCCCAACTTAACACTAAACAAGACCCTTCTTCGTCTAACCTATCATGGGTTGATCATTTTGAAACAACCCTAACTTGAAGTAGAAAATTTTGTTTTTAAGACAATGTAGAAGTGTTTGAAAAAACAAAATCAAGGAACGTCACCACCATATCAACCATGAAAGAGGTATGATCATCACCTAACCCATGCTTGATGCAAGAAAAAAATGGAATAATAAACAAAGGATGCATGCTCAAGATCAACGTTATAGAACAACATAATAAGCATGAGAACAACATTAGAGATAGAATGAATATGATGGTTTATCAAACAAAATATAGGGAATTGAGCTAAGAGTTTAAATAACTAAAAATACAAATACTTCCTAACACACTAGAAAAAACGATTCTAACTAGTAGCCTAACTCTTATGCATAGACATAACCTTCAACCCCAAGCAATGGCCCGCTAATGGCTCACACCATCACCTTCAGCATACTTTAAGAGAGAGTTTTAACCCTACAAATCATCCTTTACTCTCTGGACTAGAAGTTGGATCATTACATTGACTACACAAGTGCAGTATTGGTATAGTAAAGTACTGGTAAAACATGCTACCTAAAATATGATAAGCCTTAAGCACCACATTGACTTCACATAACAGCATGGTAATATCATAACAATATAACTCAACACTTAATCCCAAGTAGTAGTACAATATTATATGCTTACATGAAATCATGGGGGTATAGAAATATGCTAAATACGTGTAATTAATACAATATAAACCACATTGGAATTCTTCCTTTAGGGACCATAAATTTCTGCTTAATAAGATAGTTCATTTGATCACAACCTGTTCTCCACCATGCACAAAATTCATGGCAGTGTAAATAATCAAACACCACTACCACAAGGTCAGGATACATTGAAGGGGATTTTGTAAGGGATACCACGCCCACCACACATTGATTACACCTACCTTAAATTGGAATACGACACCCACCACACATGGTCTAAAAACACCAAAGGGGCTTGTATTGGGATACCTCACCCACCAAACCTTGAATATCTCTACTGAGAAGGCTAAAAGGTTGTGATACCAAACCAACCTAAGCAATTGAAAATACAAAGTACTTGGGGCTTGTACTAGGATACCTCACCCACCCTAGCTAGACACTGATATCATGTCAGTCTACCATAGTATAATCCTATACCTCAAAGATATGCACATAACTTCTATCGATCGTAACCTGGTAAAGAAGAATATAGGTTCTGAGTGAAGATATGACCATAGGGCAACCTACCCACTAACTCCCGGTAACCACCCTAAGAGATGGAGAAAAAGGCTCAAATGAAAGCTTATATGATTATTATGTATTCTCAAGTGATATCACAAATCACAATAAAATCCACACATAACAAATGGGTATCTTATATCATTATTATGTATTCTCAAGTGATAACACAAATCACACTAAAATCCACACATAACAAATGGGTGTTTCCAAGTAACAAAACAAAATACAATTAAATTCCATTATTTTACTATATTTGGTGTTTCCAAATGATAACACCAAACACATCACAAGGCATAAAAGCCACCAATAGGGTGTTCCTAATTCATAACACTAAACACAATTTAATTTCACTATTTAACCAAATTAGGTGTTTTCATGTGATAACACCAAACGCATCAAACAGTATAAAAGCCACCAAATGGGTGTTTCAAAATGCTAACACCAAACACATCACAAGGTATAAAAGCCACCATTTGGGTTTTTAGAGATGATAGTAAACTTAACTAAATTTAAGTCCTAAATACCATCATAATGATTCTTATTAAATGAGGGAAATCATAGATGAAATCATAATTTAAATGTTGTAAATACATGGGGTTATCAACACAAAGGACCAAGAAAAACACATTAATTTATAAACAATTAGGAGGTATTTAGCCAGATAAGTCGATCAGTCTCTTGGACCTGTCAACTAGTTTGGTTATACTAAACCTGAACCAAAACCAAACTAGAGAACCATGTACTAGTTGGCCCACCGATCGACTATTCATGGGAAATAGTAGACTGGTTTGGTCCAACTGGTTAAAGGGCTTAAGCATAAACCAACCCATTTTGGCTTATAGAGAAACCAATCTATAGGTTTGACAAACCAATCGACAGGTTATAGAAACAAGTCAACTGGTTTGGTCCAACCGTTTAATGGGTCTAAGTAGAGACCAAAGAATGTAATCATGTAGGAAAACTAGTCGATTGGTTTCACAAACTGATAAACTATTCATCAAAAACACTCAGCTGGTTTATCAAACCAATCTATTCATCTCTTTACTTACCGATCCAATACTCCAAACCATACGACTGATTGCATATCAAGTCGACGGGTTCAAGGAACTGATTAGCTGGTTTTGGTAAAACACTACCTAAACTTGCAATACACACACCAAAATTGACCACACTTTGCCATATTAAACCTAGAATTCTTCTATGCCAAAACACACATACAATTATATGTTGCACACATAGAATCACATAGATATGTGGTAATGTACATACTCAAATGAATCATGCTCATATGGCCAACTTTATACTTAAAATTAAAGAATTCCAGCCATACTATTTTGGGAATAATTATACCACATGCTTAGATCATGGAACATAAATTAGATCATACTCACACATACAAAAAAAAATTGGGACACCATAGATCCCCATTTATGTTAACGATAAGAATGCCTTACCCTAAAGTAGTTTTTCTAGCATAAAAGCTCCTACATGATAGCTATCTAGCAAAACTTTGATTTTTAGGAGAATAAAAGTTAAAACCATTAAAAATAATCTTTCAAAAATTCATTAAAAAAAGTTAAAATAAGAAGAAAAAAATAAAACACCACCTTGTTCTCAAAAAAATAGGGTGTTAAAGGAAAAGTTGGAATCTTCAACCATTCTTAACCTTAATTCTTTTCCCTACTTAAGGGGAGCTAGAAGGAACTAAAACTAAGATTAGAAGAAGGAAAAGGAACACAATCGTCACAAAAAGAAGGGAGAAAAATAGAGCAAGTCTATATATTTCATAGTAGAGGGGAGAAGAGGGAAAAATTAAGGGATGCTCAAAACTTGGTGAAATTTTCCACAAAGAAAAAGGAGAAATAAGAAAGAATAATAAGTGAGAAATGAAAATGGATTAGAAATGAATAATATACAGGCAAGGATTGTTTTACATTGATAGGATAGAGGGAGATGTGACTAGAAGGTTAAGCGTGGGTAACCAAGAAGTGAGAGCTGACTTGATGGGGTAATGGGGGCTTGAGTGCAGTCAAGAATGAGCATGACAGTGGTTGGTGAGTTAGGAGATGGTGCACATAATGTAGGAGCAAACACTCAAGAATTTGCATTCATCATTATGGAAACAATTGTTCTTCATTTAGAAAGGATCACCCATAAAATTTAAGGCACATGGATGGCTACATTACTAGTTATAGATGAAACATACCATACAAGCTACTAGGCATATACGTGCATGCGCATGGCTACATGCATGGGGGAAATAATATGCAGCTTTGATATGTATATTAGTTGATTTAATTAATTAATTAGTAGAGTTAGAGATTAGCTAGAGAATAAAGTAGCATAAATCTACCTTTTTGAAGAATATTCTATATTCTAGTAGCTTTTAGCATATTCTATATTCTAGTATTTTTTTAGCTAGGTATATTTTGAAGAACTATACATTTTAGCTATTATCTTGTAATCGGTAGCCTTAGCTATATAAAGCCATAGAAACCACAATTGGAGTTACACCAAAATCCAAGCATTTAGAAGCATGTTTGGGCAAGCACCACTCGGTTGTTGGAGGAGATGGTAAACCAAGAGGAGGACTTGAAAGATATCCTCAAGGTCTTTGTGGATGAAGTTAAGGAGGTAAAACTACATGCAGGGAGAATAGAAACATCACAAGCTCAAGGGTCACACATATAGGTACAAAACCAAGGGGGCAAGTAGAAGAAGACCACATGAGAAGGGCAAAAAATAGAATGGAGGAAGGAGAAGAGAGTGTAGGAAATTATGTAAGACCATATAACACCTCAAGAAGAACCTACGACGATAAAGAGAAGGAATCCGATTTGATCTACCCAACTTTGAAGGTAATCTCAACATAGAATCTTTTCTCGAATGGTTACAAATTGTTGAATCTATTTTTGAGTATAAAGCGATTGATGATGAGAAGAGGTTCCAAATAGCAATATTTAAGTTTAAGAAATGTTCTAGAGTGTGTTACGATAATTTAAAAAGGATAAGGAAGAGAGAAGGAAAAAAGAAAATTAGGTCATGGGAAAAAATTTTAAAAAAATACTTGAAGAATAAATTTGTGCCTTGTGAATATGAGAAAAAGAATTTCATAAAGATAAATTCTTTAAGGTAATGGTTGCTTGGAGTTGATGAATACATTAGAGAATTTAAAAAATTAGCTCTTATTTGTGATGTCCAAGAACAAGAAGAACAAAGGTGTGCATGATTCATTGGAGGGATAAATATGAATCTTCAAGAGAATGTGAAGGTGTATCCTTATGAAGTGTTTGAAGAACTTTCCAAGTTAGCAATCAAGTTTGAAAAATATTTTAAGAGAACAAAGCCACCAAACAAGTAAACCAATGCTCTATATTGTTCAACTTTAAAGGGGGTGTCAAGGCCACCAATTTCTCAAGCTACAAATCAAGATAATGTTAGAAAGTTCACTCAAGAAGAAAAGGGGAAGGATTAATTTGTTGATAAGGTGAAAACTGCTTCAAGTGTATAGGTTATGGTCACTTTGCTTGGGATTGTCCAAACCAAAGGGCATTGACTTTGAAGGAGATAACAAGTATGGAGTCTTGTGATGAGAATGAAGACCTTGATGGAGACCTAGAAGAGGAAAGTGATAGCCCAAATGATGCTTTGGAAGAGGGCCAAGTGGATTGCTATATGTTATAAAGGGTGCTCTAAGTACAACAACAACCTCTACTTACTCAAAGGGAGAATATTTTCAAGGTCAAGTGTAGAGTTGATGATGAAGTGAGTGAAGTCATAATTAATAGTGGCTCATGCACTAATGTTGCTAGTGAGAAGATGGTGACCAAGATTGGTTTGGAGACCATGGGTGATGTAAGACCATATTCACTCCAATGGCTCAACAAAGATAAAGGTGTAAGGGTAACCGAATAAACTATTATCTCTTTTAAGATTGAAAATTAGTTTGATGATGTTTTATATGATATTCTACCTATGGATGCTTATCACATTTTGTTGGGGAGGTTGTGGAATTTTATTGGAAGGTTGTGCATGATGGAGTCCTTAATGAGTATGTGCTATGTAAATTTAATACCCCAAAAATTTGCTTAGCCTAATCCTGCATCATTAGTGCCCTAATTTGATTCTAATATCTATAAATCCTATGTTAGCCTTAGCCTAACTCCTTAATCCCAAAACTTTAATCAATTCCAAAACCTTAACTTTGATAAATAGTAATTCATAAACCAAAATCAAACCCCGCTAAAATTTCCACTAATCCTAATCACCTTTAGCTAATCTAAAATCACCCTATACTAATCCCCCAACCCTTCACTTTTTCCTTTTCTTTTTCCTTCTATTTTATTTCTTTCTTCTCCTCCTCCCGCCAACCTTAGGCTACATATTTGATTTGATTACAACTTGCACCACCCACTTGCACCATCACCTTTCTACATCTATCACCCATCACCTTACCTCCTTTCTTCTTTTTCTTCTTCTCCTTTTTCTTCCTTATACCTACTGACTACACCCCTTACACACACTCCACACACAGTCAATTTCCCCTACCATTTTTCCCTTCTTATGCAACACCTCCATCAACCATCATCACCCTCACCCTACAGCTACTACCCTACCCTAACCATCCTCTGCAACCATCACCATCATCATCACCTTGCAGCTACACCATCACCATCATCACCATCACACACCAGCCTCTGTTCTTATCATCTTTCCCAACTCACATCACACACACACATGTATGTATGTATGTATGTATGTATGTATGTATGTATGTATGTATGTATGTATGTATACTTCACACTCTCCTTCTTCCTCTTTGGTTTGGCCTCATTCTACCCATAATATGTCAAAGAGCCATTACGGAGCTCCCTCTCCCTTCTCTTTTCCTCCTCTATTTTCTTCTTCTTCTTCTTCTTTCCTTCCCTATTTTTAGCTTGTGCAGCAACATTTTTACCACCATGCACCACCTCAACCACCACTCATCACCCTTTAGCCAATGGACCAACCACCAAGGTCGCCCCAACCTTTCCTCTCTCCTTGCCAGCCACCGCTACCAATCACCACCTCTTTTTCCTTCTTCCTCTCATGTGTTACACCATTTTAGAGTGCACGACTCGTGCACCGCCTGCTGTATAGCCGTGCAACACCTAAAATCTCCTTCTACACAACCAAGTAACCCTCTCACCACCTGACCATTCGTGATTTTTCCTCTTGGCCTCTTGATGCACAATAGTGTAACTTTTCCACTGCCTAACTGTGCGTGATTTTTCCTCTCGGCTCTTACTACACAGTCATGCAACTTTCACACCTTCTGGCTATATAGCATATTTACTCTTGACCAGGAGCTACACTGCCTGTTGCACTTTCGTGCAACTCTATTTCCTTGGATGTGCATCCCTATTTTCACCCCCAAACCTTATCCAAACACTACTAAAATTTAACCATAGCTCCACCACACATTCCTCTACACATCCACACATCTCAAGCTCCTATTTAACTATGGTTATATCTATTTTTACCCTATTTACCTTGATTTCTCCTTCGATTTAACTCTTTGAGCATAACCATTAATTTTATTATTTTTCGTAGGTGGTATTCCAATACCTTCGATGGAGGAAGTATAGGAATTACATACTTAGAGCCCTATATCCTAGTTAGTAAGGATACTATTCGATGTTTAGTGTTTTTGATGTTATTTGCTTATATGGTTATATGTGTTTTTCATGATATTGTTTATACATGAAGTAACATGTGTTGATCTTGATAGTATATGTTGATATGAATGTTATGTTGAAAGAAAGTAAGAATTGGTGAAAAGTACCATTATTTTATGATTTAATGTGATAATGTCATATCTATGGGCTTAAAGATGTTATGCCATTGAAAGAAAGTAAGAATGAGCAAAAGGTACCATTATAATTTGTTGAGGGTATGAAATATGGATTAAATGATGATAATGTCATATTTGTAGAAATATATTTTATGGTTTGAAATATGGGTTGAATGAGTTTTGATAAATGGATTTAAGGATTTTCATAAGGTATGATGATAAATGTGGGACTTGAAAAATAGTATGTGTGGAAGGTATAAGATTTCATAAAATAAGGGTTTTTTTTTGTGCTTAAAGGGTAACTTGGTCAATATGGGATAATAAGGAAATTTTGATAATTTGTGTTAGGAGGATTATGAGAGGATAATAATAGTATGAGGGATTCTTGGAAGTATTATTGTTATTTGGGGTCCTTAAATGATTTAATGGATAATTTGGGGTAAATCAACCTATAATGAGAATATCAATATCCCATATATAATATCTAGATGTTATACAAATTTCTAAACATATTGTTAATATTTGACCTTATGAGGTTATCTATCGATATTGGTAATCATGTAAATTTCGTGGGAGGTGTTATAAAAAATCTATGGAAATTAGGTTTTGGATATTTCTATGAATAATATATCGGGACAAGATTATTAATGTATGTGCATGCGAATTAGCTCATACATTTTAGGTATGATATTAATGATGGGATTTGGATATGATATACTATAATTTGTATAGAATAATCAACATAAGAGAATGAATACTAAAGGGTGTGTAATTAGGGTATGAAAGGACTTAAGACTTGGACCTATGCTATGTGTGTCTCTATTTTATTGTGTTTTGTGCCTAAATCTTGAATAAGATACTAATCACTTAATGTTAAAGAGCACGTGAGTAGGGCCAAGGTGATCTATTTTCCTATATATGTATGTATGTATGTATCACATTCCACTAGGGAGAATAGTGGCTAGGGAGCGTTTTGCCCTAGGAGGATGTTTTTAATCTCCATTCTAGAAAGAAGAGTGGCTCGGGTGTGTTGTCCCCGAAAAGAGTTTTAGATCGTTCCACTAGTTTAAGAATAGTGGGGTCCTTATTTTCTGTGAAATGAAAACATATTATTATAACCTATGGAAAAGATACTAATAATTTCAAGTGGAAGAATGTATGTATGTATGTATCCCATTCCACTGGGGAGAATAATGGCTTAGGAGTGTTTTTCCCCGAGAAGATTTTTTTTAATCTTTGTTCCATTGGAAAGAATAGTGGCTCGGGAGCGTTTTGCCCTGAGAAGAGTTTCACACCGTTCCATCGGATTAAGAATAGTGGAGTTCCTACACTCAACGTATGTAAAAGGATGAAAATGGATTATACTTAATAATGGAATATGGACCATTTTCTATCTTTTGAGAAGTTTCATTTATTTGGTTATCTCACTCATTATCTAATTTGAAGCATGTGTTATTTGTATCCCTACTTTAATAGTATTGTTCCCTTACTTGGTACGTAGCATACTGACCACCCATTCTATAGGTGTTGCTCATTCCCACGAGCAGATATGCCCTATTTTGTAGGTAAATGATGATTGTTAGCTAGATGTGCTTGCCTTACCTTTGGTAAACACTAAATGATTTGATAAAGGGTATGATTATTCGAATATCTCTATCTCTCTCTTTGGACTCCTAGTCCTCTATTTTCATTATTTATTCCCTTCTCTCTATTTCATATCCTGTATCATGATGGAATCAAGTGCTTCCCACACCTGATTCATAGATATGAGTTTACTTTTGCCTTGCACCTGACATGGCCTAAGCATAGAGAGTGTCTCTTCTATGTTGGATGCGGTGTGACACCCCTACATTTTGTGTTTTGACTTCCACTATTAATTCTTTAAAATAAAATTTTTAAGTTCCAAAATTTTGGGGTGTTACAGTAAGGGTAAAAAGAAGTTTATGCTAAACCTAATGTAGATGGGGAGGATTTTGTTTTGAGGAATGAAAAGGGAGAAGGATCCAAGAGCATGGAATAAAAAAAAGAAGAAAAAAGAGCGAAGATGTGGAGTGTAGAAAAGGAAGAAAGAAGAGTAGCATGGAGATGTTGATACTTAAGGAATATGAGATGAATGAAGCAATCAAAGTTGAGAAGATATGCTATGTTTTGGTGTTCAAGGTGGTCCAATGAGGGGAGAATACTAATATGGATCCGAAATTGCAATAAGTGTTGAGAGAGTATGCCAATGTTTTTTCGGATGAGTTACCAAGGGGGATACCTCCTTTGAGAGGTACTGAGCATGCTACTGATCTTATGTTAGGAGTCCCATTTTAAAATAAGCCAACTTATAGGTGCAATCCGAAGGAGGCTAAGAAGCTACGAAGACAAGTGCAAGAGTTGTTAAACTAAGGCTATATTCGGGAGAGTACGAGTCCCTACGGTGTTCCAGCTTTGTTTGTGCCTAAGAAGGACGTTACGAGGACAATGTGTATTAATTCATGGGCAATCAACAATATCACAATCAAATATAAATTTCTAAATCCAAGATTAGATGACATGTTAGATGAGTTGCATGGTATAAAGGTGTTCATGAAGATTAATCTTAGGAGCACCTATCATCAAATGAGAATATGAAATGCCCCAAAACCTAATTTTTAAGAATTTTAGGTGTTCATGGTATAAATTATTTTTATTAAAATAAAAGGGAATTATTTAGGGTCAAATTAATAGGAATTATATAAATAATTTAATTTGAGAAAATTTGAGGGTTTTATTAATTAAAAGGGAATTTAAGAAAAATCTTTTAAAAATCCTAAAATTTGCCAAAAGAAGGGAATTTAATATTTTTATTTAAATATTATTTTTTTAAATATACCAAATTATCAAAATAACTCAAATAACCAAACCCACTTCTTTTCCTTTTCCCTTGTTTTTCTTTTTCCTTTTTCTTTCTTCCTTTTCTTCCCTTTCTTTTTCTTCTCTTTTTCTCTTCTTTTTTCCCCGAGTTGAGCCAACCGACCTCACACCCCAACACTCCTTCTCTTCTTCTTTTCCTTTAGCGGCCCAGCATGTCGCATCCCATGTCCCTGTCTGATTCCCCTTATTTCTTTTCTTTCTTTTCTCCCCCAAACTGCCAGGTCCGTGCCTTCTTCTTCTTCCTCCTCCCTTCTTATTCCTCGTAAACCTGCAACTGCCTGCACAGCCAAAAATCTCACCGCCGACTATGCACAATCGCTGCCCATCTCCCCATCTCTTCCACATCAAGTCGTCGACCACTCCTACCTGCCCACTTCTCCCCTCTCTTCACACGATTTCCTCCTCTCTCCTAGTCACTTGCAGACCATGAATCGGGAGTGTGCCAACTGCCGTCATCGGCCGGTGCCCACTCCTTCCTACCACTCTCCCATCTTCTCTTCGACCCTAACTCCTCCTTTAGCCTATAAATACCCCCTATAGTAGCCTATAATCATGTTTTTGGCTTGAATCCAGAAAGAACCATCCTTCGAGCAACCGCCATTTCAGACATTATTGTATCCGCCTTCGACCAACACCACCACCCACTCTGCCCACCCGAGTACTTACTGTACCGCCCTCTAACTAACTACACCACCCTTACCCCTCGATTTTCCCTGCATGAGCCACCTCAGCCGTGCAAAGTCACCTCCTTGAGCAGCCCTTTCTCTACCCCTGCCACCCTTCACATCCTCGTCCACCACCATTTCCACCGCTACCGCTGCCCCTTTCCCCTTCCAAAGTACCTGTAGACCCTCCTCTATCTCCCTCTACCTTTCTTCCCCTCTTTCTCCCCCTCCTCCTCTCTTTCTCTCCTTCTTCCATTTTCAACCACCACCACCGCACTCCTCTCCTTCTAGGCAGTCACAAACACCCTTACTTCCACTCTCATTCTCCCTCTTCTTTTTCCAGCCCTCAACTTTTTTCCTTTTCTTCTCTTTTTTTGGCCACCGCTGCCAACGCCGTGGACCATCGTCGGTGCCGCCTATCACCACCGATCTAAGGTGGAACCCTAAACCCTCTCAACCCTTTTTCATTATTTATACAAGACTTATTTATTTTATTTTATTTTATTTCAATTATTTCAAATATATTATTATTATTATTGTTACTATTATTATTACTACTACTACTACTACTACTAATCTTATTATTGTTATTTATGTTGAGGGTCGAAGCCTTATTCTATTTATATTTCGAATATTAATATAATTATTATTATAATTATTTGTATTATGTGTTATTATTATTATTATTATTATTATTATTATTATTATTATTATTATCACTATTATTATTTCAAAATAGGGTCGAAACCCTACTTTATCTTACTTTTGGTTTATGATATTACTACTACTACTACTACTACTTCATAGTTACTATTATTATTTCATTATTATTATTATTATTATTACTATTTGTATTATTAATGTTACTAATATTATTATTAGTATTATTTTGGTGAAGGGTCGAAGCCCCTATTCCACCATCTATTTCAAATCATATTATTATTATTATTATTATTATTATTATTATTATTATTTTTAGTATTATTATTATTTTTTTACTATTATCATCATTATCATTATTATTATTTTTAGTATCATTATTATTATTATTATTATTAGGGTAAATTTTTCAACTTTATATTATCAACTTTTACGATATTACTATTATTTCTTATATCTTTAGCAAAATTAGTAATTAGTTAATGTCATTATTATCAATATGTTATTATTTTATCAAAAAAAACTAGTCTTAGAATAAATTAGTAAATAATAGTATTTTAGTAGGAGGGAATCTAATCTTTAGTATTTCCCTCATATAGGTGAGACCAGTCAAAGTCATAAGGAGGTATAAGAACGTGCTCCAAGACCGGTGTCGTTTTAAGTAAAGGTGTAGCTAAGAGCCCTTGTATGTAATGTGTTTTTACATGCCTTGTATTCCATGTTCCATGATATATGATGTATTTTATGCATATTGTTATAACTAATTTACGTGCAGCATGACTTGAAGTGGAGGTATGTCCTTATGATATTTTATGGTATGTGTTTAATATGTATAAGTTGTGTTTTTAATGTGTAATGATGTGGCCCATGAGACATGCATGCTAGGTTATGGTAATATGTTGATATAGAGTGAAATGAGGAGGAGTTTACCTAAGGTTTGCATGGAGAAATCTAGGGTTGCATGGAGGAATGGAGGAATCTAGGGTTGCAAGGAAGAATATATGGTTTCATGGAGGAATCTAGGGTTGCATGGAGATATCTAAGGTTTGTATGGGGAATTTAGGTTTTTATATAGGAGTTTTAGGGTTTTGCATGAAATGTTTGAAAGGTTGCATGAGGTGTGTAAAGTCTGCATGGGGGTGAATTTTACGTATGGAAAGTTGGTTTGAGGTGTGAGGAAGGTGATGGAAGTGTTGTTTGGGTGTTTGAATGCCTTAAATGAAAAATAGTATGTGGGATAGTATAAGGATACATAGGAGACCGATCTAGGGTTTTGTGTGGCCAGCTAGGGTTTGGTGTGGCTACTTAGGGTTTCGTAGTCACACGTGTACTTGGTGATTAAAGTGTGATGATGAGGGTGAACTCTATGGGTTAGGATGTGTGAAGTATAAAAAAAATTAATTGGGTTGTGTGAGATGGAGTAGGATGGGCCACTTAGGCCTAAACTAAGGTTTTTGGGGAAAACCCTAGAGTAAGGTAATGAGTGGACTTGGAGGAGTACATTAGTGGGCCTTGACCCACATACATTGGAGTTGGACTTCTAATGTGAGTTAGAGTATAGAGGAAGGGTTGTTGGGTAAGTTAGGAGGTGCAGGGTTTTCATGATATGGTACAGGTCAGTTGGAGGATAAACATAGAGGGAGTTAGTCATGCATGCCTAGGGTTAAATTTCTAAATAAGACACTTAAGATATTAATAATTTAAAGTGAAAGATTATTGAGACGAGTCCAGCCGATCCACCAGTTAGGAATAGTGGTTAGGCTTTTTATCCTATATGTTACCGGTCCACCGGCGAATAATAGTGGTTAGGAGATTTATGACCTGTGTGTTTCCGGCCCATCGGCTATAATAGTGGGGGATCTCGAACTCAATAAACCAAACATGAGTTTGCTAAAACATATAAAAGACACTAAGTACTTACAATGGAATACCATGCAAGTAAGAACTAAACCGATCCACTGGTAAGTAATAGCGGTTAGGGTTTTCACCCTATACGTGACCGATCCAATAGATATAATAGTGTTGAGGGCATGTTTCCCTATATGTGACCGAGCCACCAGCTAAAATAGTGGGAGGTTCCTGTACTCATATGGATTGATAAAAAGACATAGCATGAAAATGATTTCTGATTAGAGATTAATTAATTAACTAATCCAGACTATAAATGGGCCTTTATGTATTTACCAGAATGATCGTACAATCTTATGTTATCATGTTGGACTTCATGCTCTTTTATTTCTCTGCATGGTTTATGTGATTTCACGTGTTGACCTTAGTGCACGGTTACCTTGCTCAGTACGTAGCGTACTGATCACCCTTTTTATGGGTGTTGCTCATTCCCACAAGCACGAGGCCCTTCCGACTTTGTGCAGGTGGGCGATACCTATTTTGATGCCATTGATGTCTATGAGGCATCATGTGAAGCTGAGTGTTAATCATGGGCTGGTTTGATGATCAGAGTGGCATGGCTTGTTTCTCTTCCTATGATATTTTATTCCTTTATGTCATCTCTCCTATGTATTGAATTTTTCATATTCAAACGACATTATTTCCTTTCCAGGAACTTTGATTTTATACTTCGGATTATGTAAACTTTTATGCATACTCTGATTTATGTGTTATGAACTTTTGGTTTAATTGTTAATTTGAGTTGATGATAATCTTTTCTTAGCCTTAGCACTTGGTACTGGAACG
This sequence comes from Tamarix austromongolica, assembly GCA_039764185.1. Lineage (NCBI taxonomy): Eukaryota > Viridiplantae > Streptophyta > Magnoliopsida > Caryophyllales > Tamaricaceae > Tamarix > Tamarix austromongolica. Next base: position 128,000,709 of record CM077809.1, read on the forward strand.
GTCTGAGTGAACCGGTCTGGTACTAAGTATGGCGGTAATATTTCCAGAATTCAATGGTTTTAATTTAAGTGTTTTTATTTTAAAAAAATTAGTGAATTTCGGGGTGTTATAGAATAAGGGAAGTGGACGAGTGAAAAACAACCTTCAAGATTAAGTATGGGTTATGTGAGTGGTTGGTGATTCCATTTAAGCTATATAATGTAACGAGTTCCTTCATGAGGTTGAAGACCTCAGTTCGAGACCTACTAATCAAAGAGGTACATGAAGGAGAAATTGCAGGACACTTTAGAGTTCACAAAACTTTGGAGTTGTTGCAAGAACATTTATATTGGTCGAGAATGTAAAAGGGAGTACAAGCCATGGTTTCCAAGTGTGCTACGTGCCAAAGGAGCAAGAGTTTCTTCCACAAAGGATTGTATATGCCTTTACTTGTGCTTACTCAACCACGAAAAGGTGTTAGTATGGATTTTAATCTAAGATTGCCTAGGATACAAGGAGGCAAGGATTCTATTATGGTTTTGGTGGATCGATTTTCCAAGATGGATCATTTTATTCCATCTCACAAAACCAATGATGCTACTCTTGTCACGGATTGTATTTCAAGGATATTGTTAGATTGAATGGAATTCCAAGGATTATAGTTTCGGATAGAGATGTGAAGTACCTAAGTTATTTTATGAAGACCTTATGGCACATGCTAGGAATGAATCTTCTATTTAGCACATCGCATCATCCTCAAATGGATGGAAAAATTGAATCTACTAAAGAAATTTATATACTTTGCTAAGGGGATTGGTGAGTAAGAGTGCTAAGGATATGGATGTCAAGTTATCACATACGGCGTTTTATTACAATCTAATTCCTTCTACTACAAAAAGCTCTATTCCCTTTGAGATAGTATATGGTATTAATCTATATATGTTGATTGATATGATACCATTGATGAAATGTGAATTGAAGAGTTATGATGCACAAATTACAGTGGAGTTCTTTCAAAAAATTCATCAACAAATCAAGCACAATATTGAGAAGGCAGATGAAGTATACAAGACAAGTGCAAACAAGAATAAGAGTTAACATGTTTTTCAACTAGGAGATTTGGTATGGTTGCACTTGAGGAAGGAGAGACTTCCTAATCTAAGGAAGAAGAAGCTCATGCCAAAGGAAGATGGTCCTTCTAAAGTACTTCAAAAGTTTGGGAAAAGTGCTTATGAGATAGATTTTACAGACTCATATTGTAGGGTATCAAGGATATTCAATGTTAGAGATATTAGCCCTTATTATGGTGATGCAAATTTGAGGGCAAGTTCAAGCCTACAAAGGGAGAATGATGCAAAATCAAAAACTCAATAATTGGCATTCATCCTTATGGAACCAATAATTAGCATTTATTTAGAAAGGATCTACCATAAAATTGAAGACAAACAAATGGTTACGTTGCTTAACGTACCATATTAGCAACTAGGCATACACGTGCATGTGTATGGCATGCATAGAGTGCATGGCTACATGCATGGGGGAAATAATATGCAAAATGGGCATACATATTAGTTGATTTAATTAATTAATTAATTAATTAATTAGTGGAGTTAGAGATTAACTAAAGAATAAAGTATATTAAATATACCTTTTTTAAGAATATTCTATATTCTAGTATCTTTTAGCTAGATATCTTTTGAAGAATTATACCTTTTATTTAGTATCTTGTAATCGGTAGAATTACCTATATAAAGCCATAGAACCCATGATTAGAGATAGATCATTGATTGAATTGAAGTTGAATACATATTGCAACTATTGAATTCTATGTGAGTTCATCTCAAGTTTAATCGAATCTGTGTGAACGATTAATCATGAAACCTTAATCTCTTCATTTGTGTGAATTAGATATTAATTACTATCTTTTCTAATCTCCATAAACCATGCCCTTCTAGCTACATCCATCATCCAAACACATCCCTAATTCGAAACCCTAACCCTGAGTTTTGAACCAAATCCTAACCATTACCCATAAAAACATCCATTATCTAACCCTAATCATTGAATCATCATCATCATCATCTCATCATTGTCAAAATATATTCATCATTCATCCATCAAATTCAAATCACCATAATCATTCACTCTTTATTAATGAATCATCATCACCATATTTGAATCACCATCACCATCATTTTACTTTGTTCGAATATGCTCATCATCAATACCTCACTTTTGAATCTTCTACTTATTAATTACAACATAATCGAGCATTAGTTTTACATAATTGATAATACCACATTTCCACACATATCAGCATAAAGTCAATCTTGCACCCCAACTACCAGAAGAGAGAAAGATAGATGAGGGAGAAGAGAGAAGGTTAGGCTTGCTTCAAAAGTGCTTTTTGAGAAACATTTGGCTAATTAAAGTTATGTAATGATCTAAATAATATAAAAATAATCTAAGATCACTAAAACAAGCTTATTAGCATAGTTTGACTCTAATTAGAAGTTTTCATAAGCATTAGAGAGAAATTCAAATCAAAATCGGAAATGGAATTAAAATCGTTGGACAACAAGTCAATGGGTTTGGGTAGACTAGTCAACTAGTTTGTCAAAAACAATAACATAAATTCCTCAATGCACCAATCAAGCTATTAGGTAAACCAATCTATTGGTATGCTTGAAATTCACATTTTCATTAGAATTTCAACCCTATTCGGAAACAAAAAATATTTTATATCAACATAATTGTAAATGCATTTTGAAGGATTTTGGGATGGGATATTACACATTTTGCCTAGATCCATGCCCATTTTCATATGCTTGAGGCCCAAGATGTTGGTCTTCTGGATTTTGTGGCTCCTATTAATAGCAAGAACACCATAATATGACAAATATATCGATGGCATCATGAGTAGGTATACCCACTACCTCCAACACCATAGCATGTTCATATCCCTTCCTAGTATGTCCATTTGATGTACAATACAGTCAATGTGTCCTTTAAGAAGAGGTGATGATTTTCTTATCACTGTTACATTTATTTTTATTACTATTTTTGCCTTCTTTTCTTCCATCTATCTTTAGTATGTTTGCTTTTAATGTAATTTTTCTTTTTCTTTTTTTTGTCTTACTTTTGTTTGAATTTCCTTCTCATTTATATCTTTCTTATTTTTATTCTCTTCAAAAAAATAGAAATTTGGTGAATCATAGGCTAATGATAAAAATTTTATAGAATTCTCTACACGTCTTCATTATACATAAGTGAAACATATTAATTTCGATCAAGTATAATGAAAAGACCATTAAAATGTTTTTAAGACCAAATTTCTTGATCAATAGGATATCAAACCACTTATTATTCTATCACTATAGTAGTTTATATTCATTAATTTGCTCATCTAAAGCGAGGCATAAGAAATATAGTTGATAGCATTAGAATAAGTGAGATCTTGAGCCTTATAGATTATTCATCTTTTATAGAGTCTCACTGTTTTCTAATTGTATTTTTTCTCCTCTTATGTGAAAAACTAGAACTTGCATTATTTATATAAAAGGAAACATATGACTTATGCACACATTAACATGATTGAGGCACATGTTTTCTTTTCATTGCTACATCATCCAAATTTCCTACCAAATGATATTGGTTTCTTCTTTCATAACCCTTTTGAGCTTAACACTTTTTTTCATTAAAACCTACATTTGTACCCCTTATTCCTAATGTTTTACCTTACCCTTGTTCAAAACTAGGGAATGATAACTCTTGAATGTATTTGGTGTAGGTATACTAAAAATAAGAACGATGACATGATGAAAGTGTATTTTGTAGAGCTTGAATTATGAAAATGATCTAATTGTAGGTTTGTCTTCAAAAAAAAATCCTTGCTTAATGTTTTTTGGAGTGTGTTAGCGCATTTTTTATCTCAATTTTCATGATAAATTCTTGTACTTGTTGCTCCATGTTTTTGGGCCATTAGCTACAATCCTAGACTTACCGTACATTTTAACCTATGCCTATTACAACCTTAATAAGACCTTTTGATTTTTTTTCATTGCAGAATGTATTTTAAGGGGTCGAAATCAGAAAACATGCAATCATATGGTTGATCATTATCAGCATGGAGAATTTTAAGTGAAATAATTATAACATTAATACACATGAGTGTTAAGTGTCTACATTTACTTAGAGTGAGGAAGTATCCCTCTTTATTTAACCTTTTTCTCATAAGAATGTACATCTACACAATATTAAACCATCTTAGAGTGCCATAACAATAATTAATTGAGAGTTAAGAATGAGGGTTGTTCACAACTTTATTTCATTTTTCCATTATTAATGCTCACCGCCTCGGTAGGTCTTATAAATATATACCCTATTTTTCAATCGCTAGAAGCCTTGCTCCACAACATTCTCTTTTCCTTTTTTTTTCTTCTTCTTCATCATCATTTTCTTTTCTTTGTTATGATCTAGGCTACCTGGGGACAGCCAATAGTTTAAGTGTGGGGTAGATGATAAACTCATTTTTCTCTATTATTCCACATTACTTTGCCCACAAATTACTACCATGTTTTATATAATTTGTGAAGTTCTTTTTCGCCTTTGCCTCTATTTCTATCAAATACTCTCTTGGTAATTAATTTGTAGAATTCATACAAATGTGTACAAAACTGATGAGGAGACGTATAGATTTGGAGAAATAAATCTTTGTGAAAAGTTTTGAGGGAAGAAAAGGCAAGCTAGCATGAAAGCAAAAGAAGTAGAAGAAGCTAGGGTTTGAATTTTTAGGGGCCATTGAATTGATAGAACTTAATGGGTTTAATCTACATTTTTAGTTAGGAAATTACTCAATAAACTAAGTTAAATACATTCTTAGACCATGAAGGAGGCTAATAAAGTATAATATAATAGAATGTTAATTTGTTATTGAATACCAAATTTGAGACCAATGTTCAATCTTAGGCTTTATCATTATTATTCTAGAACTTTTATATGCTTACTCATTGCATGAATTTTGGTAGCATATATTCCTATTCTCATTTGAAAGAAAAAGGTAGTCTAGATAGCTAAAATGCTAAAAATTAGTAGTCAATTGTGAAATCGATGCATGATATGACCTTGAGGTACTGTAACGAATCCATGTGCTTGTAGAATTAGCCATCAATATTCCTATACTAAATATGTCCTATGATCCCTATTATCTCACTATTTTTAATTAATCGTTCTATGAATTGTTAGCTTCTTTTTTTATTATTAGTAATTAATCTTTCATAATATGATAATTAAGAAATTACTTTGATAATATAAATTACCAGATGATTCAATTTGTTAAAGAAAAATGGAACTTCCTTTATGTGTTGCTTGAGGTGTATAAGCATGATCAAGGGTTCTTTGTCTACAAATTTGCTTCTCAGGATTATATGTACCAAGTCCTGAATAATCTTTTTTGGATTTTTGGGATTAGGCCAATGTTGCTAAGGAAATGTACCCTTGAAGTATCAATTTGTGCTAAGGATTGGAGGATCATGCCTTTGTGGATGATCTTCCCTGGACTTCCTTTACACCTATAGTCTAATGATAGTTTAAGTAGATTGGACAATTTTTTGGGGCAACCTATTTGTGATGATACAGATACAACACAGAGAGGGAGAGTCTCCTTCCCAAGATTGCTCATTGAAATTGATATTAGCATTCCTCTTCCTGAATGCATCACTATTTTATTGCCTGGAGGGAAGGAATTTCAACCAAAAGTTTTTTATAAATGGAGATAAAAAGTTTGTTCTTTTTGTGATGTTATGGGGCATGATTCTATTCAATGTAGAGGAAGGTTAGGACAAAAAGGAACTAAAGCTCAAATTTGGAGAGTTAAGCCTGTGACTAGCAATGAACAAATACCTCCAGTGAAAACTAGTAATGACCTGGTCCCTGAGATTCCTAAGACTCCCTTAGGACCCGACTTAGATCTGGCTGATACTCATAACTCTAAGCTTTTAGATAATCCTCCTGGTAGACAAACACAATTAAATAAGGGTGAGGAGGTAGTTATTTAGGGAGGTAATGCGCCACATCTTTTTCCTTCTGAATTTGGTTCCCCTATCCATGGAAGCATAATTGAGAGACTGAAAGCTAGAGGGGTGGATAGGGGTGGTGGAGCTTATATCTCCCCCTCCACATGACCATATCTATTTGGAATATTATAGGATTTAATAAAAACCTCAAGCATAAGGTTGTGAAAAACTTTATGATCAGCCAGAGAATTGGGATGTTGGGACTTTTAGAAACCAGAGTTAAGAAGGACAAGGCTGATTGTATTATCCACAAGTTGAGATTTTTTGTGTTAATTTCGATATAGGGAACACATATCTATATTTCTACATATGAATGGAGAAAGAACATGTATGATTTTCTGACCACCGACATGGCATGTTGAGATTCATCATATTCCTCAGTGAGCTTTTGAACCATATATACCTTCTTTTTTTTTAGCGAATTTATACAAAATCATCTAATTTTCTTGGCCTCAAAATTTTTATTTGTAAACCTCGTATATTTTTAATTACTTTGATCAAATTATTTGCCATAGCTATTGTAATGGACTATAGAGATTACTAGAACTTACTCTTGTGCTAGTTGAAGCTTATAGTCAAAACATGCTCTGATTGAGAAAATGACAAAGGCAACTTAGGATTTACTATCACATGACCAAATAGCTTAACCTAATTTGTGTATCCATGATATACATCCTATAGAAACCCTTTGATCCTATACAAGGAACATATGCTTTTTTTCATTACCCATATTGAATAACCATTGGGCCTAATCTCCTCACCTTTGCTTAAAGCTAGTGGAAGGAAATAAAATCGTTATGGATATAAAGAGTGGTTGTGTATGTGTGTATGTAAAAGAAATATATGTATTTATGCTAAGAAAGGGAATTGGTTATGTTTGGTGGAAAAGAAAAAAATAAAAAATAAATTAAAAGAACTTAATGAAATTAAAAAAAAAAGAATTGAAAAGAAAAAAAAATGTTAGGATATAAGGAAGAGAGGAAGTTATGGAGATGATGTTGAGAAAGTTCTATTCATGGTCTATTTTGGTGTGAGGGTGGAGAGATGTGTCATTAATGTGGAGTTATGCTTATATTTCATCTAATTATTAGATTCCACTAGCTCTTGACCTTTTTAGCACCACACTTCTAAAATAGTCCATACCTTTCTTTACCTTAAACCCCGTTACAGCCAATAAGTAAGTCCTATTTGATTCTCAAGATGAGCAGCCTTTGATCTGATGGAGATTAGTCACAAGAGTTAAGCATATGGTTTGGTCCATTTGGCAAGTATTTGGTATCTTTTATGAGTTTTTATCCACAAGATCATGAGCCTTCTTTGTTTATATATGTGAGTCGTTTGTTATCTTTATCATCTTATCTCACATACATGAGTGTTTCTATACATCTATAGCCATGAATCTAAGAGAGAAAAAAAAATAGAGGGTATCTATAGTGAAGATGAATCTTGATGTGACTAAGGCGTGGTAGATCTTCATCCATAATATTGATCTGTTCATACATGTCATATTTATGTGTGAACCATATGTTGAAATTGATCCTTTAAATTTTCCAATGCTAAATCTTGATTGATTGCTAATCTTAGCGTATGAAAATTAAAGATTCTGAGAAAAAAATGGTTAAGGGTATTAGGTGTGATTTTATTTTATTTTATTTGTGTGTGATTTTGTGGGTATATCATCTGCGAAACCCTCACAAGACCTTACTCGTCCTCGATGGGTGACCTAGGAGTTTAAAGGGCTTGTTGCACATGCTAAGTGTAATCGTAAGACCTACGAAAGTGGCTAGTTAATTTAATTTTAATTGTTTAGAATAATAACTTACTTGAGGACAAGTAAGAAGCTAAGTGTGAGGGTATGATAAGTTTATATTTTGACACATTTTATACCCTTATAATCTTAATTTTTAGTATTTTGTTTAACTAATATAGGTGAATAATTATTGTTTTATGCTTAAGTGGTAAAATTTGCATAAATATTATTATTTAAGCTAAAATGATATAAATTAAGTAAATTTAAAATAAAATATTATTTATTAATATTTATTGAAAATATAAAAAAAATTGAACCTTTGGGCCAAAGGCCTAAAGGCCTGGGAACAAGCCAAACAAAGCCTAATGGCTCAACTGACCTGAAAAGAAAAGTCAAAGAAGAACGAAAGGGCGCACGAAACAAAAACGAAAAGAGAGTCAGCCATAGTAGGGCTGACGTGGAGGCACAAAAGGAAAGACAAAAAAAAAGGCTCTGGCACTAAGAGGAACGACCGCACGAAATAAATAGAGATCGGCATTAATTAAAGAAGGGTGTGCAGTAGAAGGCAGAGTAGGCTGCCTCAGCCGATAGGCTCTGACGCTACACGCTGAGGGGTAGCCTCCAGGTAGACCTGGCAACGAGCTAGGCACACTAAACAAAGCTGCACGGACGATGAAGGACGACGCAGGGCAACGCCGCACGGAAACCGAAGAAGAAAGGACGAAGAGCAGCCGACGCACCAAAGGAGAGGCACGGCTGCTATAAAAGAAAAAGAAAAAGGAAATAGTTACACGAAAATTAAGACAACCGAGAAAAGAGAAAATAAGAGGGAAGAATTTATACTGATAGAATTTATTTCAGATAAAATTAATTTTTATCTAAATAAATTCTTGATCTTTTATTTAAAATTAATTCCGGTTATTTCTTTCTCTTATTTTAATATATATTTTGGATATATATTTCTGTGTAATTAATTCTATAAGTATGACTAGCTGATTATTTATTACTAGGGAATAAATTGAAACCCTAGATTAGGATTTGATATATAATTTTATTTTCTCTGTTTCGTGAGACTGTTTCTTGACTCTATGTTAATTGCTATTGTTTATATGTATAATTCTGTCAAGTATAATTTATTTGGTGCATGCCTTGTTCTGGTTTCCTCATAAGTGACAGTGTGTAGGATTATTTACCTGCTAGGTGGTCATCTAAATATACTAGAATTTATATGTATAAATTACAACTAGGTTAGATAATAATTCACCTAATAGTTTTGTGATTCTAACCGAAGTAGTAAAATGTTTCGATACGTGTGGGTCAAGGAAAGGAAATACAGCTAGACATGCGTTGTGTACTAGTTTGGGTACTTAGATTGACAGCCTTCCACTTACACTTAATGCATTAAATCTAGTTAAATATAGAAGTCGCTTGTTACTTCTATACTGCTAGTATTTAATAGGGTTAATATTGGCACGTTGTCGTATTAATTAATTAAGGGAAGTAATATAAGGTGTATGGATCTGCGTTTGGTGTACAACTTGGTCGATCTCTTTCTCACGATTAAATATTGACTTAGAAATTAATATTATATTTCGACCTAATCTAGTGGTGGATTTTGATTTCTCTAGCATCTTTATCATATCGGCGGGTTTCCTATTATTTTTATTATTATTAGTTTATTTTATTTTATTCATTCCTTTTATTATTTTATTATTTTTATAATCCCCCATTAGTATTTTTCTTCTTTATTTATTTTTTGTTATTTAGGATTTTTATTTTTATTTTTAGTTTAAACTAGTTAGAATAGAGGTGAGCCCTCTCAATCCCTAGCCTAGAACGATACCCTTATTTACCAGTGCTACAATTGACAATAAGAGGGTTTACCATTATGCCTTTAATACTAGTGCTCTGAGATGTGACTTGTGGGATTGGATGAATATCCTAGCTAAACAGACAGATTTTCCGTAGTTAGCTATTGGTGATATTAATGTGGTAACTACAGCTTATAAAAAGATTGATGGTAATTTTGATGCTTAGGATGTGCTTGATTTTAACCAATGTCTACAAATTTGTGGCCTAGGTGATTTACCTATTGTTGGGTCTAGGTTTACTTAGACTAATAGGAAAGAGCAAGGTTTTAGAATTTATTGTCAGTTGGATAGAGGTTTGGGAAATTGTGAATGGTTGGATATGTTTCATACAACTAAAATTCATACTGTGCAGAACCCTACATCAGACCATGATGCTTTGGTTGTTCATTTAAATGTGTTACAATTTTTAGGTTCTAAACCCTTCAAAGTCCTGAATCTGTGGGTAGAGAAGAAGGGTTTTATGGACCTTGTGAAAAGAATATGGCAGACTAATATTGAGGGGACCAAATCTTATCAATGTGTAAGTAAGCTCAGATTATTAAAGCATGAATTGAGCTAATCAGGTTTGGAAAGATAAGGTAAATGTCTTGAGTCATCATCCTTTTGATCAAGAGATTATCATAGTAGAAAGGTTGGCTCAGTTGGAGTAGGAGAAAAAAGCCAAAGATGAAGAGATCTATGCTAGTTTTCAGGGGAGGAGAACTCAGAATAGAATCATCCAGCTGGTAAATAAAATTTCTCATGGATGAAGCTGAGATTAAGGCTGAGATTGTAGGGTTTTATGAGAAGCTCCTTGGTTCTACTAATGCTGAGCTCAATTATATTAACATGGTAGCCTGTCTTCAAGACCCTACTTTAACCTTTGATCAAAGACATATATTGCTGACCCATCCAGCTAATGAAGAGGTAAAAAGAGCTATTTTTTATGGGAAACCTGAAACCCCCTAGACCCGATAGTTTTAATCCTTTCTTTTATAAACAGTCCTGGTCTATCATTGGTAAAGATATTGCTGAAGCTTTTTCTAAATTCTAGCACTCTAGGAAGCTCTTAAGGAAGGTTAACAATACTTCCATTACTCTTATTCCTAAAATTAATGGTGCTACTAGAGTCCAAGAGTATAAACCTATTACCTGTTGTAATGTTTTCGATAAAATTTTCTCTAAAGTGCAAGCCAATAGATTGCAAAATGTTATACATTACATTGCTGGGGATTCTCGAGCTATTTTTGTGAAGGGGAGAAATTTAGGAGATAATATTATTATGGCCACTGAATTGGTTAAGCACTACCAAAGGAAATCTGTATCTCATTAAATGATGCTTAAAGTGGATATTCAAAAAGCATATGACTCCCTAGAATGGCCTTTTTACTACAAATCCTTCTTACTTTTGGTTTCCCTTATCATTTCACTTAGCTGATTATGGCTTGTGTTTCGTCTGTCGAAGTTTCATTCAATATGAATGGCTCTTTAACTTATCCTTTTGATTACAAGAGAGGACTTAGGCAAGGTGATCCTTTATCTCCTTATCTGTTTGTGATTGTTGTAGAATACCTGTACAGGGACCTGCACCAACTTTGGAATGATGACAGGTTTATTGGTTATCATGGCTATAAAAGAATTAAGATCATTGATCTTTATTTGTTGATGATCTTTTTCTTTTCACAAGAGGGAATGTTCTCTCGTCCATGTTATTTAATCAAAATTTGGATGATTTTGCTAAATGCTCTGGATTGAAAGCAAATCCTTCTAAGAGCTTGGTGTATTTGGCTGGTGTTCCTGCTACTATTAAATCTTAGATTTTTGGGATACTAAAATGTGAAGAAGGTACTTTTCCTTTTAAGTATCTTAGTGTGCCTCTTGCTCATGGTCAGTTGGGGATCTACCATTTTCAACCACTGATTGACAAACTCTTAGCAAGGATACTTCTCTAGACCAGCAAGCATCTAAGCTATGCTGGTAGACTCCAAATTATCAAATATGTGTTGTTTGGTATATAGAACTTCTAGTCCCAAGTTTTTATTTTCCCAAAAAATGTTACTGCTCATGTTGAGGGTATTTATAAAATTCCTTTAGACTGGCCTTAATTCTAAATCTCATAAGACTTTGGTGTCCTGGCAACAGGTTTGCGTTCCTATCAAAGAAGGAGGTTTGGGTCTGAAAAACATTTATTATTGGAATATTACAGCTATTGGGAAGAGATTATGGCAGATGATTTATAGTAGGGAGATTCTTTGGATTAAATGGGTGCATGATTATTATATCAAGGGTGCAAGGTTGAATGAGTTTCAATGTAAACCTCGGCACTCTAAAATTCTTGTTCTCAAAGATGGTTTAGCTAATGTAATCCAGCAAAGGGTGTTTCAAATGATGGGATCTATAAAAATAGAAAAATATATGATATGGTTCGGTTGAGAGGGGATGTCAAGCCGTGGTACAAGCTGGTGTGGAATCATTCTGGTCTTCCTAGACACAAAATCATTCACTGGCTTCTATGTAGAAAGGCACTTATTACTTGAGCTCAACTTGGGAAATGGGGAGCTACTAATGAGTTAAGCTATGGTATTTGTTCCCAGGAGCAGGAAGAATGGATCCATCTCTTTATTCTTTGCCCTTTTACTAGAGATCTTCGGCACAACATGTGTAATTGGCTAGGCATTTGTCCTCCTTCCACTGATTGGGATGATCTTCAATCTTGGATTATCTAAAGGAAGAATTATAGAAGAGGAGAGTAGGAGATTATGAGAATGATGATTGCTGCTATCATCTATATGATTTGGCATTCTCAAAACCAAGCCATATTCTAAGCTAAAGTCCCTCATGTGAGAAAATGGCTCGGGAAATTATCCTCCAAATTTTCATTAATCTTTCCTCGTCTAAGAAGAAGGTTAAGTGTGGTGCTTTATTAGACAGACTTGATAGTAAATTCTTAGTTAATTTATTATAGATTCTTCCCTTTTGGTAATTAATGAAGTCTCTAATTGCTTACCAAAAAAATAGTAAAGATATTTATAAATTTTAATAATAAAAAACATTGCATGATTGAATCTAACAAAGATATTTATCATATATTCTAATTTATTTGATTACTTAAAATATTTAATTACTTAAAAAAATATATTTTTTTATAAAATAAAGGTGATCATAACATGACTATACAATGTATAATTATCATTTATTACATTGTAAATATTAGAGACAATCATAACTAGTATAGATAAATGAAATAAGAATATTATATGTACTTTATTTTTACATGTAAATAATAAAGATATTTATAAGTGTTAACAATATTATATTTGATTACTTAAAATATTTATAAATTTTACAAGTAAAAATATTAGATATTTATCATATATTATATTTATTTGAATACTTAAAATATTTGATTACTTAAGAAAAGATAAATTTATAAAATAAACACGATCATAAACATGACTATACAGTGTATATTATCATTTATTACACTGTAAATATTAGAGGCAATCATAAGATTAGTAGTACAGATAAATGAAATAAGATTATTATATGTGCTTTATTTTTAAAAGTACATAATAAAGATTTTTATAAGTTTTAACAATATTATATTTTATTGCTTAAAATATTTATAAATTTTACAAGTAAAAATATTAGATATTTATCATATATTATATTTATTTGATTACTTAAAATATTTGATTACTTAAAAAAAGATAAATTTATTTTATATATTTTATTTTATTTTATATAAAAACATGGAGTATTGATCAAAATGATTTGAATAACATACTGATAGTTGTTAGTTGTTGACTTGTTATGTCATGGATGATGGAATTAGAGAAAAATATTATTTAACATCATAAGTAATAACATATAATATAATAAATCAATAATTATATGTATAAGTTCATTTGATATTACATCACGTGTATGTTGACAAGTTATGAACTTATAAAAGTAGTTAGGCAAAGAAGATAAAAGATATTAAAAAGTTATCTAATATACACCTTTACCACCAAAATTTATCCAACTCATTAACCTAATTTTGATTTCATATAAGCATGTAACTAAAAATATGTTCTTAATTCACTTGTTTATTAAATTATTATTATGACTTCTTAATGTTGTATTTTTGTGTGGAAAATTTTATTAGGATATCATTAATAAATAAGAATGTCTAGGATAAAAGTATGAAAAATAAGTACAATTTATAAAATACTATATTTTTAAAAGCTTTAAATGAATAATAAAATATGTGTAATTTATTATTATTATTATCATTATTATTATTATTATTAGTATTATTATTATTATTATTATTATTATTATTATTATTATTATAAATTTTTATGTTTGGTCGGGTCGGATCGGATGAATGCCGGGTCGGGTGGAAGGCGGGTAGGGTTAATATCGGGTTGGGTCGTTATCGAGTCGAGTCTATGACGGGTCATAGGTTGGAATTGAGTCGGGTCGGGTTAATTTTTATCGGTTCGATGATGGATCGGGTTAATGTTGGGTCGGGTCGGATCAGGTTGCTAAACTTTTTGGGTCTTATTGGGTCGAGTTTCGCTCGAGTCGGGTCAAGTCGGGTGGGTCAGGTCAACTTTTGCCAGCTCTACTAACGCCTAGTAGCTAATTGAGGATTTGGTAACCAAGACACATACACTACTCGATCATCTTCCACTTTAAGTAATTAATGTGTTATTTTCTAAGGCTATGTGATCATACAAGGCCCATACAACATCCAAGTAATACATCCACATACACATTCCATCTTAACCATTTTTTCCCTCCGACCATGTGGTGGGATTTTCATTAGTGCTTAACCAATATTAATCAATCCACCATAATAACCTATTTTAGACCAATAGTCCAAATTTCATTACCCTTTTAAAGTCATAACATACATAGTTGAGTTTTTTTCCCACTAAAAGCTTCCTAAGCACTTATTGAGAGTTTCATAAGTTAAGATCCATTTAATCCGCCAATTAGGTTTTTCAATCTATGCCAAAAAGTGTATTTCCATAATTTAATAATCATATAACAACATTGGATATAGTCTCAAAGCATATCAAGTCTAAAAAATTAAAATCACACAATTTGAGCGAACCAATCAATCAATTTGGGCTAAACAATCAATCAGTCGGGTCAACTAGTCGACTATTATGAGACCACTCAATTAGTTCTACCAAACCAATCGATGGGTTTAAGTAGAGGGCAACCAAGGTCACCACAAACTAATTGGTCCATTGGTTTGGTCAATCGATTGACTGTTCTAAGAACTAGTCAATCAGTTTGGCCTCAACAATCGATTGGTCTACTCCCAATAGAATATAATAGATATTTTTCATACGAATCACACTCTAAATCCTACCTCATTTAAATCAAAACATATCATAGCAAAATACCAATATTTTACAAGCTCATGAACTGAATCATGTTTCACATTCAAACAGATTAACCCTATTTTTTTTAACCATGCATTTTTCTCAGGATTCACTATTAATTCCACATGCATCAATTAGAAGCCAAACTATCATGGAGACATATATGATTAAAATTTTTCATAATATATCTCATCACATGCTTATTCAGACCACATTTCAGATAACAACTTACTTCTTATTTAGCAAAATTTTGCACTAAAGAGGGAAAAACTCGAGCTAGAAGATTCTCAACTTCCAAAACCTTTAAAACAATAAGTTAAAACTTAAAAATCATTGAATAATTTTCACAAATCAAAACTCAAATTAGAAGGAAAATGGACTTATCAAACCCAAGAGAAAAGCAGAGGAAGATTCAGCTAGAAACAACTTAACTTCCTCCTAAATTTAATTCTTTCTTGCTTAAAGATAAAAATAAGATGGAGCTAGAAAAAGGATCAGAAGAATGAAAAGAATTCAAATATAAGCTCAAAGTAGACAAAAGAGAACACAAGTGTTAGAAAGATGAGATATTTCATAGGCTAAAAGAAAAGGAAGGAGAAAGGGTGATTAGGGTTATTTATATACAATAAATTAGTTAGGGCACGAGTCGGGTTATGCATCGGATTAAAAATCCTAATTTTACCATTTAAATATAAGCTAAATGGGCATATCTATCAAGAATAGATAGATTTATATCTCAAAGATCAAATGGCAATTTTCTAGATAATACAAGTCAGATTTGGTCCAAAAATTATCAAACACAAGAAAGTTAATGGAATATCAGTGTGGAAATAAATCTTCCAACCATGCAGGGATTGTCTGAAAATTGAAGCATGCTTTCAAAGGCTTACAAAGGAGAGAGGTGGAAGAAAATAAGATTGAAGTTTCTTTTTCCTCAATTGTCAAAATTGAGCCCTCAAATCTGTTTGGGATAGCAACTAAGCCAAATAAATAATAAATAAAAAAAGGTTAAAAAATACTCAAGAATAGTTTGAATTAGTATTATCAATTATCCATTTTGATGCAAAAAAAAAATACCCCCAAAAAATGAAGCTTCAAAAAATACTCAATCCAACCAATCAGTCTATCAATTTGACCTATCGGTTGAATGTTCCATCGACTAATAAATCGGTTCCCCAACCCAATAGATTGATTCGATCGAACAAAAGACTGTAGCTGAA
Source organism: Tamarix austromongolica (assembly GCA_039764185.1). NCBI lineage: Eukaryota > Viridiplantae > Streptophyta > Magnoliopsida > Caryophyllales > Tamaricaceae > Tamarix > Tamarix austromongolica. The sequence goes on from CM077809.1 coordinate 128,016,966, forward strand.
ATGACAAACCAGACAATCGATTTATAAAACCAATCAATCAATCCGCCTAAAACTTGTTTGTTCAATTTTCCAAAATTTATTTAAGTCCATCTTTACTTCAAACTTAATTATAGTTCCTAATTAAGATAAAAAAAATTATCAGATTCTATTAAACGCTATAATTTTTCATTTAATAAATCTTACAAAAATATTGAATATTACAATTCATTTATAGGATAGACATATAAAAATTTACTTAATAAAAAAGCTAAATAGTTAAGTACACATTTAATCAAGTCGAGTAAGTAATCGAGTTGATTTGATTTGTAACTTTTAAACGAGTTAAATAATTAAATAAGCCAAGCCACAAATTGACTTATGATAAACGAATCAATTTGTTCACTTAAAAACTTTTTGAAGTTTAATAAAATCAAACCGACTCAAAAATCTTTTTAAAATAAACTTATTTAACTCATTTCAAACTCAAGCCTAAAAAGAAATAATAAATAAATAAATAAGCCAAACTTAAATTAGGAATATTCGACTCGTCAATAACTCTACTTTCCAAATGCATTATTTGTAAAAGAGCTCCTAACATTTTTCAATACACTACATTTAGCCTTTTTGTAAATTTTAGATCTATCTTTTTTTTCCTTTTGAATACCAAATTTTTTAGCTCTTTTAATAAACAAACTAAGCATAAACATAAAAATAAAAATAAAAATAATTACCCTTAAACTTATTTACAATACAAAAGTTCGTAAATCCAAACTTTATTTTTAAATGTATTGATTAAATGAACCAACTTTAAAAAGAAAAATATATGACAAGATAAAACAAAAACATTGAGGCAAGTTTTAACTTATCGACCCAACTTTAACATATAAAGAAAAAACACATTAATTTAGTAGATAGCTCATAAAGTAGTTTTCCAAAATTTATTTTAAATAACTTATAGCCATAAATTAGTAACTAACTTTGAAACTTTTAGCTAACTTTTCAAATCATTTTTGTTAAACATAGGCCTTTTTGTAAATTTTAGATCCATCTTTTTTTCCTTTTGAATACCTTATTTTTAAACTCTTTTAAGAAACAAACTAAGCATAAATATAAAAATAAAAATAAAAATAATTACCCTTAAACTTATTTATAATGCAAAAGTTCGTAAATCCAAACATTATTTTTAAATTTATTGATTAAATGAGCCAACTTTAAAAAGAAAAATATATGATAAGATAAAGCAAAAACACTGAGACAAGTTTTAACTTATCGACGCAACTTTAACATATAAAGAAAAAACTCATTAATTTAGTAGATAGCTCATAAAGTAGTTTTCCTAAATTTATTTAAAATAACTTATAGCCATAAATTAGTAACTAACTTTGAAACTTTTAGCTAACTTTTCAACTCATTTTTGTTAAACATAGGCTCAAAGGGCTCCCGGCCTAATTTAATATACACTGAAAATCTTGAGAGGCGCCCATCTACCATTGAGCGGCCCCCAACTTGCTGATGCTCAATAAAGTTCCTTCAATCTTTTTTCTTTCATCCCTAACACTTCACAATAGCTATCAATTAAATATAAAAGAAGCTTTAAACTTTTTAAATAGTGCCACATTTAGTACAATAAAATTTATAATACAAAAGCAATTAGTCGGATTAAGCGTGAGAGGTGAAACATCTACTGAATCCTAGACAGCGCAATTACATTCACAATCAGAAAACAACTAGACATGAACACACATCAAAGTTGGCCACAGTTCAGATTCATAATCTGTACCATTTTTGGTTGGTGCATTAACGCTAGATTTAATGGCTTACAAGACGAACAGGCATCAAGATTTTTGGGAACATATGCTAACATTGTCACCACTGTTTACATGGAAAACGTACAATAGCAGCCGGTGTTCATTCCCCACCTGAAATGCAACTTCTCATTCCTCCATTGGCGCAGGATCCATGCCTGCTGAAGGGCTATCTGCAAAGTATTCTTGGTGCTTCAGATTAACCCCATACTGCAACACAGCCAGCAAAATAACCAGAGCCAGTAAAAAAATCAGCAACAAAATAAAGAAAGAGGCTAGTGAAAATCAGCCTCTGACGCTAATGCATTCACAAGAGTGCTTCCCACATGCATCTTATGGAACATGATGTTGTGGCTATACAGCAAACGAAGCTTGACAAGGACTAAGACAACTGCCGTTTTGAAACCCCCACCCCCTTTCTCTCTCTCTCGTATTTGCCACCTGCACTTCCATGTACCCAAAGGAAGGATTTTTCAATGTCTCAAGAATCCCATCTAAGAAATCATTATCATTCAGGCTCTATTTGGCAAATAAATAACTTCAAACGTAATCATTTATTTCAGCTGACCCATTATCGTTTGAGAAAGTTCAGAAAGCTGTCCTTACCCTCCTACTACAAAGTGCTTATTTTAAGTACATACCCAACAATCAATATATACTGATTCGTCTTATCTTCAGTTCGACACTTAATTTATCAAGCAGATTTTATAGTCAATGATTACGGATTGCCACAAAGTATTTGGACCCCTATCAGGCAAAACGACCAACCTATCATCCCACGTCAGAGGGAGAAGCTGCGCAAAAACCGGAACAGAAAGTATCATGCCAACAGCTTCATTGCAAAACCAACTTCATATGGCAACAGAAACAATTGTTCCATATGGCAAGTGTACTACTACAGCAAACTTACGACTCTCAGTTTACTAGGGATAAAATATGGTTTTACCTCCCGCAATGCCCTGGATAGGTCCTCCATAGTCAAGACAAGGCGCTTATCCTGGTTCCCAAAGAAAAGCCAGAAAAGAAAACATAACATTAAATGAAATAAAAAAGTTATTTCCTTTTTTTTTCGGCTTTTGGTGATCTTCTTATGGGTTGGGAAGTAAGAATGGTGGGGCAGCTAAGAACAAATTCAAGGTATAGCAATCGCTGATTTCTTCACCTTTTGTTGCTTATCCCTTTTGTCTTTAACAATAGTTGACTGCCTGGCTTTGCATTGCCTGCGCACAATGAGCAAGGATTAGCGCCCAAAATAAATCGATTTCATTACCATCAATAATCAAGAGTTCAAAGAAAGAATGATCCCTGAATCAATTATAGAAAACAAAGCATGTTAAATGATGTTCTGGAAATAAATTCTATCTACCGTTCGCATAAAACAAATGTAATGGAACTCTACAATAAATACAGGTCCTTCTGAAGCATGAGTCTCCAAAGGAACATACTGAAGAGCATCAGTTGCAATCTCTGAAATGAATTTCTGAGTGGCAACAGCAACCAGCCGGATCCTGAAAACCAAGAAGAATGTCAATACAGCTGGAAATTATACAAGCAAAGAAATATACCGAAGAGCTATTTAGAACAAAAAGAATTACTATATAGCTCGTATATATGTAATAAGCCTAAAACCCTGTCACGAAAATCTGTAAGCAATTCAGTCAGATGAGAAGGCAAAAATGGTGACGTGAGACTGTATTAAGAGGATGTCAATACAATGAAAACGACAGTACCAGGAATTAGAGGATCTGGCCCCTCCCCACTCTGCCTCTATTTCCCCAATGATATACAGCCCCCTTGCCGACATTTTATTCTCAATCCTCAGAACAACGGCCCTGGTCCCTCTATAATGGCCCCACCATATTCCCTTGCCGGCATTTTATTCCCAATCCTCAGAATAACGGCCCTAGTCTCTCTATAATGACTCCACTATATTCCCTAACAGTCCAACCTCATTGGTGACTTAACAACCTGACATGTCTGCAACCAGCTAAATAAAACCTTCCTTCCCATACTTATCCCAGCTATGAGAGAGAAATACCCAACCTCAGCTTCAGGTGACCCCTTCCCCTCTAATTAAACAGGAGCACCTGATTACCAGCTTATCATCCCCCCCCCCCCCACCAAAAAAAAGGGGGAACTCTCACCTCAACCTCAAGGTGGAAAGCAAGAAAATTATTAACATAAACCTCAAAGTCCTCCAAGAGGCTTCAGGCAAACCCTTCCCTTTGATCAACACTTCCAATACCCCTATTACGTTATAGCACAGATCCTAAACTGATTCAGACTCAACCCTCCATTTCAAGTCCTCAGTAAGTGCAACAGGAAAGGGCCGGACACATCTTTGAATGCCCACCACTAGCTTCAACATTGATACGTGTAAGACTGAGAGGGGGGGACTAAATGCTGGGATCTCCAAGCAATAAGCCACTGATATGACTTTGTTAGCTCCCTGTGAAGGGCCAGGGAGAGAGCTTTTTCATTCCTCCTCCTTGGCCAAAGATTTGAGGCAATGAGGACCATTTCCCTCTTCTGATCCTCTGAAACCTTCATCCTCTATCATGCGTCTCCAAGTTGTGTTTGAGTTCTAATAGGATCTGATCCCTACCCAGTAGTTCAACATCCGCTGCAGCCTTTGGTGAAATCTCCCATTCATAATGTATCAAATTTGTGGCTCCTGAACATACAGTAAAACATTGCTACTGATATTGCATATTGGTTTTTGGATCAACCGACGTACAAAATGCCCAAATCGCAAAGAGGAGAAAAATTCACAAATTTATCACTGATATATCAGATTTCACCAATATTCCCCCAATATATTTAATTTTCCAAAACTTTTGCCTCCCTCTGTCAAGACACTCTCTTGTGCCCCATCCCCACATCAACAAAATCAAAACCCACAGAAGAAAGAGTAGAAAGCAAAATCAAACCACAACAAAAAATGGACAACATTTCAACATTAGGGATTCAAGAAGCCTATGAATATGAGAAAAATCAAACATTGGATAAGAAAGAAAAAACATCAATAATAGAGAATAAACTACATTAAAAACGAACTTGGAGCACTCTTCAACTAGATCTGGCAGATGTCGTGTGAACCAAATGTGCCTATTCTAATTGGATTGATTCCCATTTCATTTTACATGCCAACAAGAGAAGCCTTTTCCTAGGGTTGCGAGACCCCCAAACTTCAACAAAGGCAGGCGAGCCGCCTTTATCATTTAGAGAAAAGTGCAAGACAACTCGGCAAACCTTCCTAGCAGTGCCTTACACTACGAATGTTCTTGCATATGAACTTGATGGAAAACCCAACATTATAAAGCAAGCCAATGTTCTCTCTGCTCAAATTAATATCCCTAATTCTTTAACTCATTCACGACGCCAAATCAGGTGGTTCTCAAAGAGCAGTGCTAACTCTTGGTGCTCTTGCATCTCATGTCGGTCAGACTTCTCCCATCAGTGTCACACACTTGCAATGGTCTTGTCATAGCAGTCCATTCATGTTTCTAGACTTCTTTCTATGTGGCTCTCTCAATTAAAAAGAGACTTGAGCGTCTTTTAATTTCGCAGGCTGGCAGTCTGTTAGCTGTATTTTTTAGTATTATATTATGTTTTCAGCTAAACTGAGCTATTAATTATAATTTTTGTTGTGCCCCACTAGTCTTTGTATCTTACCCACACATGAAGTTTTACCCTCAACATGTTTTTTCTATTTAAGTTAGAATTTTGGTACTTGTTTTGGGTGAGTACCGGTAGTCAATGACTCGAGTAACAAGTCTTAGTATTAATAGAGTCTAATTTAACATATGATATGAATAATGGATAAGTCTTAGTATTAATATAGTCTACTTTAACATATCATGTGACTAATGAATAACAAATTTCAGTCTCAATTTACTAGCTTATCGAATATTTTAATCTAAATGACCCATAAATAAGAATTAGAAGCATTTAGTGGAAAAACTTAAAAAATCACACCACAGAAACAGTAATATATTATTTATCATGCGCAACATTCCAATACCACAACATCAAGACCACCATTTTGTTTTGCATGGACCTAACCCTAAAGTGCCTCAAATGGTTTGTTTAGCTGGCAGTATGGAAAGTTTGTGTTGTACCAATACTCACGCCATGGCAACCAACTCTTGAGCACATCTCAAATGAATTACCATAGGTACATATTTAGGCACCAATTCACATAATATTAGGTAATTTAGAATTTGAGAAAGAATTAAGAGTAATGAGAAAAATATCTCAATCGAAATTGAGATGCAACTTGTCGGTACCTTTAAGATTAAAAGCTAATTTTTTCCTCAAAACTGGTTGAATCATGCCAATACTTTTTAAATCTCATTGCTTTGTGCCAACACAGAATCCATTAAAAAAATTGGTTTTAGAGAGAAAAAACGGTGATAAAGCTTGATTGCAGTAAATTATTTATGGACAATAAGCCAAACTGTGCCTTAAAGAAGTCCCCTACAACTTAGAAATTCCCCTCCAACAATGGCTCACAAGAATTTGTCACGGTCAGAAACAATAGACTTGGGCAACCAATGCAATTTGATTATCTTATTCAGAGTTGTGACCCCTTCTGCAATGAATGGGTGCATCAAGGGAACAAAGTGTGAGTACTTGGTCAGTCAGCTATCTATAACAAACAACCCATTATACTGTCTGGAACTAGGCAATCCCTCAATAGAGTAATGAGATATCCTCCCAAACACAATCAGGTTGCATTCCAACACATTTGTAGACCATTTTACAGTCATGGCCAATAGACCTTACCAAGGATATGAGGACCCTACATGAAACTCAAACAACAATTGTGGAATGCCAACAGATGTAGCAGGGAATATTAGCACTCCATTATACAACAGGTTGCCTCAGCTCACACAGTAACCCACGAGAATTATCTTAAGCTTCCTCTAATCTTTGCACAATGGCACCAAACATGGGATTATTTTTTATTTCAGTTCATAGGTCTCCCCAATCAACAATATTAGCTATTGACATCACTGCTAGTGTCATCTTACCCAGATTGGGCATATGTTGCCTTGCTTTTGCAGTCAGGTTCATACTCAATATGAAACTATAACCCAATAGTCTGCTAATCCATCTTCGATACTCCCCCAATGGCACTCGATATTCTAAAAGAATTCTGAGAATCCTTTGGTCTATACAAACCAAAAAGATAACACACAGCACCCCCATTTTCGTTAAACCAAATAATTTAACAACTCAAGCAAATTTTTAAAAAGGGGCATTACCACCACAACTATTGCAAGTAGACCCCACTATCCCATTGCTAAGGCTAAGTTGATAGCAAAACCAAACACAACCTTTCTTATACAACCAAATGAAATAAACAGATGTTCCCAATCAAGATATTTTAAATTCCATAGTAGAAACTAAGAAAGGAAACTTGACCATCACTCTTAGCAATGGTCCCCAGTATAAGCATCATCCTGCACAAGGTCATATGCTCCCCACCATCATCACAACCCCATTAAAATTAACTAATTAGCTAGGGGAACAACCAAATAACGATTGTACAAAGGAATGGTGATATACATGAGTATATATGCACATAAGCACATAAGCATACAAACACACAAACGTACCAAAACACGGATTTATAAGACATTGATTATTAATCCTTTAGGTGATCACAAACATTCAATTATTCAAGTAAACAAAGTCTGAAGACTATCCAAACCACCCACCATACTCCTGGACCATCCCAATGAACGTTATTGTTGTCCAAAAGGGATCCCAACCTCGGTCCCTTAGTCCTTCGAGATCCATAATGAGTATAATTTCATCATGGAGAAACAAGAAGTAGGGGAAAGGCTAATGCCAATTCTTAAATAAGAAATGTGTGTGTGTGTGTGTGTGTGTGTGTGTCTATATATATGTGTATGTATGTATGTAAATTGTGCAATAAAATCACAGTCATGGTTGCGATTGTTATCGCAGTATCGAAGCATTGTGAATAATGAATTATGTGTCACAGTTATCGCGACGTGAATTTTTGTTTTTATTTCACAAGATACTCTAATTTTTATTTAATAATCATTTCAATATAATTAATAAATACACAAGTGTTCTAAATTAAGTCTCTACATGTTAAATTGCCCTAAAAACACTACACTTGTCTTGGAATGAAAAATAAGATAGATTATTTTAGTATTAAATGTAAAGTTGATGAATACCAATTTTTTATTACAATCTAATAGTCACTTGGTCTAAGGTGTATAATAAACGAATAACAAGAAATTATTTTAAATGTATTTTTAATAAACTTAGCGTTTCCCAGCCATGTGTCACAATATTCAAACAGCAATAAATTTTTGAGATTTTTTATCCGTCATGTTTCATCCATTTCACATATCAGCTAACTCAAATCCCGTTAAATAGTGGTCAATGCACTCTAACAAGAGTGCTATTCAATTGTATGGTGTATACACATCACATTTTCACTCAGAGAGGTATTATGCAAATAATGTTACCAAATGCTTAATCCTCATATAATTAAAAGGTCTCCAAGCAAAAAGTCAAAACACTAACCTCCAATTCAAAATTGAAAACACTCACAATAAAACCTTTAATCTTCAATTAACAACTAGGAAAAAGATATCTTTGATCTTGGTTTGAATATAGCTAGAGATTAATGTAAGTAGAAGAGTATATGGTAGAGGAGAGAGAGGGGGGTCGCAGCACACACAAGGGGGGTCATGAAAACTTCTCCTCATGAGCCAAAAGTAGTGTATATATAAACTTAGATCAAGGCAAATTAATTAATTAAATATTAGATATTATTAGTCAAATCCTGAAAAGAAAAAAAAAACAAGAAAGAGAGGAAGGGTATTCATCATCCTACTCATGTCTATTGTGGCTTTTATGCCCACTTGCTGCTTATTTTGCTTTCTAGACTAATTACTAGGGAAGACAGTGATTTTCTTTTCTTTCTTGTTGTAAACACCTTATAAGATAATTTTTACCAAATTTAAATTTGCTAGAATAGGTAATTACAAGATATTATTAATTTAAATCAAAAACAATAAGAATTAAAAAAAAATGGATCATGACACATATTGCTTAATTTTATATTTTATAAAATCCCTTTAATTGAAAATGACTATTTTTCCCTTTTGTTTAATTTAAAACAAAATAATTGTTAAAAATACCTCTTAAATTCCAAAGAGAAAAATATAAAATTTCCAAAATAATTACTTGTTTTTATCACATTATCATGCGAAATTAGTCATTTTTCAAACTTAACTTTTGGGTTACCGAAAAGTTTCCAAAAAATGTAGTTTTGCAAAGTGATGTGTGACAAAAACATAGGTTTGGTGAATGGACGATTTTACAATTAGTGGATATAAATGTGAATGACAAACACTTACAAACTACTAGATTGAACTCACACAAGAAAATGATCAAGAGATTTTTAAATTATCACTAATACAGATAAGATAATTTAGAGAAATATCATAAACATACAAGAACAAAATTCACATATGGTTTCAACAACAAAAAATCTCCACTAATTAATTCAACTCAACTATGATTATAGACGTGAGATTTTAAGGGCTTTAATATAGCCAATTGCACCTCCTCAACTTGAATCTTCTAACACACATAAGATAACACCACTCAAAAGATCAAACTCTATCTAATCTCAAATTATCTCCTAATATCTCCTAACAAGCTACTTAATCATTAAGTAAACAAATAAGATAATACTAATTAATCCTTAATAACTAAGTATTATTCACACTACTATTCACATGAATAGTAACTCTTAAATAGAGACGAAATAACTTATAACAAAATAATTCACACCATATGATAAACTTAATAACTACGGAAATGACAATTAACTAAATCATCCATGATATGGCCTGCATCTAAAGCGTAGTGTCTTCTCGTAGGTCATATTATCCCTTCCCTAATAATTTGTTTGGATTGGGGTGAATTGAGGTGAGATAATTATTAAAAATTAACCAAAGTGAAGGAAATGAAGGTAATTCGGGATGAAAATTTTAAAATGTTATTTGGATGAAATCAACCACACTTGGGTGAATCAAGGTGAATATTATTTTAATTTCATTTGAATTGAAGTGAATGAAGGATAAAAAATAAAAAATAAAAAAAAATAAAAAAAAAAACGAATGCCTCTTATAAGACATATTAAGGGAAGGTATTTTTACCCAATTAGGTAAAAATTCATTTATTATTTTGTCCTTTACCCCCATTACCCCCCAAATTGGAGATTAATAAAAATGAGGGGAATTAGGGTGAATGAAGGAGGAAATTTAACCATTATTAATCTAGGTGAACTTTATATTTTTGTATCCAAATGGGGTGAATAGAGTTGAATCAATTAATTAACCCTGATTCACCCTAAACCAAACAAACTATAAGGTATTCCGATCCTTTACTTATAGGACATAGTGTTCATCCCGTAGATTCACCTAAACCTCCCGTAAATTTTATGTAATGTACCCTCTAGTTGTGGGGAATGCTCTTGCATCACAAAGCATCTTTTCAAATCGAAGAGAGAATTTCTCTTCAGAGAATTAATATCAATGGCTTTAAAAAGAAAAGATTAATTATCTAAAATACATGAGAAATACAGAGTATTGGAGATTTTAGACAACAAGACACGAGAAACAGAACGAGGCTAGTACCTATGGCAAAGGTCTTTCAATCAAACCACCAAGTGGAGGAAGCTAGTTAGGCGAGCTATTCGCTTGGGTACACCTAGAGCTAGGTTTGAGCGCTTGTTCTTTCTTTGTGCTAGGATTTTACCCTATGAGCTTTTCCCATATTTTCATGCATGCCTTGGATGCAATATGTTGGCTTTTTTGCTATATGTTGGATGTCGGAAATTCAAGGGCAAAGTTTCTTTTTGTTTGGGGGGAGGGGGGAAGGGGGCGGATGAAATAATTTGTGTTTTTATTATATTTTGTACAATGAATCTTTTCTTTTTAAATATCAGTTTTAAAAGTTTATTTGCAAAAATAGCTGTTTTTATTTCAAGTGACAAGGTAATAAAAAAAAAAACTTTAGTAATTATTTTGTGCATTTTAGAAATTTTCCTGAAATCTAAAAGATAATTCTAACAATTATTTGAAATTAAATTAACCAAAACGGAAAAATAGTCATTTTAAATTAAATAAATTTTACAAAAAATAAAAAAAGTTAATGACAGGTCTCTGACCAGGCCATCAACATGTGGCATGGTCCATTTCTTTTATTTTTATTGTTTTGCAACTAAATTAATAATATCTAGTAACTATCTATGGGTAATTGAAATATGGCAATAATTATCATATACGGTTTTAACCAAAAATAAATACTCACTCTCTCCCCTAGTTAACACCCTACTTTCTCTTGCCCAAGATTTTTCCTTTCTTTTTTTAATTTACTACATTTAGTTACTATTTGATTATTATTTTATTTGGCAGTTGTCATATTATCTTATAATATCTTCAAATAAGGTAATTTCCAATTTTGACAAGATTCAAGTCATGCACTTGAACTGCTATTGAGGCCATATTTACTCATCCCTTCTATGCTAATTATCTAGCATATATATACACACACACACAAAATTTCTACCTAGAAATTCCACCAAAAAGCAAAATCCAACAAGAGGGCATAAAACCCACGTCAAACATGAGGCCAACCTCCCCTCACTTTCTTATTTTATTCTTTTTTTTTATAGTGTTCGATTGATAATATATGACATTTACTTAATTAAGTTACCCTACACACACACACACACACTCTATTTGTGGCTCACACCCCACTCTCTTCTCCACCACATACTCTTCTTCTACATCAATCTCTACCGATATTCAAATCAAGATCAAAGATTTCTTGTATCTATTCATTAATTAAAGATCAGTATGTTCTTACGAGCGTATTCAATTTTGAATTAGAATATGGTGTTTTGACTTTTTGCTTGAAGACCTTATAATTATATATGGATTATGTTAATGGTGACATTTTCTCAAAAACCCCTATAATGTGTACATATGTATATATATCTGGATCTTGTAATTATGTTTTATAAATTATTTCCATCTTATAATATAATAATGATTTTAAGTTTGATGTGAGTAAAGTTTAAAGCTTTCTTTATTGATTGATAATGAATCTGAGATTGTATGCCATGCTATATCATATGGTGTATCCGATTTGGTTATGTGAAAGAACATGCATAGAAATTCGTATTAAAGTGTTTTGCTTTATCACAACCACTAAAATAACTTGTGGGGATCATCCCAAAGTCAATTATAGGAATTTACCCCTTAAACTACATATCAAATCAATGGGTTAGAATTCTAATTTACAACACAACTGTCAAAGTCAATTCCAAGACATGTACAAAAGATATTCGCTAATTTGGAAAATTGTACAACATTATAAAATTTAGTGCCTAATAAATGTGTTCTATGTCAATTTCATGTTACGTTGACCATGCTGACCTTAGATGTTAGGGTTTGACCTTGTTTAACTTTTGGATAAAAGTGTTGAATTAGGATAATTATATTATTGGAATAATGTGGAAACAACAAGTGGGAGAGCATTAAATTAAAATGGAACGAGAGTGGGCTTTGAGCCCTTCAGGCATGGCCTCTTGAAGTTGGAAATTAGCATTAATCTTTCCTTTATTTCCATGGATTAGTTTTCATTATTTCACTACTGGTTAAGGCTCTTCCAGATTTGTACAACTCTTTTAAGGGGATATGCACTCTTAAGGATTGAATGACCCGAGTTGGGATCCTCTTTCAACACGGATAATGTTCACAAGGATGGCCTAGGAGGGACCCTCCTATGGTTGGTGGTTTGGATAGTCTCCAGTCTCCAACGTATGATTTGATAGGTGGCCGTCTAGTTAGTTTACCTTATTTATTATCACCTAAAGTATTAATAACCAGATGTCTTATATTTCTATGCTTTGGTATGCTTGGCTAATTATGTTCATATAAACCCATGTATATAACGGCTTTTTTACAATTGTTACTTAATTTTTCAGTTAGCTAACTTGTTATTGTTTAAAACAATCCATTGATGGTGGGAAAAAAGATGACATTGTATGGATTATTTGTGATCACACCACCGGTGATGATGCTTATGATGGGGACAAGTGCTAAGAGTGATGGTTTTTGTTTTTGAATTTACCAACAATGTAATCATACATGTTTCCTTATCGGTTGAGAACATCTATTGATTTCATTTGGTTATATAACAAAGTTGGCTAATAATGCAAATGGGGCAATGGGGTCTACTTACACTAGTCATGATAACCCTTTTTCAATAGTTTGTTTTTACAATACATAAAAATATTTTGATTTCCAAAAGTTGGGGTTTTTCACAGTGTTATCCGAGAATTATTTTCTAAAATCTTCTTTTAAATGGTTTAAAAGTGAAGTTTTACCATAAGTTTTACAAGGGATTTGATGGTTGGGTATGTGCTTAAGCATGTGGTTTGTTGTGGCAATAACACCCCTTTTTCGATAGTTTGCTTCTATATTTGTTAAAGTATTTGGTTTTCCAAAAAATGGAGGTGTTATGGATCATGCTACCACATCTAAACCACCAAGACCACAACCATCACACAAGCTCATATATGAAATTTAGCATAGGCCCTAGACCAAAACATGGATGACAAATGGTTGCTTCTACATTAACATAGTCATGAGCCCCAAGCATATGTTTCCACAATAAATTGCTTAAAGTTTGGGAAGACCAAAACCAGCACTATAAACATGGATTTTTTTAAGGGTCGCAACTCGCAAAGGCTTCTTATGCTTCATCGTGCCAGCCAAATCAACCCTTTGTCACTTGAGTTGACAATAGAGCAACAATGTGCCTATACATTAATAAATATGCACAAATTTCCAAAGTATTCAATACTTTTGGGGGGAAAAAAGGTGGCTCCCTCAAGTTCTTTTAGAATAGCCAATCAATTATGGTCTTTATCTTAGTTGGATATGTGACCTCTACCTTGGAAACAATATGACAGATATTCTACTTTCATCTTCCCAAACAAGCATTTCTTCTCATTGGTAAAGAGCATGTTGGAGTAGCACAAATACCAAACTCGAATGCTTCACATGGTCTGCAATAGTAGAACCATAATTATCAAAGATGATAATACAAACCTTCAAAGAAATGTCCTGGTATACTATTATCAAATCCATGAAATGTCATCGACAAGCCAACATCATTACCATCGCGGCATAATGACCCTTGTGGGTGCAGAAAGTTTTCTTTGGAATATCCAAAAGTTGCACCCTACTCTCACATTACCCCGACCTTCCAACTTTGAAACAACAGATGCACTGACTAATTTGTTCAATTGCTCATCTATACCTAAATAAGTAACTTGTCTTAAATGACAACCAAGTAGTTTGAGTGGCAATAGTCTGCGCTTAACAGCCCTAGCCCACTAACATCCTTCTTCTTTGTCGAAAGATGAGGGTCGGAGAAAGGACCAAAACTAAGCCCAATGACACCATACAAACCTTGCACCATCCTCTCCATCTTGTGTAAATACAAGTAGAGATAGAGATATATGTCGATTACAAATGTCAACAACCTAGAATGGTTTTGAAGCGGCTAAAACAAATGTGAATCCCCTCAACACTAACTATATGCATAGCTCGTAGAGGCATCTCAAATGCTCCTCCCAAGACATGTAAACTTCTACATTTCAACAACACACCCTTGTAGTCCACATCATGGCCCTTAGTGTGACTTGAGGTTTACTGGATCACCCTTTAATGTGACCATAGTCTTTCCTAGTGCAAAATTTCACTAACTATGCCTTTTAATTCACTTGCATCGTGCCTAATTTTTCCATCCATTGCTTCCAAAGTATGACATTAACGCTTCCTAGCACGAGGTAAGATATCCTCCACGATGGTGATGTCTTGGATTGAATCCCTACACAAATACCAATGATCCTTATAGCAACACGCCATGCTAGTCAAATGTAGTTGTAGCCTTTTAGGCACATGACTGCATCCAAGGAAAGAATATTATGCCTCGCTCCCCCCTTTCATTTTCATGGTTTTTTTATAGAAAGCTCAATTATCATTCTTCCTCTTTCTCCTCTCGGGCATCATCTCAAGCTTCACTTCCTTATGAGTTATCAAACAAAAGAACCTATGAGTGATATTCATTATATTGATAGAAAATTCCATTTCTCATCATCATTGGATTCTAAATCTAAGAGGTCGTTAATCAGCAAAGCTAGTCTAGGTTTCGAGTAATTGAGAAGAAATTAATTGTGGTTGTGGGGTGATTATCAAATTGGGAGTGATAAGATAAGGTTACTTGAAACTCCAATATCGGTCAACAAATAGACCCAAACCCACCAACTTTGTTTCCACCAAATCTTTATCCACTCATTTTGGTTATCTAAGGCATCATCATTCTGACCTCCACCCAAACTACATGACCAAGCCCATTAAGAAATGTTCCCACCATCACTATGTTGCACATCTACCCTAGCCATGGCTACACAAATAGAACGTCTTAATAAGCCTCAAGATTTTTGGCAAATGGGTAAGAATTCCTCACACAACAATGCTTCATAGCAGGATCTAAATTTGGTCAATGATACAACCTTAAGCGTTCTCTAGGATTCAAATTTCTTAATGTCAAATGTATCTTGAAGCTTAAAACTTCTCAAGATCTCAATGTGATGGATATGGAGCGCCTTCCCACTCTAAATACCCACCCATTCAAGTCAAAGGTGGGAATTCCACCCATGACTAAGAATTCTAGTGTTGTCCCTACCCCTTGCATCCCACTAACACAATTACTCCTTCCCATAAGTAACTTTGATTTTCATGTAATTTCCCCCAAGTTTCTTTCCATGGTGCTTAGAAAGTCATCAAGTGTTGGAAATCATTGTGTATCTACCCAACATCCTCTAATCTCCCTTTGTCATTATCCTTACTACACTACACTCAATTTTCCTCCTACACCCGTACCATCTATTGTGCCATTTCCCCAAGATAAATTTAGCATGCTCTAATACCAAGGTTATAAGCCTTAGCCCTATCACATCAATTAGAAAACAAAAATGGTGAAGTGAAAGGAATCAATACAACGAGCCCCTCCCCATTCTACCACAATTTCCCCAATAATCTCTCAAGCCCCCTGTTTCCCTACATTTTATACCCAATCCTCATAAAAATGGTTAACAATCTGCTAGACCTCCCCACTCTACCTCAATTTCCCCAACCTAACATGCTTGCAACCACCTAAATAACACCCACTTCCCCATATTTGTCCCAACCATCAACTTGAACTGACCCACTTTCTCCCTCTCCTTACATAGGTGTACCTAATTAGTAACTTATAAATATGCTGCCATCACTTTCCAATTTACCATTCTTTCCTCATTAGCCTAACCACAATCCATAACTTTGTTACTACGAGTCACATGATCCATATGTAACTTAGTCATGAGCAGCATTAGAATCATGCACAGTTTACATAGTCATACTGAGTTGGGCATGAATCAATGCATCTCATACTTGAGCTATGCACAAAGTGGGTGCTTAAGTTGCGCACGCGTGATAGGAAAGGGGAAACATGTAATGTACGAATAATGGGGGCAAAATATGAACTAAATAGCATTAGGTATGTTCTAAATAAAGTATATAGGATTAATTCAGAAGATAATTTATTCCCTCAAATGATTTTCCGCTTAGAATGTAGAATCCACTAAAATCGGTTACATAATATGGCATTGTGACCATACTTCCTCAAAACCAAATGCTAAGTCATAAAAAGGGAAAGCCCAAGCACAATAAAATGGACCAATGCATCTCCACAACGTAGCCTAAACAAACAATCATTGGCGCCTCACAAAGTTGGTACTGCTGAAGCAACTACAAACTTCAAATGTGAGTGAAGAAGAGTCAGTCCATTACAAAGTGCCACTTCCACTCCCATCCCATGCTTCATCTCAAATATCACCATCATCACCAAATCCACAAAAGTAACTTCATATCACAGTTTGTAAATTCATCTCCAATATCTCACTCACCTCAATAGGTTTACCCACTTCCATCTTGTGGTCACTCACTTCTTATCCATTTAGATTGTCAATCACCTACAACTTGAGTATGATTATATTAATTCCCCTTCCATCCAGAAATCATA
Source organism: Tamarix austromongolica (assembly GCA_039764185.1). Lineage (NCBI taxonomy): Eukaryota > Viridiplantae > Streptophyta > Magnoliopsida > Caryophyllales > Tamaricaceae > Tamarix > Tamarix austromongolica. The sequence continues at coordinate 128,033,951 of CM077809.1, forward strand.
TCTCCCAGTAATATGAACCATCTTGCACTTGAAACTTTTACATGATATTTTATAAAACCAACCTCCATTGTAATCCATTTAAACATATAATGTCAAATTTCAGATATTCATCAGACTGTCTAATAAGCTTGTTTACAAGACAATCTTCCGTCTATTATCCATTAGTTTCAAAGATTTGCAAGTCAAGTATTATGAATTTCGCATACCCTCATAAACCCAACCTGTTTCCTCTCTATCCATCCCTTTCACTCCCTCTCCTCTCACAGGCCCCTTCCAGAAAATTTATTTTTCATATTCTTACTCACTCTACTCTCCTTCTTACCACTCTCATCTCTGTCAACATTTGCCCAGCAATCATGTTAATGGTGATGGAGATGACACAGGCCACAGTAAAAACCTGAACCCATATGCTTGCTAGTCGCTACCAAAACAATTATCACAATGAAACATTCTGCACAGCTTTGAAAAGGCAGAAGTTGACAATCAATAAAACCAGCTCCGGAACAAACTTGAGGCTCCTTGGGATCTAGGGTTAAGATGGATAATCAGAGCATTAACAAATTGATCGACTATTTCTGATCATGACCTTTTTTCCACAATTACAGAGAAAGCATAAGGAGGGGGAGCCAATTAACTGATCTCCATAATCATAGTGTTAGAAAAATCTACAATGAACTGTATGAACAAAGCACCAAATTAAATTATGAACAGATCAAGTAACAAAAAGAACCAAAGCATGAAAATCACTTAGACATAGCATATAAGTTCATGACTGATAAAATGACAAGGTACAAGAAATCTAGACATCAAGTGACTAACATACTACATGCCAAAGTTTACCAGAAAGTAATTGGAAATAAAATACCTACAATCGAACATCAGGACATTGAAATCCACTTTTTGCCATATAGTGCTCCACCAACTCATCCGGAATCTAAGAATGAGGAGAAATCACATCAGATGATAGTGAAGCCAAAAATCATAACTTTAAGATATAGAAATGCAAAATTGTCTACTAAACTGAGACATACAGCTGGGGTGTAGTCTGTTAAAGAAGCAAGGAAGTCAGATAGTGCAGAGTTATCATCATTCCGGCCTTCAGCCAACAAGTGCTGCTGGTTGTGGTTGTTCATTGCTATAGCTTCACGCCAGTATATCTCACTAAACAGAGGCTTTTGTAAACGCCTTTACGTTTGATCACAAAACCTGCCACCAACACCAAAAAAAAAAAAAAAAAGAGCCGCCAGCTGGCATCAGTATTATAAATAAATGAGGTTGCACTCCTTCAGATACACCTATTGAGCATCTTATGACATGGCAAAAAGATATTAATAAGCAAAAATGACTCTCTAGCTTGATGGTCTTAGGGTCTAGGCGCTAGGCAAAGTGAGACACAAAAATTGCCTGCTTTTGGTCTTCTTAAATATTTACAATCTTTTCTTACCTTCTATACATTAAAAACTTCCACTAAAAATAATGCCTATCGGTCTTCCCATGACCTTCTTACCCTCTCATTCTCATTCCTACCATGAGATTTAGTTACCATATTGATGAAAGTAAAGCCTATAATCAGAAATTCATTCCCAATAGTGAGTATCTTTCTTTCCTTTTCCATTCAAAATTATGTTTATTAATCTTCCTATAACCTTTTTTCCTCTCCATTTCCTTCCCAACTTGAGATTTAATTACCACAATTACCGTAGAATTTATTTAACAAATTTAAAATAAAAAATAGCTAATTTTTAGTAAGGTGAGCAACTACATCTTAGCATTGGCATGCCTTGCCAATGTCATCTTGCCCAAGGGGGGGAAGGCGCCAGCCCCTTAATGCCTTTTCAATCACTAGTGTTAACTTGATCATCGTAGGTTTTTCATCCTTAACATTTCACAAAATTTCTTGATAGCAAATTTTTTCCTAAGTTCTAACAACTTGAATTAATATTTATTTAGGTTCTTCAAATTGTATTATTAGTATAAGCCTATATTTTTTTATCCACAAATTTGGCTAAAAACTGAAAATTTAAGCTAAAACAGAATGTCTAACGTCCTTTCCCGTGCTTTGTTTGTCCCTTATCAATTACAAGCGTAATAAATAATAAACCGAAGAAATTTGAACTTATTAAGCTTTCTACACAAAAAGATATGTATAAGGATCCACTTAATTGTTGTTCATATAGGACATGTATCCAATAGTTTCCTTAGCAGTGTACAGTAGAGTCTTTTGCTATTTATAGTAGTTTATTGAACGGTATGTAGTTTTATTACCTGCTTAGAGTAGTGTTTTGACAAAGCCCTTTATTTTTGACCTAACAATCCAAATTATAAGTTGTTAGTTATCATATGAGAATTTAGCTGTTAATGGATATTCAATACATATATATACATATATTACTACTTCTAAGTGAAGGGCCCTTTTTGTACGCATAACCTAGACTACAAAGATGGCCTTCCAACTTTTTCTTCTATTTGTTTATACAACTAATGCTAAAAGTGGTAGTTTAGACACGACACAAAGGACAGAACTATCAAACATAAACAACATTTCAATTAGATGTGTCTCTCATGCAGGCAATTAAATCGCGGTCGCATTTGCAATCACGGTCGCGATGTCACGGCATTGGAGCGTCGCGAACGATAAATTATGCGTCACAGTCATCGCGGCGTGAATTTTAATTTTTATTTCACTATATACTCTAATTATTATTTATTTATCATTTGAATATAAATATTCAGTAAACTACTATTTTATATTATATTAGAAGTATTAAAGTGAGTTATTATATGCTAAATTTTCCTAATAACCCTAAATTTACCTTAGAATGAAAAAAAAGACATGTTATTTAATAGTAAATGTGAAGATAATAAATAGTAATAGTTTATTATAATTCAATAGTAACTTGGTCCAAGATATATATAGTAAATGAATAAAAAAAATTATCATGCATACTTTTTTTAGTAGATTTAAGAATTCTCAATAAATCGCAGATTTATTGGCAATTTATCCTGATTTATAGGTGCTATTTTCCAATTTATCGGCAATAACCAATTTATCGGCCGATTTACCGGCGATTTATTGACCGATAAATGTGAAATTTTAAAACCGTAGAGTATCGGTAATTTCGTGTCACGATCAAACCAAAAACCACTAAATAGTGGCTGCTACACTATAGCGGGACCGCTATTTAATTGTATGCCCTCGTGCCCTCTATAATTATGTTCTTCACCTTGTTTCTGCAAAATTTAAATCTTTTAAGGTTACCCACATATAACCACCGAAGACACAATTGCAAAATATTCCTTTTGATTTCTACAAGTAACCCAAAAGTAGAAATCCAATTCTGTTGCAAACTCAAAAAATTCTCAACAATCAAACATTAAAAATAATAATAATAATATCTGATGGAAATAAAAGAAGATTATCCCACCAGGTCTTCTAAGAAGACAGCAGCGGACCTATCATTAAAGTGGTTGAAGAATTATTATTGAGGAGCGTTAACAAAAAACCATTTGACTCCAACCAAAGAGACAAATCTCTTCAGGGTGAGTGTTTTTATCTTCTACATTTTTAAAGTGGTAGTTAACTTATTATTTCGTCATCAAACATTGACAAACTGACAGATATACCACTGTCATCATCTTAATGGTTGAAATGATCTTCATCAGTGATGATAAGTGGTTTTGGTTTTTCAAATGCGGAGCTGATGACAGTTTCATCTTCCATGTTCAATATCCCTTTTATCTTGGTATAACATGTGGTGCTGGTGATGGGAGAGTGCAGGGGAAGTTTCAAGGTGTTGGTTGTATTTTTAAAATAGTGCAGGTGAGTAGGGCATCCATATCTATACTAATTTCTAAGAAAAATTGATTGCCTAACATTTAGTTAATTTATGAATAATATTATCTTTTTTCAAAATTGCTGAAAAACATTTTAGACTAATAATGATGCAGGAGCATGCTTGACACATTAGGAGTTAGCATTCTTAATCATGGAATCCATTGTACTTATATGAAAAAAACACACACATGGTTGACAAAAACTTGAGGAGGTGACTTGCTTAAGCCATGTGATTTGCATGTGATTAAGGACTTAATAAAGGAGGGGGATGCCAAGTGAACATGTCCCTTGCACAAGATTTCCCATGCCATTAAAACTGGTCATATTAGAATAATTTGGTCATTAGTTGATTTATTTACTTAGTGATTAAGAAGCTAGTTAGTTAGCTATCAGGAGTGTTATTTATCTTATGACTGTCATGTGATATTCCATTATTTTGTGTTTTTTTATCTTTGTTTTTAGATTATCTCACTTGGAAGAGCTTTAGCTTGAGGAGGAGCTAATTACTCTATAATGGAAATCATGCCATGAATCAAGTTTAAGTCTTCTTCAACCCTTGATCTTTTTGTGAATGCATTCTTTGTGAGTCATATTCAAGTATTAGTGTTGTGTGTTCTTTAATCCTATGTGAGATTAACTAGAGTGAGTTTGTATCTTAATCCAACACAAACATATTCCAAATTTCATTCAAAACCCACGCCACTAACATCCCCAACCAAAACCCTAAATAAGTACGTCATTAAACTCTTACCCTAATTGTCATCTTCAACATTAACTACCCAAATTCAATTTGGTTTCCTCTAAGCCAAGCCATCATTAGTCTAATGATCTACAAAACAATCCTTACATGCATCAATTATGGTATCAAAGCCATGCTTGAATCATTTTAAATTCAATCTATGATTTAGTAGTTCAAGTTTATCTTTTCTTCAACAATTGATGAAGAACTCATCAATTGTGATCTAACCACTAGGCAGTAGCTTGTGTAGACAACAACAAGGAGCCAACTGTCCAAGGACTACGATGAGACGACGGCAACCTCAACAAGGCTATGATCAGTTAGTCAAACGACTAACTAAGCAAACGACAAGGATGATGAGAATGAAAGAAGGAAAGGGATGACGTGAATAGAGGGTTTGAGAAATGAGAAGGGAGCCTAGTTCGGGTTATACATTATTTTAAGAGGTAATAAATACACCCCTCGTATGATAATTATACCCTTCAATGGAAAATAATATGTCAATTAATGTATAGAAGAATAAAGGAAAAAAGTAGGGGTAAAAAAGAAAAGCAAGCATCTTAAAACAACTTTTATTTTGAAACAAAAATTTTGAGCTAACAAGACTTCCTTTAAACGGATATAGTATTACTTTTACCAAATATTGTTAGCCTATTTAACTTTGGCAGCTCTTATGCAAAGAGGATTTGGCTACAATTGGTCCCTACATTTGATCAAGCAAATTTCTTCATAGGTGATGTCTTGACTTGGTTGGAACACAATCTACAAGAGAAGAGGATGATTTGTAAAGACCTCTCATAGAGCACAATCTTCCTAGTAGGCGATGCAAGGAAGTTTATGAGCACAAAAGTCGTCTACAAGATCTAATCAAGTTCATTATATCAAAATCTAAAAGGCTTGAGGTAGCCTAGAAGAATCCTGGAGTTTTATCTAGAATAGATACAAGGCGAGTAACTTGTATTAGTTGGACACCGCCCATGGAAAGTGTACTAAATATGCATGTTGATGGCAATTGTTCACGGGTAAGTCAAGTGGGTGCAAAAGGCGTGTTGAGGAACCACTTGGACCAATGGCTGCATAGGTTCATGATGAACATGCACTTATGACAGAACTACAGGTTGAACGACAAGGCCTCTACCAGGGACCCGAGTGTTGTCAAGATGGTGCTTGAATCAGACTCCAAACTAGTGGTGGAGCTATTGTGAGGCGAAAGGCAGCTAGAAGGAGCTGTACCCTTGTTTTTGAAAGCAGTAAGATTCTAGAGGCCAATAAAGAATATGTCATTCAGCACATTTATCAGGTAGAAAATATGTGTGCAGATAAGCTATCAAGTATGGCTTTGTTCTTTCCCCCTAGGACTTCATAGTATTGTTTCACCTCATCGTTGAGTAACCCATTTGCTGTGCAATGACGCTTTAGGTGTCTATTTCCTAAGACATTTAATAATATTACCAGACATCAAGTCCAACAATTTCTCCAATAAAATAAAAAAAAATAATTGTCTAGAGGATTTTGTATACAGTCCACCTGCATAACTCCATACATCTCCAGTGAGAGACAGCTGCTGATATGAGTACATTTACTGACCATTGTTATGCTGGATCTAATCTGCAGATATATGAACCCACTGCATATCTGCAGTTGTCGCTGTGTAATCGCTACTATGTTTCTGTTGTTGGTGTAATGTTATTGGCATGGTGGTACGCCTCCGTACATTTTTCTTTAAACTTTTTTCAGTCTTTGCTCTTGGTCTGTTGGCATGAAGTGGATTGTAACCCCCTACAGCAGCTACAGTTGTATAAATGGATCGGCTACTCTGTGAAGGGCTGTGTTGAAATGTATTTTGATTGCAGAGAGATCTTCACAGGCACTTGTTGAGGGGTGGAGTGATTTACCCCAGAACTTGTATGGGTTTTGTAGGCTGTGCCATACAAGAAAACTATGGTTACACCCCATGGTCATATTGAACAACATTCCTCCTTTTTGGTTTTGTGTAGTGAAGGGAATTATGTAAATGGTTCTACTAGCCTTGTATACATCTGGATATGCCTGGATTAGTTTGTGATCATTTCTTTGATATATATACATATACATATACATGTACATATACCATTTTTTGAGAAAAAAAATCACTTAATAACATAATTTAATTATCGAAAGTCTCTTAGATGTTCAAATACAATCACAAAATAGCATAATCCAACATCAATTTTCATACATATTCATAAACTACTTGAATGAAACACATTAGTATAGAAAAAACTAACATTAGCATCAAATTAAATGGATAAAATTCACAGATTATTTGGGAACGGTAACAACAACAAGATTTGATACATGAAATTCACAGGAATTCACAGAATTGGTAACCTATAACAAGAACAGCAAGTACACATAGCACTGGAAAATGGAAGCTAATTTATAGAAATTCACAAAAGCAAGTTAGCAATAACACCACCGTATCAAACTAGAAATAAATTTGTGCAATTTAGTAACTCACAAATCACAATCACCGATATATTTCGATCTTCAAACTTCAATGGATAAAATCACGCACCGAAACTTCAATGAATCAGGCACACCGGGAAGAATCGGACTCAACGAGTCCAATTTGTAGAAGAAGTAGTTTCTAAATTTATAAACAATCAAGTTAGGGAACACAATCAGTACTCACTTGAGGTAAAATCAAGTTACCAAACTTGATTGTTCGGGAACAAAATCAGAATAGCAAAGAAAAAACGAATGAGGATGACGACTTCCGAGCGGAACACAACGGGACACTGAGCGAGACGGCGATAGAGAGAGCGACGAGCGATGATCGACGACCGACCACAGACCACCGACGAGCCTCGCTGAAGCCAAGGAAGCACGACGGGAGCTCTTGCTAAGAAGTCGACGAAGGGATGAATGCCGCCGCTGAAGAACGACACAAAAATGGCAACAAAGCTGCTGTGCTGCACAAGGCGATAAATATTTTGTTTGGGATCCAGACAGGGTGAGAAATACCATAGCACATGTCACGTTTTGACTTTGTAAAGACCAGTACCGTACTTGAGTTAGTCAATATTTTTGTGAGGCTAAATCAAGTGAATCCTACCCAAATAATGATAAATTATGAGAGTTAATATAATAGAAAATATAAAAAAGAGTTGGAGACAAAAACTTTGTATTCCTAAAATAAAAAAAAGTATAAAGTCAAAAGAAAAATAAGAGTTCATTTAATGAAATATTCTAGATACTTCATTAATTATATCTTCTATAATATTTTAATATAAAGTATTCTTTCATATTCTCTTACCTTTCTTTATGTATAACAACACTCTGGAACAATTTTATTTCTTCATATTTTATTCTATAATATTTTATATTATTCTATACTTTTCTAGGATTTTTTTAGAGCCTTATAAGACCCACTAAAAAGTCCTAGAGTGTAGTGGACTCCTTTAATATATATATTGAACTTCCTAGATGACTCTACTTCGATCTGAAACCTTCGAGTGAGCTTCAGACCTGTCACTGTGCCACATTCTCCTCCAATAACTTCTTTAGGCACGGAATTTGCTATTTTCAAGATTCTAGGGCTATCCCAGTTTGGTGCACTCCTTTTGAGTTGCCCTTAATTGTTCGGATTGTGTTAACTCTTAGCAAGCATTTCCTTGCCTTCATATCCGAGTCTTGAAGAAGCTCTACCATGCACGAGTCCTCCCCGTTAAATATGCACAAAATCCTGTCCCTAGGCATCACACATGCTTTGGCCTTATTGAAGAAGGCTTGCCCTAATATCACTGGATTGTCATCCAAGCCTATCACTGTAAAGTCCATCTTCTTCTTCCATGCACCTCTAGTCTTGATGGGCACATCTCAGATGATTCCATGTAATGGTCATGGACTAGACTTCACCACCTTAACACTGGACTTGTTCCCTTCAACCTTTAAGATGTGCTTCCAAGCTAGCAGCGATGACATGAAGGTATTGATGTCTCCTATATCTACTAGTGTTATAGTTGGTTCACCATTGAAAATAACCTAGAGGGGGATGAATAGGGTTTTGTAGAATGGGAATGACTAAATAAAATTTTACACCTAATGTAAAGTGGTTCAAGAGTAAATTACTCTTTACATCCACTATTAAAAGGTTCTCCCTTTTAGATTTTTAAAATAGTACCATGTTTTATTGATGATCACTCTTCTCTTGGTTTATGAGCATTATAATCTCAATAACCCTCTCAAGAGATGATTTACGACTTTACCTATTTATCTTCTCTACATTCACCAAACAAATCTCTCGAGAATGATAAGCAACACTCACTAACCCCTTTGGATGATTTTTGAGAGATGATTGTGATTACAAGTATTTCTCACCAAGTAAAAGATATGAAAGTATTGATCTTTGAATGAGTTGTAATCTAGCTAGACATAATACATGATATCCCAATTTAAGAACAATTCTAGCTAAGAAAAGTAAGTAAAGAATACTTTTCAGTAAAAACTCAAAAATATGAAAGTTTGGAGTATTAAATGAGCAATTGAATGATTTTTGTGTAATAAAGTAATTATATAATCAATGATCTAAAAATTTATTTGTAATAAATGTAAAGGGACCTTATTTATAAGGGTTGCCCTCGAGTATGGCCATTAAATATAATTTATCAAAAAGCTATTTTGCCCGACAAGCAAAAAACCAACATTTAATACTGACTAGTTGATCGGTTGTATGGTCAGTCAATTGGTTTATTCCAACCAGTCGACTATTCATGTTTCGACCAAAATAGAAAGTTATTGTTGTGCTGACCAGTCGATTAGTCTGGAGCGACCAATCAATTCGATTTGGCATTGTACACGATTAGTCCTAAAACACATATGAACACAGTCCTAGTATGGTGAGACGAGCCGGTGTATTCTATGTACCAGTCGATCAGTTTGTCAAATCAATCAATCAGTGTGTCAACTAGTCAATTGGTGTGAAGAAACCATTTGATGTATTTAAGCAGAGAGCGACTGGGTTTCTATAGAAATGAAACCCATAGATCGGTTTGTCAAACCAATCGATCAATTTGTCAACTAGTCAATCGATTTGGCAATAACCAGTTGATATGTTTAACTAGAGAGAAATTGGGTCTCTGCAAAAATGAAACCCATAGACTAGTTGTTAAACCAATTGATTGGTTTCCAAACCAATCGATCAGTTCAAGGAAACCCATCAATCATTTTTATACACTATTCGATTTTGTCTTAATTTTAACATAACTAGTGGCTATGTTTAAATTAAACCAGTAGGTCGATCTGATGACCAATCGACTAGTTCCACATGGTACCAATCAATTTATTTGAAAAATACTTTTTAAAGACTTATAATATGAAATCAAATCAAGTATTTTTCAACAAATAAAGAGTTTTTGTTTGAAATGTGACATTTGCTCAACTTAACTCTTTACAATATACCTAAGACATATCAAATACTTGACTTAATGTCTTGGTTCCTTTTATATGTGTTGTTTTTTTGAATATGCACACTTAAACAAATACATTAGATACTAAAATCCATTTATTATCATCAAAACAAGTATAATGATATTGCTTAACCTTTGAGGTTAATAGCCACAATCATCTATATCCACATATGTTATCCCCTCACTCTATTTTCCTTCAAGGATCGTTTGAACCATGTAAAGATGGTGCATAACTCCAATACACCATGGATCCTCCTCCGCGGACTCCTTTGATTCCTCAAACCTTTCGGATATTAAAGCTATGAGTTTTACCCTTTGTGGGCATCCCCTAGCAGAGTGTAGCCCTTCACATAAGAAACAATTTGATTTTCTCTTACTATTTCCTTCTCCAAAAGCTCCTTTTCCTTTATACTTCCACTGGTATTGGATATGGTCACCACTTGACTTCTTATTTTGATAATACTCTCATGGGTTATTGGTAGGGCTTCAACCTCTACTATCTTTGGACTTATCTCCCTCACCTTTACTCTTGTTCCCCCCTACAGACTCATGGGTAAGGGTGAGGTCCATGAGTGACTTTGCTACAACCATGGTGTCATCAACACTTGTAACCCCTCATCTCAATCTCAGTCCTGAAATTTGGTTGGAGGCCCATCAAAATGTCAAAATACAACTCTTCTTCACTTATGTCAGGTATCTCTAACTTTAATGCTGAAACTCCTTGACATAGTCTCCTACCAAACCAATATTTTTGATCTTGCGCATGTTTACCCATGCTAAGAATTCAACATTTCTTGGGTGAAATTTTTTCTTAATTTCTCGTTTGAATTTACACCAAGTGGTGATGGTAGCATGTCCTAAATCCATATCATTAAACTTATTACACCACCATCCCATAACATTATCAACAAGAAAGTGAGTAGCGGTTCATACCTTTTCTTCTTCACTAGTGGGAAATTTTCCAGTGCCTCGGCATCTTATATACCTATAAATGGTGTGGGACTTGGTACATCCACCACCCTAAGGCCCTTTGTGGCGATCCTTTACACCACATGCCTCCTATGTCTTGCCATATCCTCATGCATATTAGTGACTTCATTAAATAACTCCTTCACCATAGCTTCTAATTTTTCCACAGTTTATTATATCATGTCTTTAAATATGACCATGTCTTCACTCACTACCTTGGTGTTGTCCTCCATTATGTTCACTAAGGTATCCCAGGTAGCCTCAAAGTCTCCATTCAACTTGGCATTAGTGTTAATTACGTCATTAAGGTCCTCCACCCATGTGCTCCTCTACCTTCGCTTCAGTCTAAAGAGGACATCCTTAGACCTTCCCCAACGCCCCTTCTTCAATTGTTCACCCACCATGGTGCTAATCTCGATGTTGTTATCCGCTATACTACTCCTCTTAGAACTTTACTCCTTGTAACTGGCTTGCCCAACAAGTGGCCCCCCTTAAACCTGCTCTGATACCAACTATCATGGTTTGAATCTTTCCATAAAGTCTTGTGCGACACTTGGCTTAGTCACAACCCTTATTTGATACTAAGTCAATTCAACCTAACCCAAATAAAGAAAATCTATGAAATTTAATGTAATCGAGAACATAAGAGAGAGTTGGAAAGGAAAGCTTTGTATTATTAGAGTGAGAAAGTACAAAGTAGAAAGAGAGGTTGGAGCTCTTGGATAGGTTGGAGCAAATGAGGTCTCCTCATTCTATAGTTGAGGCATTCACTCCACCTCCTCAAATGGAAGATATCATATCCTTCATTAATTACATCTTAATAACCTTTGAGTCTAGAATATTCTATCATATTCCCTTACCTTCCTTTATATACAAGAATACTCTAGAACAATATACTTTCTTCCCATTTATTCTACATTATTCTATATTATTCCATACTTCTATATAACTTTCTAAAACCTTTTAAGACTTGCTAGAATATCTTAGAGTACATTAGACTCCTTTAATATACAAACTTAGTTATATTAAGCCTCCCAGAAGTCTCTACCTGTAACCCCCCATTTTTCACTACCAAAAATTTTTGTTTTAAAATGGTGCGGAAGCAGAAAATACTAAACATACTTAGGAAAAAATAGGGTACTACCATTGTACCTAATATATTATAGACGTTAGCCGCTTGTATCATATTAGACACAAGGCTGAAAACCAAACCAACAAAATTAAAGTAGAGTGCCCAAGATCAAGTTACATAAATATGTAAAAGAAATGTTTAAAACATAGGGCCTTGATTGTCCTTGACATAGTCAAATACAGGAAGAATGATTAACTAGAAATATAGGACTATTATGGTAGATAACAAGTTAGGGCATGGCCCCAAAACCATGGTCTATCATAAACTGCACAAAACGTTTTGATGTCCATGCTCTTAAGCCCCGAACCCAATATGAGGTATATCCACTACTAGTCATCCCCAAAAACTTGCATATGGCCCTCTATTCATGAGAATGAGTAGGTTACCGAGCAAATAGACACATCAGTAAGCTACTAATAATTAAGCCAAGTTACCTCCTCAATGGGAGTTATATGCATACAAGGTTATATTATGTCATGAAAATCATACTTAACACATGTCATGCCGAAGCCATATAATTGAGTGCACCTACTCTATTACGATTAGGTAATGCATTAGGATTTACTATCATTAGGGATGGTAATGGATCCCTGACTTAACCTAGGCCCGCTAGACCCACCTCATTTTTAGTGGGTCTAGGTCCATGATTTTTGGACTTGATGGATCTGGATCAGGTCTGAGTCCATATATACTTAAATGGGTCTAGGTCTAGATCTAGTAGTTCTAGACCCAGAACCAACCTGCCAAACCTATTTAATGTGTGTGTGTGTGAGTGAGTGAGTAAGAGCGCGTGCGCGTGCGTGTGTGTACATACATAAATACATGCTAATATTATATTTGTCCTCGATGTCGTAATCTTATTTGAGATCCTTATTCATTTTTTAATTTTATTTTTATATATTTAATTTATAAGCAACAGGTATAACATTGTATTTCAAAAACATTAAAGCACAGTTTAAAAAGTTAATGTAACTATTTTAAAATATTTATTTTTTCACTCAGATAACAAAAAATACATATTAAGCTATATAAAACACAAATGTATTTATAATTACATAGATTATTAATTATTTTTTAAAAAATAGCCTGACCCATTTAGGATTTGTTTATCCATTAAACCCGATAGATCTAGGTCTGGGTCTAAACTCTTGAGATTCGGCTGGTCTAGGTTGGGTTTGGGTCAAGATAATATAAATGGGTCTAGGTCTGGGTCTACCTGGACCCGACCTAGACTTGACCCATTGCCATCGGACACTATCATGCATAACTCAGGCAACTCAAAATATATCATGCTCATTTTCGTAGTCCAATATCATAGGTAGTCACACACGAATACTAAACAGGTTATCCAAGTGAACACTAGGGTTTATTTTCCAACTTGCTCAATCAATTAGTTTATTCCCTTATAGTCATTATACCTGTTTTTCAATCCTTTTCTTTATCTTAAGTCTACCACATCCTTATTTTATTATCATTCCAATCACTTATATAGGTCATCATCAAGCCATTTATTCCAATCATTAACCAATTATTCATTCAAATCATTATCCAAGTATCAATTCCAACTTTTTATCATTATTATCATCATCTAACCATTCATTCCAATAATTATCCACTTATTTATCATTGAGCCATGGACTGTGCACCACCCCATGGTCTCACATACCATGGAAAAGAAGGGTAGGGGAAGGTGGAGGGTGGTCTGCAGAACAAGTTGGAAGGTGAAAGGAGCAGTGGAAAAGGCGGAAGTGGTGGCTAATGGTGGTTTGAAGGGCGGTGGAGATGAAAAGGAAGGCTAATCGGGGAGGAAACTTTGCACAGCTAGGGTGGCTTGTGCAGGAAGAATCGAGGGGTATAGGTGGTTTAGTTAGTTAGAGGGTGGTGCAGGGAGTACTTAGGTGACCAGAACGGGCGGCGTTGTTGGCCAGAGGTGGCGGACATGGCGTCTGAAAGGGCAGCGGTGACAAGGGGGAAATGTTTGGGTAAGAAATCAAAAGCTTGAATAGGGCTAATTATGGGGGTATTTATAGAGTTTAGAGGAGAGGTTAGGGTTATGTGGGTCGGTGAGGGGATAATGCAGTTAGGGTTAGGGTCATCGGCAGCAACAAAGCTGGTGAAATTCAAATCAAGGTAGGGGTTATGCATAGAAAAAGAAGGGTCGCGCATGAAAAGGAAGGGAGATGGGTTGGGTTAGTGTGGTCGGCGAGTCAGTGGAAGAGAGAGGAAGAAAAATGGCTGGTCAAAACAGCCGTAACCAGTGGCGAAAAACCAGGAATAGGGGTGGCGGTGTAGGTCGTCGATGTCGGGGAAGGAGGAAGGAAGAAGAAGAAAGAAAAAGGCGTGGGGCAGATCGACGGTTTAGGGAAAAAGAAATAAAGGAAAAAAGGGAGAATCGGTCGACTGATGGGGGACGGATTAATGAAACACCGTGTTTGTGGGGGGAAAAAAAGGAAAAACACAACGCTCTGGCTGTCGAAGGAAAAAGGAAAGAAAGAAAAGGGAGAATGGGCCGCGGGAAGGAGAAGAGAAAGTAAGGAGGGCGACGGTCACCCGGGTTGGGCCACACCAAAGGAAAGGAATGAGGGAGGGAGGACTGGGCTGCGGGCTAGCCCAGGTCGGGGAGGAGAGGAAGAAAAAGAAAAGAAAAGAAAAGAAAAGAAAAGAAAAAGAAAGGAAAAAGGAAGAAAGAAACGGAAAAAGGAAAGAAAGGAAAAAATAAAAATATGAGGGTTGGGTTAATTAAATTAATTAGGATATTAGGGATATTTAAAAATAATAATATTTAAATGAAATAATATTTAAATTTCTTTTTAGGCTAATTTAGGATTTTAAAAGGTTTTTGATAAATTATATTTCAATTAGCAAAACACCCTAATTTACTTCAATTAAATTATTTATAAAATTCATATTAATTTGGAACTATTTTCTCCTTCTTATTTTAAATAAAATAATTTATTTAATTAATTTCCAAAATAAAATTCTTAATTAGCTAAAATACCCAAATTTCTCCTAATTAAAATACTTATAAATTTCTTCTTGATTTGCCCTAATTAATTTCCTTTTATTTTAATAAAAATAATTTATTTAATTAATTTCTAAATAAATCCTTAATTAGCTATAATTCTTAAAATTAGGTTTTGGGGTGTTTCATGATCAGAGTGGGGTGATATAATCTTATGCCTAAGTTGGAAGTTGGAGAGCTTTGTTATCTAGTTATTATTTTAAACTAGTTTTTCTTCCTTTTCATTTTCACTTGAAATATTTACTTTATGTATTTTGGCTCCATTTCCGATGTAAACTCAAAACTCTTACTTATGGTAAAGAGTATCATCATTCTATATTTATCATGTATTACATTAATATTTACTTTTACCTTATAATTGGTATGCGGATGGTTCGTAGGTAGATTTATATCAATTAAAGTAGTAACACCAATTCATGTTTGAATATAATTTCCCGCTTTAACAAAAAATTTTAGAGGTAAATTTTAGGGTGTTATAGTTTTGTTGAGGGTTTCACCCACCAAGGTGGTGTAGAGGTTTGGACGGAAGGGTAAACTGAGCCTAATGTACATTGGTCTTTATGAGATTCTTGATAGGGTTGGCGAGGTTGAACAGTGCCTAACGGTTCCACCAGAGTTGACCCAGGTTCATAATATCTTCCACATTTCTCAATTGAGGAAGTACGTCACAAATCCGTCCCACGTGCTATGGGTAAATGAGATCAAGCTCAATGATTCTTTGTCATATGAAGAGAGGCTATTGAGGATTCTCGACACTAAGATGGGACAGACCCGAACGAGTTCAATCTTGCTTGTGAAGATTTATTAGAGCTAACACGGAATAAAGGAGGTAACCTAGGAGACCAAGAAGATATATGTGAGACATATCTTGAGCTTTTTAGCATAAGTATGTTAGGTTCATATTTCTCTCTCTTTTAAGGGGGAATTGTAATACCCTGAATTTTAACTAGCTCTAATCCAAAGTAATTAATATCGTAACTTAATTCTAATCTCAAAAAATTAATAATTCTATCTTACCCTAACTTCCTAATCCTAAATTTTAGCCTAACCCTAATTTTTATTCTGAGTTATTAATATTTTTCCTAACCTAAACCTAATCCTAGATAATCATTTAATTTAATTATCTTAATACCCTAACCTAAATTATCTTAAACTAAAAATAAATCTAAACCCACACCTTTTCTCTTTTTCTCCTTTGTCCTTACATTTCTCTCACACTCGATTTTTCTTTTCCCTCCTTCTTTCCCCTTATGTGCACAACATCCCTTCCATGCTCCCCTTTCATGACCTACACACACTAACCTCTCCATCACCCACCAACTCCCTCTTATATGTGTGATGGGTTGCATTGACAAAGATCACCCTCCCCTTTGTGTGTGCATGTCTGTATATATATACCTCATTTAATGCACATAACCACCCTTCATCTCCCTAAACATTTGCACCCCAACACAGCCTTCCTTATTCCTTCTTTCTCTCTTCTTGTCATTGCAAAAACAACACAAAAATCCTGCCACTGCCAAGTTCA
Organism: Tamarix austromongolica; assembly: GCA_039764185.1. Classification (NCBI taxonomy): domain Eukaryota; kingdom Viridiplantae; phylum Streptophyta; class Magnoliopsida; order Caryophyllales; family Tamaricaceae; genus Tamarix; species Tamarix austromongolica. The sequence continues at coordinate 128,050,626 of CM077809.1, forward strand.
ACAGAGGCAACAACACATCCATCGGAAAAATGTTCCATTCCCTCTCCCCATCCACCGATCAAAATCCCTGCAACTTGTCCCCAAGCATTGGTCAAACTCACCAAAACCTACCCACCACCATTAGCCATTTTCACCAAAACCACCTCTCCTCCTTCGAAAAAACACACAACAACACTCCTTACCTTTATACCATTTCACTAGAGACCACACCCTCCCTTAATCAAACATCTCCAAATCCCACACCCCCCTTCGGCAACCATCATCAAATCCCATCTTCACCCTTTGGTGGCCACCACTGAACCTCCCTTTTTGTTATAAAGTTTTACAGACACTTCATTCCAACCTTGATTTGGATTTTCCCCATTTTGTCACCCTTCCATTATCTTAAATCCTCCTTAATAATATTATTTTATTCTAATAATGTTTTGTTAATTGCTCTTAGGTGATATTTCAAAGGTTTTGAAAAAGGTGGGATAAGGTAAGCATGCTTAGAGACTAGAGGCTTTTCGTAAGGATGATAGTTGATGTTTCTAGTTTTGACTTAAATGGTTGAATGGCCATATGTGTTTTCATGTTGTTGTTATTATAATATTTAATGTAATTGGTTAATGATATTTTATGATATTATGGATTTCATGATAGAAAGAGAGTATGAATAATGAAAGATATGCTAATATGATGTTGCTACACTATGTTGTATTTTGTGGATGAGTATAACTTGTGGAAGAGTTGTATGGGACAAATAATATATGATAAGTGTGAAATAAGTATATTTAATATGTATTGTGGTAAATGGAGTATTTAGAAATAATGACATTGAAGATATAATACTTTCATTAAATAAGGGTTTTTGGTTATCTATAAGGACATTTTGGTTAATATAGGTTAATATGAAAATTTTAATATTTTAAAATGTTATGTGGATGAAAATATGCTAATAGGATCATATGGTGTGATTGGAGTGATTATTAATGTCATAAGTTACTCAAAATGAGAAAATGACATAAACTAGGAATAATAACCTTAAAATAGTAATGTTACTATCACATGCATAAAAAAAATTAGAGTTAGATAACGAATTCTAGATATATTGTTAATGTTGGTATTTTGGGAGTGTATATTTAATTTTATAACTATATGAGCTTTATGGAAAGAGTTATGACTTACCTGTAAAATTAGAGTTTTAGGAATTTTGGGAATAGTAACTTTTGAGATACAATTATTATCGCATGCGTAATACATGGGAGTTAGATCTTGAATTTTGGGTATGTTAATAATAATAATAATAATAATAATAATAATAATAATTGAGGAAGATATACTAAATTTGGTGGGTAAATTATCAATATGGAAGGAGTTATTCCTAAAGTATGAATTTAGGGGTTTTGGAAATAAATAAGCATCTTAACCTTTGTAAACGGTCTTGTTATCTATATGATGATGCCTTGATTACTATCATACCAATCATGAATAAGATATTAATCTTTTAAAGTAAAAGAGCACATGAGTGGGGTTGAAATGTTGGGTCAGTTCTATCAGATAATAATAGTGGCTCAAGTGTGTTCTCCTTGAGAGGCACTTCAATCCATTCCATCGAGTTAAGAATAGTAGGACCCTATACTCAATGTGAATAAGATTATTATTTGAGATAAGAACTAAAGGATAAGACATTAATTTACTTGAAGTGGAAGATTACATGATTTGATTATATGCTTCCGCTGTAAAATGAAATTTCTCAGTAGTGTTATTTGGGGTATTATGGTAGTCCCAGATAGTATAGTGTCAACATTGGTAGGGTTAACCAATGAGATCACCTTCCTTATATCCTTTTTCTCTCTTATTCCCCAACCTTAACTTCTTAACTTTGGGGATGAAATCTCTTTTAAGTGGCTAGTGATGTAATACCCCAAATTTTAGCTAACCCTAATCCCAATTAATTAATATCTTAACCTAATTCTAACATCTAAAAACTTATAATTCTATCTGACCCTAATTCCCTAATCCTAAATCTTAGCCTAACCCTAATTTTTATTATGGATTATTAATATCTTCTGTAACCTAAACTTAATCCTAAATAATCATTTAATTAAAGTATCCTAATATCATAACCTAATTTATTTTAAGCTAAACCTAAATCTAAATCCACACTTTCTTTTCACTTTTTCCTTTTTTCTTTTCCGTTCCTTATTTTACTTTATCCCCTATCTGTCCTCTCCTCTCCTCTCCTCTTCTCTTCTTATTCTATGCACACCTTCCTACTAAGCTTACCCCTCTACCCCCATCAATTTGTCCCTCTTTAGTAAGAGGGTGGGGGTTGAAAATTTTGCTCAATCACCACCTCTCCTCTCCTTTTTTCCTATGTTGATGTATGTATATATAAGGCACATTTAATGCCTAAACCTACCCCCTTTATCCCTCTATTTTCTATCAAAAATATTCCACCCCAAACTAGCCTCTCCCTCCTTCTTTCCCCCTCCTCATCATTGCCTAAAAATGCCTAAGATCACCCCTACTAGCAAACCCAATCAAGGTACCAACACCACCACTAGCATAATTTTCCATATCTTCACCCCTAGCACCCCTAATCTACTATGTGTACCCTCACCTCCCCCTTTTTAGCCATACATGCTAGCTAGTCTGCTACATTGTGATCTCATCTACCCCTAGAATCCTTCACCCCACCACGCATGTCGCCCTCCTAGTTTGCAGCCTACCACATCCCTATCTATAGTACCCCAACCATCCACATACATATATCCTATAGTCCTTCCTCTCCTTTATCCCCGTTTAACTTTCCTTTAGCAAAACTACCACTAATGCCCTTGTTTGGATTCATTGGCCACCACCACTACCCTTATTTGTTGCATTTAGCTACCCTAAGCCCTTGTCTTCATTTCTTCTCTTCTAATTTCTCCTTCTCATTCTCCTTTCCCAGGCTCTATTTGGTTATCACACCACCAAAATCCCCTCTTTGTTAGTGTTCCCTCCCCATATCTCCCTAAACCCCACCTTCTCCTCATCAGTGATGCCTCATATCCCTACCCTCGCCACCAAACAACCTCCTCTACCATGAACTCCTAAAAAAATAATAACCCCAACTACCACCACTTCCCTCCTCCCTATAATGCTACCCATCATTGTTGCTCCCTAGCCTTCAACGTCCCTTATTCATGCCCCCAACTGTGCCCCTTAATGCATTACACCACCATCATCTATCAACCATTCTTTTCCTACATCTCCCTTACTCTTCCTCTACCTATCGCACCACCACCATCACCACCACCAAAGTTTAGCGTGACACATGGTGGATACAAATTGGGTTAAACTTGGTGCAAAAAATTATGACAAGGAAATAAGCCATGAAAATGAGAAAAATAGAGAGGAGAAGAAGTGTTGAAGATATGAATTAAGTGACCCTTAATCCATACACTTGAATATACCCCTTAAGTTATGCAATACTTAAGATAAAAGAAAAAGGATTTTGGGAGATAAATCAGCTATGGCATGCACTAACAAGGGAGGTAATTTTCACTCATCAAGAGCGAAGTAAGGCTGACCAAATAACCTTACAATCAACCCATTCTTACTCTTATACAGTTTTACAAAGACTTATTTACAATACAACTAAACTAAGGCTAGTTAGAAACAAAACTAGATAATAACTACCTATTTACGTTTTCTAGTTTAATTCTAACCAAACACATCTAAGTTTTCCCCACCCCAAAGAGGTCATACATCCTTCTTCAATCAACCCATACTTTGGCTAGTTTTGTTTGATTACAAGTCATCCCCTATAAGTATAAGCTATTACATGGATTAAATAAACAAAATAGTTAACCCCTAAATTCAACTTATAAGAAGCGGTTGCCATAAGTACAAGTGGGGATACATCAAAAGTGGTCATGATTAAGCATAATGGTAGACTACCAACTTCCATATTCCCTTTTATCCCTTGCATGTCTTTGACTAGTTGTATTAGCACCTGCAAAAAGGGTGGCAATGATGGTGGGTTGTGTAGGATGGGTTGTGAGGTGATTTTTGCAAGTCGGACATGGTAGTGTGGATGTGTATTTTAGCCTACAAAAGTCTCAAATGTGGGGGCTAGGGAAGGAAAAAAGGTAGCTAAACATTAGCTTCAAATTACCTCAGATGATTACATCAAAAATGGCTTGAAAATTGGCTTAAAATATGGCTGCAAGTTTAGGGTGGCTTAGGGGAAAGTTTAGGGTGCATGGTTGTTTTCTTACATAAAAGGTTGCCTCTTTGGGTTGTGTTTGTTTGCCCATAGTGAGAAAAAAAAGGGGGGTTAGGAAGGAAAATTTGATAGGAGAATAGATTAGTGGACACCTTCCCAAATTATAAGAATTTTAGGATCGTCTAAGTTGGGGAGAAGGGAGGCTAATATGGGATTAGATGAAGAAGACACTCCTACATCATTCTCCCTCTCTTAAAAAGGTTCCTGGGTTAGGTTAAAAGGCTCTTCATGGATGTAGGGGAGTAAATATCCTACAATTAAGGTGTTGGAGACATTCCCCATGTCTTCTAGTTGCTTGAGCTTATAACCATCATCTCCTATCTTCTCTAAGACTCTACATAGACCAACACTTCTTGGCATCAACTTGTTCTTTCTTCTTATGGGAAATCATTATTTGCATAGGTGAAGCCAAACAAGATCTCTAGGCTTATATAAATGTTATTTGTGGCGTTTGTTGACTCTTTTTTTTATTTAGCTTGTTTACCCTTTTAATTTGTTTCCTTACTTGCTTATGGAGTCTTTCATGATTTTAGCTCAGTCTTTGGCTTCAAAACTTATTACTTTACCTGTGGGGAGAGGTTGGAGGCCTATGAGAGAAGTGGGGTTTAAACCATAGATAACCTTAAAAGGTGAATGCCCCTTGAAATAGGTGGGAGACCTATTATAAGCAAATTCAAAAAAATTAAGTTTGGTATCCCAATCCCATAAGGCTTAACTTTGGAAGAGCATGGTGAGGGTTTAGTTTGTTACTTTTGTTTGGCCATCGGTTTGTGGATGGTAGGTGGTAGTAAAGAGAATTTTTGTACAGACTATCCTCCACAAAGTCTTCTAGAAATAGTTGAGGAACTTGGTATCCCTATATGAAACAATGGATTTGGGTATACCATGTAGCCTAACTATTTCTTTGAAGAAGATATTGGCTACATAAGAGGCATCATTTGTCTTATGACAAGAAATGAAATAAACCATCTTAGAGAACTAATCTACCACCACCAATATAGCATCATATTACCTTTGTGTTTGAGGCAATGCTATAATAAAGTCCTTGCTAACATGATCCCATTGTTGGCAGGGGATAGGGAGGGGAGTACACAATTCTTGATTGAAGTGACTCTTAGACTTTAGGCAAGTAACACATCTTTCCACTATACCTTGTACAACTCCTACCATTCTAGGCCAAAAGAAATGTCCTTACATGGTTTTGGTTACTCCAAAATGGCCTACAAGACTTCCTCCATGTACCTCTAGGATAAGCAACTCTCGAACGGGACTTTTTGGCATGCAAATCTTGTTTTTTCTTGAAGAGGAACCCATCTTAAAGTGTGAATGAACCCTTGATCTTGTCTTATTCTTTGAAGTAGGTCCTAAAGTCTTCGTCTTTGTTGTAAAGCTCCTTGATGCAACTAAATCCTAAGACTCTTGCTTCTAATAAAGAAAGCGTACAATATCTCTAAGAGAGGGCATCTGCTACAACATTGATCTTGCTATGCTTATGTTTAGTTACAAATGAAAAAGACTATAGGAACTCTACCCATCTAGCATGCCTAGGGTTGATTTTGTGATAGCCATCAATGTACTTGAGGGACTCATGATTAGTGTGTAATACAAACTGTTGGGACCTTAGGTAGTGTGACCTGTGATATAAGGCCTTACAAGTGCATAAAATCCCTTATCATACGTGTTATAGCTCCTGCAAGGCCCATTGAGATTTTCACTGAACTAGGCCACGTTCTTCCCTTCTCTGATGAGGAGTAATCTACTTTCAACTTTACTAGCATCACAATGTACTTCAAATGGTTTCAAGAAATTGAGTAAGGTAAAGATGGGTGCTTCTCCTAACTTGGTTTGAATCACTTCAAAAGTGTCCTAAGCGGCTCTTGTCCACTTGAATTCTCCTTTCTTCATACATTTGGTGATGGGGACAGGAGAGTACTAAATCCCTTGATGAATCTTTGGTAGAAGGAGGCAAGTCCATAGAAGGATCTCACTTAAATCAATTTACTCGGGGTTGGCCAAGTCTTGATAGCTTCAATCTTGGTCTCATCCATGGCTATCGCATCCTTAAAAACCACAAAGCCTACAAAGTAAACCTAGCCACAAATAACTCACATTTTCTTAGCTTAGAATACAACTTGCTTTTTCTAAGGGAAAGGAATATAATCTCAATATGTTTGACATGTTTTGTTTCATTTAGATTATACACAAGTATATCGTTAAAATAAACTATAACAAACTTGGTAATGAATGGCCTAAGTACCTCATTCATAAGCCTTATGAAGGTGTTATAAGCATTTGATAATTCAAAAGGCATCACCATGCATTCGTACAATCAATTTTTTGTTTTTAATGCCATTTTCCACTCATCACCTTCTTTCATTAAGATTTGGTAGTAACCACTACAAAGGTAAATTTTGGAAAGAGAGAAGCGTCATGCAAACAATCAAGCAAGTCATCAAGTCTAGGTATTAGATACTTATACTTGATGGTGATATTGTTGATAACTCTACAATCAACACACATCCTCATAGATCCATCCTTCTTTAGTACTAGCAAGACTTGTACCATATAAGGACTAAGGGATTCTCAAGTTAATCCCTTAGCGAGCAATTCTTCCAGTTTTTTGTGAAGCTCTGTGGCTTCTATAAGATTACAATGATAAGCTTCCTTGTTAGGCAAGGCAGCACTGAGTACAAGATCTATTTGGTACTCTATGCCTCGTATAGGGGTAGACATGGGGTAAATCATTTGGGAACACATCTCTAAACTTTTCTAACAAAACCCTAACCCAAGGGTTCACAAGTGCACCCTCCTCATTCTTGCCTACTAATAACAGTAAATACAACATTTTTCCTTTGTCTAAAGCCCTAGATACACATTTCTCATCTATAAATAAGGACTTTTGACACTTAGTGGTGCTTCCATCCATGGCTAATGGCAACTTCAACAGTGTAAGGATGATGTTCTTCTTAGCATACTTCAAGGTGTAGATGTTCTTCCTTCCATCATGGGCCACATGCCTATCATATTGCCAAGGGCATCCCAAAATCAAGTGGAATGTGTCCATTGGGACTATATCACATAACACTTGGTCATGGTAGGTTTTTCCAATGGAAAAACCCACAAGAACTTGTTTAGTCACCTCCACAACACTGCCATTATTCAACCATTGTAACTTATATGGTTTCGCATGGGGTGTAGTGGCTAACCCTAACTTCTCCACCAACATGCATAAGGCCAAATTTGTATAAATCCCACTATTCGCTATAAGGGAGTAAACCTTTCCACTAATGGTGCATTTGGTTTGAAAAATGCACTTCCTTTTGTTTTCTTCAACATAGATTTATTTGGCATACAAAATCTGTCTCACCATAAGAGCTTCTTCCACATCAGGTGGTACTTCTTCCTCTTCTTTATACTTCTTCCTTGAGTATGGCATCATTAGGCTCCAAAAGTTTCATAACCCTTTATTTAGGTCATTAATTTTGGTAATTTCCTACTCCTTGGCACTTGAAGAATCTCACATTCCTTGTTCTACTTAGTTCACCTACTCCTTCTCTTCCTTTCCCCTTCAAGTCAAACTTAAGGGGGATGGAGGGTGGTTTGGATGGTGTTGGCATGTTTTTAGGAGGAATAACTCTTGTTTTTTTTATGCTTAACCAAGTGATCCTTTTCTCCTTCTTGTGCTTTTCGACTCTACTAGCCAAGTGGAAGAGCTCATCCAAGGTATAATACCTTTGCATCTCCACTTTTCTAGCAAGGTCTTGCTTAAGACCTCCCATGAACTATGAAATAGTGTGTTTTGAACTTTCCTTGATGCCAAGTCTTAGCATCAAATTTTCAAACTCTTGTACATATTCTTCCACATGAGGATAACTTGTCGAACAAGTCTTCATTGTAGGAAGATGCCACAAATCTTTCCCACATGAGCTTCTTCATCTTTTGCCATAATTTAACTTTTGATTTTCCTTTCGTCCTTCTTTGGTTGGTAAGATTCTCTCACCAAAGAGAGGTGTGTCCCTTAAGCTTCAAGGTGGCTACTTGAAGATTTTGTCATACTTTTACCCTTTAGCTTCAAAAATCTTAGAGCACCTTAATTCCCATTATAGGAAGTCTTCTAGATTATGTTGACCTTCAAACTCTAGGATTTAAGTTTTGATATCCTTGAAGTCTCTTCCTTTTTCTTTTCCCCTTCTTCTCAGTTCATAGGATGACTCACTTATTGAGGAGTCATCTTCACTTGAGGTGTTGTCAATACCATGGGGTTCCTCTACTTCATGAAGGCTCGATTTGGAAGGTTTGTTGTTAGGGATACGTTGTTGCAAAAGAGCTCGAATGTGGCCCATTTCCTCTTATAAGGCTACCAATGTGTGATCTATTCTTTGAGTATCATGTTGTAGGGTATCAATGGCATGATCCCTTCTTTCATTGTGTGCCTCGTTGAAATTTAAACTTGTAGGTAGGGGATGATTATCCACAAAGTAAAATTTCTTTGTGTTGGTGCAATGGGGTTTGAATAGGGATATGAAGGTTGAAGGAAAAAAAAGTCTTACATGTTGAGAGCTTGAATAGGCTATAAAGTGAAGAATGTTTTCCCCTTTTTCAGGTTGGGGCTAAAAATGCTCCTAGGTTAGGATTTTTTTTTTAAAGTTTGGCTTGGAAAATGGTGTAAGACTAATGGTAGAACGAAAATAAAACCTAATTTATAACAACCTAAGCATTGATACCAATTTCATGCATATTGGATACACATAAGGTTAAACATGGTGTAAAAAATTATGGTTGGGTAATAAGCCATGAAAGTGAGAAAAATAAAGAGGAGAAGAAGTGTTGAAGATATGAAATAAGTCACCCTTAGTTCATATGCTTGAATCTACCACTTATGTTATGCAACACTTAAGATAAAAGACACAATATTTTGGGAAATAAATCAACCATGGCATTCACTAACCAAGGAGGTAATTTTCACTCATCAATAGAGAAGTAAGGCTGGCCAAAGAACCTTAAAATCAGCCCCTTCTTACTCTTATATAGTGTTAAAAATACTTAGTTACAATAAAACTAAAATAGGGCTGGTTAGAACCAAACTAGATAGTTACTACCTAGTTACCTTTTCTAGTTTAATTCTAACCAAACATAGCCTAGTTTTCCCCACCACAAAGAGGTCATGCGTCCCTCTTCAATCATCCCATACTTTTGCTGATTTTATTTGAGAGCAAGTCATCCTTTATAAGTATAGGCTATTACATGGATTAAATAAAAAAAATGGTTAATCACTAAAGTTAACTTGTAAGAAGGGGCTTCCATAAGTACAAGTGGGGATTACAAGGCATCAAAAGTGGTCATGATTCTGCATAAGAGTAGGCTACCAACTTCCATATTCTTTGTAGGTCTTCAACTAGTTGTGCTAGCATAATAGGCTGCAAAAAGGGTAGCGGTGATGGTGGGTTGTGCAAGTTAGAAAAGGTGGAATGGGGAGGTGATTTTTGTATGTTGGACGTGGTAGTGTGGACATGTATTTTAGCCTATAAAAGTCTCAAAGGTGGGGGTTTGAGGAAGGAAATAAAGGTGACTAGATATTAGCTACAAAGTGGCTTGGATGATGACATCAAAAGTGGCTCAAAATTTACTAAAAATATGGCTGCAAGTTTAGGGTGGCTTGGGGGGAAGTTTGCATGGCTCATGCATGGTTGTTTTCTTACGTTAAAAGGTGTTAGATTTGGGTTGTGTTTGTTTATCCATAGTCAGTGCAAAAAAAAGAAAGGAGTTAAGAAGGGAAAGTTGATGGGAGAATAGAATAGTGGACACCTTCCCAAATTATAAGAATTTTAGGGTTATTTAATTTTGGGAGAAGGAAGGTTAATATGGGATTAGATGAAGAGGATTCTTTTACATCATCACCCAGCCACCAACCAACTTTCTGTAGCCTTGGCTACTACCTCCAGCAACACCTACCTCCCTTGTTGCCGCCAACGCCTCCACTTGATCCCCCATAATGCACTTCTCCCTTAAAGCCTTCCCACTTTGCCTAAACGCATGCTACATTGGCAACATGATGCTCGTAATTATTTTTACCCCTTTTCAACTTAGGGGCATTTTTGTATTTTTTTAATTTATAAATATTTTAATAAAAATTATTATTCTATTTGGTAAATATTAATATAGTTAATGTGTGGTATTATTTTTAAATATAAAAGGTTAATTAGTAGAGCCTAATGAATTTTAGTATGTTGCCTATTATTTATTCTTTTATTCGAAATTAGGTAATTCTTATTCTCTATTTAAATATTAGATACCGCATGATAGCACATTAGGGTTTTTGATGTATAAATTTTGTTAAGTTTGTATTTAATTCAAAATTATTTGCCAAATAATGCTAGTACAAAATATTATAAAATAGACCATGTTAACTTATATGAATTATTATATATAAGAAAGTATGTTAAAATGATTTTGATGCCAGCAATAAATTATGTATGTCACATATGTCTAATATGATAAACTGAGCATGCTTAGACATATTTTTAAGAATACATATTATTATGTGCGCCCGAGAGGCAACTTGTCCTTTTTATTATGTCATGATATTTATTATGAAAGAAATGCCTAATATGTCTTAATTATTAGTAAGTATGGAGGCATTTTGATGTTTTAGAAATGCATGCTAGCATGATTATTATTATTTTGTGTCCTTGTAGACATTTAGCTAATTTAAGCATATCATGATAATTATGCTAATAAGTATGCCTAATCAGTATTAGTTATTATTGAGCATAATAATATGTGATTTGATGTTTTAGAAACTAATTTTAGGGTGCTACATATAAAATCATGTATGGGGGTAAAATGGTCATCTAACATGCTTGGTAATTTTATTTATATATTTAATATTTAATTTTTTATTTTAGTCTTTTAATGATAAGTTAATAAATGAAACATAATTAGTGTTGTAAATGGATGATAATGTGGAAAGTATAGCCTCAAGGGAATTTTGGTCATTTTCAACCTAGTATGAACAAATATGAATAATTAAACCTAGTATGACCTTAGTGGATTTTATTGTTGACCTTGTTATTGGCTTTGATTATCGTTGTCGTAGATGTTTCAAAATGAGTAAAACTAGTTAAGTATGGAAATTGAATCTATATGATTATTGTGTAGTATTGTGGTCACATTAATAAAATACTAATATTTAAAGTGAAAGAACTCGAGATTGGGAATGGTGGCTCTTTAGGACTAGGTACCTTAGAGATGTGTTTTGACCCACGATTGATTATGGATTTTCCCAACGTACTTTAGTGCCCCAATCAGGCCCTATATGTTACTCTATTTAACTTATAAAGGGTATGCATACTTATGGATTAGGTCTCCTCATTAGTAGGACATTATGCTACCTTTATGTGCTAGTACAACCAGGGTACCTTAGTGTCCTTGGGTTGATAGTCAGTAGAATATTGTGTTACCTTGATATGCCAGTATGACTTGAGTACCTTAGTATTTCCATGTTGATATGATCTTCCCTCAAGTAAATAAAAATGGAAATGATGATTTTTAGTAAAGTTTGTGCCTCCCTGTGATTTGGTAGTAGCCTTTGGACCCTATGGTTTGGTAGTAGTATTTGTACCTACCTATGGATTGCCAGTAGTCTTTGTTCCTACATATGGTTGGTAGTTGCCTTTGAGCTATACATGTAATGTTATGGATTTTATTGGTATTATACCTTTGAGCCCTACTTATGGTATTATGGATATTATTGGTGTTGATATTGAGATATGAGATATATGATGAATGTTATGGTTATTGTGTAGGGACCAATTCTAATCATTTCTTCAGAGAGCATTTATTGTATGCTTGGTTGGTAAGATTCATTATGTTCTAAATGAACATTTATGAGGAGTATGTGGCTTCAATGACCATTGTTTATCTAATATGATTATCACATTTTGATCATCGCATGAATATTTTAGTATATTATACTATGTCTTCCTGTAATACCTTTAATGTGTTCCATGTGGGCTTTTCATATTAGTTTTGTATAATGGATTACTCAGTATCATTGTACTGAAGGGTTTCCTTTCATGGGCCTCTACTCATTCAATAGGAATCCTTATTTGCGGATTAGCTTTTGAAATCTGTTAAAGGCTAGTACTTTGGTAAAAGTTAGGGTAATCTAATGTTCTATCATGTATCTTTTGATTCGGATGTTCTTGTACTCTTATGCCCTTATGTATTCTCTTTTTACTAAATTTTGCAACCATTAACAACTAGTTTTATTTAGAATGGTATTAATTGGTGCTTTAATATTCTCTATTTTGATTCCTACAATTGTGTTATTGGTTCAAAGGGAGTAACATTGTTAGCCTTAGCACTTAGTACGTGAATGGAAGATGAAAACTAAACTTATATTAAGTGTGGCATTAGCATTCTTCATTTTTATTGTTTTATCTTGTACAATTATTTCTTTAAACAAAAAATTTTAGTCCTAAATTTAAGGATGTTACATGAAAAGTCATAAAATTAACACATATCAATAATTAAACCCTTAATTATAGACATGTGTCTCTACCAAAAGGCTCTATCAGTCTCTAGACACAATTATTTCTAAACACCTTGTTTCACTTTTTTATCGCCTAAAACAAAAATACAAGAATTATATAAAAGAATTATAACAAAGGCTATGATAGAATATATAAATGAAAAAACAATGTCAAGGCTCAAAATAAGGGCTTGGAAACCAGTTGATAAAAAATTCCCTAATTTATAAATTTAACTATCTTTTGCTTAGAATAATCACCAAAGAGTTAAGCTTTAAGATTTTAAAGATTATGTGATGCAAGAAGATGGAGAGGAGAATAAGAGAGGGCTTAACACAAGGGGGAAATCCAAGCACAACACCACAAAAACAATAAAATAGGAGAGAGAATAATAGGAGTTAGAAAATTTGCTAAGTGTGTAACAACCAACCAAAGAGGCACACCCCCTTATTGTTTTTGAATAAGGTAGGAGATAGATGGAAAAGTCATATGGGGGTTGTTTGCAAGTAATAGGTGTGATAAGAGTTATTGTCATGTGTGAGAGAGTGTAAGAGTTGGTGGAAGGTGATTGAGGTGATTATGGATATATTTTTCGTTAAATGAACAAGGATAAGTGTAGCACCCCAAAATTTCGTAACCTTTACTTTCAGGTATTTATCCTTTTTATTCAAAACTAACCCTTAAATCTTAGCCTAATTATTTTATTAGTAACCTTTGACCTATAATCTAAATAAATTCTTGAATATTATTCCATGATTATTTTACCTCTTTCTTTTTGTTGAACCTATCCTAAATCTATTTTTTTTCTAACATATTTTTCTTACCTGGTACCCTAACCTAACCTAACTAAATATAATAATAAAATAATATCTCTATTCTACCCTACTAATTTACCCCTACTAATTTACCTTGTGTGCCCCCATTTTCCTCTCTTAGACACTCTCCTTAAATCCCTTCACTTCTTAGCTACCCAAACCTCACACCTGTCAAACCATTCTCCTCGACCAACCCATCACCCCAACCCATCTACACATATACATACATATATACAAGGACGAAGCCAATTCAGAGCACATGGGGTCGCCTGACCCCATGGATTTTTTAAAATTATATATTATATATATAATACAAATGACGGAAAACATTTCTAGACCAGCAGTTAAAGAATAGTAAATGATGTTAAGTAAAGGCTGGGGTCCTGGGTTCGAACCCCAGTTTTGCCAAAACATTTCACCTGCTATTGTTTCCCTAACAATGAAAGTGTGTGCAATGTGCTTCTTCAATCGTTGATCCACTCCCGCCCGACCCCAAGCCTCTAGTAGTCCAACTCTTCTTAAATCATCGATCCACTCCTCTTTAGCTCTTATTCGGATTTCAAAAGAAATTAACCCTACCATGTCGGCTGCTGCGCCCAGGACTGCTATCTGCCAGGAGCCCACCGCCGCTTCTTGCCATGAGGTCCATGACGCCCTATTGTTGGCTACTATAGTGCTTCCTGCTGCCTTTAGTAGTTCAGCCATTTTCTTCTCGGAACTCATAAGTCGTTGGCCATCCGGTGTCTGCCCGTCCCTGGTTGCACGCCTCTCCAGCTCTCTATCGCTAGCTTGTTCGACGCCCTGCATGGTGCATCCTAGCCACCACCTGCCGGCTATCCCTTTCAGTCTCAATAGACAACAGGCAGCAAGCCAGCAAGTCAACAGCCAACTATCTGAGAGCTAAAGAGATTGAGAGGGTGAGTTTTTTGTTTTTTAAAGATGAAATCTAATTTATTTTTTGTTAAGTGAATTAGTTTTTATTTTTATTCCTAATTTTATTGTGAATATGTGAATTTGGAAATTGGAATAGTTTGTATGTTAATTAGTTGATTATTGTATATTTTTGAATTAGGTTATGTTAATTTCAAATTAGTATGGTATGGATTAGTTTGGCTATAAGAATTAGTTCATTATTATTTAATTTTGATTTAGTTGAGTATTTGTTCACTATATGTTGTATAATTGGATTGTTGTGTTGATAATTGCATATTTGAGTTTGTCAAATTAGCATGTGGAAATATCTTCAAAATTAGCCTAAAAACAAAGAACGGGCTAATGGGAACAATTCTAATCCAATTCCTACTCCTTTAATTCATGAACAAGTTTCTTCATATCTTCATCAAACTCAAGCTACATATCGCAATTGGGTGGATTTAAACTTTCTAGAACTTGATCCAGGTCTGAGGAAAAAAATTTCAGATTTCCATCCAAATCAGCAAGACGAGGTAAGGAGAGCTTATATTCGTCTTGGTCCTTTCCAACCTCATGCACACAATTTTCCAATTAAACTTATTGCTGGAAAAAAATCGAAGATTTGTTGCATCTTAGCTTGATCAGTATGACTAGTTAGAATATAGCATAACAAAAGATGTTGCTTTTTGCCTACCATGTTACTTGTTCAAACATGAATTTGAAGCCGGTGGTGATCATTTTGTGGGTCAAGGTTTGGGGGGTTGGAATAAAAAGGGTAGGCTTAAAGTTCATGTTGGTAATTGTGATAGTCCTCATAACAAGGCTGTGAAAAAATGTAATAATTTGATGAATCAAAAGTATGGCATTCAAGCTACTTTGTCATAACAATTTGAAATAGTAAAATCTGAGTATCATATTCATCTAGAAGCATCGGTCATTGCTATTAGATATCTTCTTCGACAAGGACTAGCATTTCGGGGGAATGATGACTCGGATGGTTAAAAAAATCGAGGTAATTTTTATGAGCTCCTAAAAATATTACAAGAAGTTAATCCATCTATGGCTCGTTTTATGCTGAAAAATGCTCTGAGAAATAGCCAAATGACTTCTCTTGATGTTCAAAAAGATATTGCTTATGCTTGTGCAACTAAAATAAGTAATGAGATTATTAAGGAGCTAGGGGATGAAGTTTTTGGCATATTAATTGATGAATCTGGTGATATATCTAGGAAAGAATAAATGGTTGTTGTTGTATGTTATGTGGATCATAGGGGTTTTATGATGGAAAGATTCATTAGTATTGCACATGTAGCTGATACAACTGTCGTGTCACTCCAATCAACACTTGAGACAATGTTAGTGAAATATAAATTATGCATATCAAGAATACGAGGACAGGGCTATGACGGAGCAAGCAATATGAGAGGAGAATATGGTGGTTTAAAAACTTCGATTCATAATGAAAATAATTTAGCATATTATATTCATTGTTTTGCTCATCAGCTTCAGTTGGCACTCATTGCAGTTGCAAGGTCTCATAAAGATGTTCATTGGTTGTTTTTTATCGTTACTAGGGTTGTTAATGTAATTAGATCATCTAACAAATGTTGAGATATGCTTTGAGATAAACGTGCTATTGAATTAGAAGAAGCATTTGATCTAGGTGAGATAGAACGTGGGTGTGGATTGAATCAAGAATCATCCCTTTCAAGGGCCGGAGATACTCGGTGGGGGTCAAATCTTAAGTCCCTTTCAAGTTTGGTTAAGTTATTTTCTTCGGTTATTAAAGTACTTGACTTTTTGAAAAAATATTTAAAAAGTTGACAGAAAGGTGAGGCTAGAGCATTCAAAGATCTACTAATTCCCTTTGAGTGTGTTTTTATGTTACATTTGATGAAAAGGATTCTAGGTATCACAAATGATTTGTTTCAGATGTTGCAGAAGCATGATCAAGACATTGTAAATGCCATGAGACTTGTTCAACTTGCTAAACAATGCCTCCAAATGATGAGGGATAAAGGATGGGAAGATCTTATTGTTGAAGTTTCTTTATTTTGCCATAATAAGAATATTGTGATTGTAAATATGGATGATCGGTATGTTAAGGAAAACAAATCACAACGGTTGGCTCCATTTCTTACAAATATGCATCATTGCAAGTTTGATTACTTCTACAACATATTAGAATTATAATTAGATGAGCTTGAATCACGTTTTGATGTGATAGGCACTACGTTGTTGTCATGTGTAGCATGCTTGAATCCATCGGAGTTATTTTTGGCTTTTGAAAAAGCTTCATTGATTAGGTTAACAAAGTTTTATCCCGAGGAGTTTTTTGATGTTGATATTATGATACTGGACAATCAGCTTGAGAATTATATTTTGGATGTTTGATCTAATGATAGATTTTCTGAATTAAAAGGACTTGGTGATCTCTTAAGGAAGTTAGTGGAAACAAAAAAGCACACTACGTATCCTTTGGTTTATATGCTTGTGAAGCTGGCTTTGATTTTGCCGGTAGCTACTGCAACTATTGAAAGAGCTTTTTTAGCAATGAGTTTTATCAAAAACAAGTTGCGGAATCATATGTGATGAATGGGTACATAATTGTCTAATGTCATATATAGAAAATTATGTATCCGATACCATTAGTAATGAGACTATTATAGCTCGCTTTCAAGATATGCCTCGACAAGTACAATTATAAACGAATATCTATATATGATTATGGATAATATTAAATATATTATTATTATTATTATTATTGTTATTATTTATATTTAGATGTATGCTTGTCATTTATTGGGACCCCATGAACTTTATATCCTAGCTTTGTCCCTGCATACATACATACACATGTGCACCTTTTCTCTCCTCCTAAGCCAAATAGCACATCCTTCCATCTCTCTTTTCCTTGTTCTTGCCCCTGCCCCTACTCCCTTCCATTTTTGTGCAACTCTTGCATAAACCATCACCAATACCTAAACACTTATTCAACCATCCAACCCCCTTCCTTTTGTTTGTTCAGTTTCACTTCCAGCAAAACCATCATCCTCCCTCCTTCTTGCCCTCCATTTTTGTGTGTCACCATGCCCCTATTGTGCTTCCTCCTATGCACTGCTCTTGCATCAACCAATGCCTCCACCCTTACCCTTTAGTTGTGCCATCACTACCACCAACCTCTTTCCCTTTTATTTTTCCTTTAACCAACCATCCAATCCTCTGCATTTTTGTTGACCCTCCTCTACATTCCATCACACAATCAACATCATACCCCTTTCTCCCCCCCCCCTCTCTACCCTATTCGGTCCCACCTCCCTACCATGGCTCCTTTTTGCCTACACATTGCTATCACCGACCCTCCTCTTTTTCTTCTTCTCCTTCTCTTCTTATCCCTTCTCCCCTTCTCCCCTTCTACACCTTACGTCATCTTCTTCTCCCTTATAACCATTCCTGCGATTCCCTACCCTCTTACCTATGCCTAGAATTACCAGACCACCTCCACTACCTTTAGCATTCTCTGCCGCTATCTCACCCTCTACTATGGCTACTCCCTTTGTAATAATCCCCTAGGCAACAATGGAAACTACTATTGTTCTTCCTTCACTTTGGCATCTTTGTAACAATCCCAAAATCTACTACTTAAAAATTTTATGTTGTGGAAAGGTTGTTTACTAAATCACTGGGTGTTACTACCACACTTATCATAAGTTTTATTCCTTCACCTTTATTATGCTAAGTTATAAAGCTTAAACCAAATCATAACCAAAATAAATAAGTGAAAATAAAAGAAAAATACTTAAATGAAAGTTATGGATAATTTACTCTATACAACAATGGGCATCAAAACACCAAGGAACATAAGAGTTTGAAGCAAAACCGATTACATCAAAAATAGGTTCTCAAAGGTACAACATTGGTTAGTCTTAACTCTTAGACCCAAAATCCCATTCCAAAAATGGGATATCTTCCTAAGGACTCTCTTCTTTGTCACTATAATATACTTGGAGTCACTCCTTACCCTTCACATAGTAGCTTGCAAATGTAGTATCAGTATGACATCCTTATACTGAGTAAATCATGATACCTCATAAGAGGTATCATTTTCACATTGCACATAGTTACACAAAGATCCAAAATCATACTAGAGCATAAGACATGTACCATAACCACATGAAATAAGTAGGGGATAATATATACAACAATAAGTCCCAATCTTAACAGTAAAACATGCTAGTTCACTTCTCATCATATCAAGGTAAAATATACATATCCACTTAGTTAAATAAATTCCAAATAACAAGGTAGGGTACTAAGGTAACTACTGAATAAAAAAAATCCAAACAATTTCAAATACCAAAGTATGAAATTGAGGCAAATACTGAACCAACAAATCTAAAAACTACTTGTAATACCCCAATTTTTTAAAATCTAAAATTTGAACGTTTAAAATTTTATTTGAAAAATATAATAGTTAATTATTGATTTAATTATATTTAATGACTTACAAACATAGATAAATTATTTAATAAATAAATATAATTATTTTAACTAATTTATCTTACCTTTTTTATTTAAATAAATCAAAAACCATTATTTTACCAAAATTATTTTCTTAAATTAATACCCTAAATTTCAAATAAATTAATATAATATTTTTCCAACAGCCTAAATTTAATCTAATTTCTAATCCTAATCCTAAATCTATTTTCCTTCTCTTTTTCTTATTTTCCTTGTTTCTTTTTCTTCCTTTTCTTTCTTTTTCCTTTTCTTTTTCCTTTCTCCCTTCTTTTTCCCTCGGGCTAGCCCAAACCTTCTCCCCCTTTTTTCTTTTCTTTTTCCCTTAAGTAAGCTCAGTCTCTCCTCCTTTATTTTTCTCCTTTTCTCCCGCGTGATTGGTTGATAAGTTCATATTTTGACACATTTTATACCCTTATAATCTTAGTTTTTAGTATTTTATTTAACTAATATAGGTGAATAATTATGATTTTATACTTAAGTGGTAATAATTACATAAATATTATTATTTAAGCTAAAATGATATAATTTAAGTAAATTTAGAATAAAATATTATTTATTAATATTTATTTAATTTTATTTTGCATGTTTTATTTTTAAATAAATAAAAAAAAAGAACCGGACCTTTGGACCAAAGGCTAAGGAGCAAAAGAAAAGCCAAACGAAGCCCTACAAGACCCCGACGCACGGGCTGATGTGGGACGCACAAAAGGATGAGGTGGGCCTGCGAACTGAGGGCTGACGTGGAACAGACGGGAGAGAGAGCCGTGAGGAGCGAATAGAGTGCCACACAAAAAGTTATAAAAGGGGGAAGCAGGAGAAGAAATAAAGAGGCGAGCGGTAGAACGTAAAGTAGGCTGCCTCAGCCGTTAGGCTATGACAGAGGAACGAGCCATCATCTCGCAGACGGAGAAGCAGAGGCTTGTCAGCATGGAAAGAAAGACAAGGGCACGACAATAGGCAAAGCAAGCCACATCAATGACGAAAAGAAAAGAAAAGGAATTATTGCATAGAAATCAAGGGTACAGTGAGAAGAAAGAATAGAGGAACTTTAATACAAGTAGAATTTATTTAAGATAAAATTAATTTTTATCTGAATATATTCTTGATCTTTTATCCAAAATTAATTCTGGTTATTTCTTTCTCTTATTTTTAATTTATATTTTAGATATATATTTTTGTGTAATTAATTCTATAATTATGGCTGACTGATTATTTATTGTTAGGGAATAAATTGAAACCCTAGAGTAGGGTTTGAATTATAATTTTATTTTTCTTTGTTTTGTGAGATTGTTTCTTAACTCTATTTTAATTGCTATCGTTTATATGTATAATTCTGTCAAGTATAATTTATTTGGTGCATGCTTTGTTTTGGTTTCCTCATAAGTGATAGTATGTAGGATTATTTGCCTGTTAGGTAGCCATCTAAATATACCAGAATTTATATGTATAAATTGCAGCTAGGTTAGATAACAATTCACCTAATAGTTTTGTGATTCTAACTGAAGTAGCAAAATGTTTCGATACGTGTGGGTCAAGGAAAGGAAATACAGCTAGACATGCGTTGTGTACTAGTTTGGGTACTTAGATTGACAGTCTTCCAATTACACTTAATGCATTAAATCTAGATAAATATAGGAGCCGATTGTTGTTGCTATACTAGTAGTATTTAATAGGGTTAATATGGGCACGTTGTCATATTAATTAATTAAGGGAAGTAATATAAGGTGTATGGACCTGCGTTTGGTGTACAACTTGGTCCATCTCATTCTCACGATTAAATATTGACTTAGAAATTAATATTATATTTCGACCTAATCTAGTGGTAGATTTTGATTTCCCTAACATCTTTATCATATCTGCGAGTTTTTTATTATTTTTATTGTTATTATTTTACTTTATTTTATTTATTTCTTTTATTATTATTTTTATAACCCCAATTAGTATTTTTCTTATTTATTTATTCTGTGTTATTTAGGATTTTTATTTTTAGTTTTAGTTTTATTTTCAAGCTAGTTAAATAGAGGTGAGCCCTTTCAATCCTCGGCTTAGAACGATATCCTTATTTACCAGTGCTACAAGTGACAACAAGAGGGTTTAAATTGCGTGTCAGCCATGGTCACACAAATTTTTGGCGCTGTTTCTAGGGATTGGTAACATCACCTTTATTTTGCTAGTATTTTTAGTGTTTGTGCTTTTTCTTTTAGTTTCGTTTTAGGTTTTTTTAGGATTTTTGGTGTGTTGTGTTTTGCTTTTAACCATTTCATTTTGAAGTGTTAGTGTTTTCAGGTGGCTATGAGAGGATCCTTGGGTTATGGAAAACTTTGCATGAATCTTAATGTAAAGTAAATGAGGTAAGTTCAAGTAATCTTGATGATAAACTTAACCAACTCACTGCTCTTTTTTTGCAGGTAGCTAAAGCTACTGGAGTTATTAATACAAGTGGAGTGTGTTATACGCAAGGAAATTTATATGCTTACCATGAACAAGCTATGAGAGGAGGAGGATGGACACAATCCGGTGCTCAGTCTTTCAATGGTTTTCAAGGAGATGATCCCTATACAAGCACATACTATTCTGGAATTAGGCATCACCCCAACTTCGGATGGGAGATGAATGATCATTATTCAATGCCATATCAAGACCCTTACACACACGAATATGAAGCTTCAAAATATTATCAATATCCTCAACAAGAATCTTCTCCAGTTTCAAAACCCTCAAGTTCAGAAAAAATGGATAAGCTTTTTGAAGCACTGATAAATGGTCAAAACCGGTTGGTAGACGGGCAAAATCACCCTAACTTTGGATGGGGGTTGAATGATCATTATTCAGTGCCATATCAAGACCCTTATACACGTGATTATGAAGTGTCAAAACATTATCAACATCCTCAACAAGAATCTTCTCCAGTTTCAGAACCCTCAAGTTCAGAAAAAAATGGATAAGCTTTTTGAATCACTGACAAATGGTCAAAACCAATTGGTAGACAGCCAAAATCAACTGATGCAAAGTCAGATTTTACAAAATGAAAGGATGTCAGTGCTAGAGGATCAAATGGGTTATATGGATGACATGATCAATCAATTACAAGCACAAGAAGAGCTCTCTAGTACTTCAATTCCAAATTAGAGTAAGAGTTATGAGGGTGATGATGCCATATTTGAATATAAGGATGAGCTAGTTGAGGAGGTTTCCATGGAGAACATTGAAAATCAAGATCATGTGGAAGAAGGGCTTATAAAAGTAGAAGAAGAATCTCATCAAAATGAGGATCAAGTGAACAAAGAGAAGTATATGGATGATAAGACTATCATTTTCATCTATCATAGACCATCTTTGAAATTATTCCCTAATTTTGCTTGGAGATAACCATAAGACACAAGGTAAGCCTTTGAACCACTTTGATTGTATTTATGCTAACCACACTCCGTGTTTTCCTTCTTTTAGCAGGTTGTATGGATCTAAGAGTGAAAAGAGTAACCAAATCATCTTGGATACATCTAATAAGAAGCGTGATGCTCTAAAGGAGAGGTTATGTTGGAAGGATGTGTTTAAAGATTTTGAGATGGGAAAATATGTTCCTTTGATAGAGAGATCACCATATATGGATATTGGGCAAAACATTATTTCTTTACACACGAGCTTAAATTCCATGCTAGGTAAGTTACGTTCTTGCTGGATCAAATCTTTAATTAAATCTAACATGTTATCTTTTTCTTCCTGGCAAGATAAAGATGATCATCATGAGGAAGAATTTGGTGAAGCAGCTCTCAAGTAGACGTACCCACCTTGAACGAGAAAACTAAGATCATGTCAGGCTGAAGACATAAAAACAAGCGCTACTTGGGAGGCAACCCAATTTCATAAGGGAGCTTTCTATCCTCTAGTTAATTATTTATTTATTTAGTTTTTATCTCCATACTTTAAATTACATGTTTCCTTAGTTGTTTACACATTGAGGATAATGTGTGAATTAAGTGTGGGGGTGTCTGTGTTTTATGTTTTTGCAAAAAAAAATTAGAGTTTTTAGAGTGTTTAGTGTTTTTAGAGTCGTAGGACTCTTAATTAATCAATGATGAGTATATCTTTGAAATCTAACGAAAAGAGGATCATAAAATCAAGATAAAGAAAGTGGAGATTTTTTGTGTTAATTTCGATATAGGGAACACATATCTACGTGTCTAAATGTGAATGGAGAAAGAACATGTATGATTTTATAACCATCGACATGGCATGTTGAGATTCATCATATTCCTTAGTGAGCTTTTGAACCATATGTACCTTCTTTTTCTAAGTGAATTTACACAAAATCATCTACTTTTCTTGGCATTCAAAATTTCTTTGTAAACCTCATATATGTTTAATTGCTTTGATCAAATTATTTGCCATAGACTTTGTAATGGACTATAAAGATTACTAGAACTTACTCTTGTGCTAGTCGAAGCTTATAGTCAAAATATGCTCTGATTGAGAAAATGATAAAGGCAGCTTAGGATTTTTCTATCACTTGACCAAAACCTGATTTGTGTATACATGATGTACACACTATAGAAACCCTTTTGAGCCTATACATGGAACATACATTTTTTCTTCATTACCCACATTAAATAACCTTCGGGCCTTAATGTCCTTACCCTACCTTAAAGTTAGTGGAAGGAAATCAAATCGTTATAGATATAAAGAGTGGTTGTGTATGTGTATGTGAAAGAAATATATGCATTTATTCTAAGAAAGGGATTGGTTATATTTGGTGGAGAAACAAAAAATAAAAAGAAAAAAATGTATAAAAAAATTTGAAAAAAAGAAGAAGAAGAAATGAATGAAAAAAATAATAATAAAAATGTTAGTATATAAGGAAGAGAGGGAGTTATGGAGATGATGTTGAGAAAGTTCTATTCATGTTTAATTTTGGTGTGAAGGTGGAGACATGTATCATTGATGTGGAGTTAAGCTTATATTTCATCTACTTATTAGATTCCACTAGCTCTTGATCTTTTTAGCACCACACTAAAATGCCCCAAAAATTTTTAATTTTAAATATTATATATAAATGAGGTTTTATTATGAAAATTAATTAAATAAATTATTTTTTATAAAAGGGAATTAATTAGGGCTATTTAAGAAGAAAACAATAAATAATTTTTATTAGAAAAGTTTTGGTATTTTAGCTAATTAAGAATTTTATTTTAGAAATTAATTAAATAAATTATTTTATTTAACATAAGAAGGATAAAATAGTTTCAAATTAATATTAATTTTATAAATAATTTAATTAGAGAGATTTAGGGTGTTTTACTAATTAAAATGGAATTTATGAAAAATCTTTTAAAAATAATAATTTAGCCTAAAAAGGGATTTAAATATTATTTTATTTAAATATTATTATTTTTAAATATCCCAAATATTTTAATTAATTTAAATACAAAAACTAATTATTTTTCCCCTTTTCCCTTTTCCTTTTTCCTTTTCTTTCTTTTTTGTTCTTTCTTTTTCTTTCTGTTTCTTTTTCCTCTCCTCCCCGTTTGGGCATGCCTCCTTCCCCCGACCCAGTCCCCTCCCTCCTTCCTTACCTTCGACACGGCCCAGCCTACGCGGCGTCGCCCTTCTTCCGCCCCTCGACGCGCTGTGTTTCTTCCCTTTTCTTCTCAAAACGCGTCGCTTCATTTAATTCACCCACCTCACCTCGCGCCCGGCCCGGTTCGCCGCCTTTCCTTTTCTTTTCTCTTTCCCGGCCGCTCGGTCTAGCCGCCTGTCTTTCTTCTTCTTCCTCCTTCGCACCTTCCTCGACGCCGACCACCGACCTGATACTCCGCCACCATCGCCCTGGTTTTTCACCGGTGATCTCACCCGTTTTGACCGACCGTTCTCCCTCCTTTCTCTTCCCATTTGTTTCGGCAACCCTTTGACCCAACCAAACCTCCCCTTTCTCACGCATTTTTCTCTCCCCTGGCTTGCGCAACCCCCTACCCTAAATTGCTGCCACCGGCCAAACAACGTCGCCGGTGACCATAACCCTACTTGCCCAACTCTCTAGTCAATCCACAGACCCTGACCTATCATTTAAACTCTATAAATACCCCCATGATAACCTGTATCGAGCCTTTGATTTCATTACCCAGAATTTGACCCTTTTCGCCGCCGACTCCTTAGACGCCTCATCCGCCGCCTCCAGCCAACTTTGCCGCCATCCAAGGCTAGGGATGGCAATGGGTCTCGGACCCGACCCAGACCCGCTAGACCCGCCTCATTTTTAGCGGGTCTGGGTCCATGATTTTTGGATCCGACGGGTCTAGATCGGGTATGGATCCACATATATCTTAAAGGGTCTGGGTCTGGGTCCAGTTCTAGATCCAGACCCGACCCGCCAGACCCGTTTAATATACATATGTGTGTGTATGTATATATATGTATGTATGTATGTATGTATGTATGTATGTATGTATGTATGTATGTATGCATATATAAATGCATACTAATATTATGTTTGTCATTATTGTTTTAATCTTATATAAGCTCCTTATTCATTTTTTTAAAATTTTATTTTTGTATGCTTACTTTATAAACAATATGTATAACATTGTATTCTAAAAGTTAGGGATATAAACGGGGCGGATGTTACCCGAAACCCGACGGATTTTGTCCAACGGATATGGATAAACGAATATGGATACGGATATGGATGATGGAAAAAAAATGCCCATCGGGTTCGAGTACGGATATGGTTATGGGATATCCATACCCGTATCCGTAACCATACCCATATTCATATTTGTACCCGTTTACCCGATATATAATTATCTTTTTACCCTTAATTTTAAAATAATTATAGTATAAATTAAAGTTAGAATTATCATTTAGCTTAACTTTAAATGGGTTTATCTGTTGGGTGATAGATTTATCCATCGTATAACATCCATTAATGGATAAACAAATATTCCGTTGAGTAACAGATATCCAACGGATACGGATATGAATATGTTAGCGGATATGAATTCGGGTATGGGTACGGATTTGGGTACAGATTTTATTATCGAATACGGATATGGGTATAACCGCCCCATTTACATCCCTACTAAAAGCATTAAAACACCATTTGAAAAGTTAATATAACTATTTTAATATATTTATTTTTTCACTTAGATGGTTTTTTTTAACCAAAAAATACATATTAAGTTATATAAAACATAAATGTATTTGTATTAGCATAGATTATTAATTATTTTTTTAAAAAATAATCGGACCCATTTAGGACCCGTTTAGGACCCATTTACCCGCTAGACCCGATGGATCTGGATCTGGATCTGAACTTTTAATACCCGATAGGTCTGGGTCGGGTCTGGATCTAGGTAATATAAACGGGTCCGGGTCTGGATATGGCTGGACCCGGTCCAGACCCGACCCATTGCCATCCCTATCCATGGCCACCAAAATCTTCCTTGAACCTCCCTCTAGCTAACCAAACCATTCATCACCCTCGATTCTTTCTACACAATCCTCCCCGACTGTGCGAACTTCCCTTCTCGACCAACTTATTTTCCAGCCCCCGCCACCCTTTGCGTCGCCCTTAGCCACCTCTTCCGCCGCTTCCGCCACTTCTTTCACCTTCTAAAATGTTCTGCAGATCACCTTCTACCTTCCCCTACCTCTCTTTTCCTCTTTCTCCTTCTCCTCCTCTCTCTTTCTTCTTCTCCTCCATTCGGCCACCACCTGCCGCCGCCGTGCACCGCCACCTTTGGCTGCGCCGCCACCATCATTCTGTCCCTCTCCTTCTGGTCAACTCAAAACACCTCAGCTCCCACCTTAATTCTCCCTATCTTTTCCCAGCATGCAACTTTTACCCTTTTCTTTCCTTTTTCCGGCCATCGTCGCCACCTCCGTGCACCATCGTCGATGCCGCCTATTCCCGCCAGCCTAAGGTTGAACCCTAGATTCTATCACCCCTTCTCTCTATTTTTATGAGCCTTAACTTAATTTATTTCATTTATTTGGATATAAATACTATTATTATTATTATTATTATTATTATTATTATTGTTATTGTTATTGTTGTTATTATTATTACTATTATTATTATTATTTTAATATGTATTATTATTATTATTAGTATTAATGTTTTGATTATTATTTATTTTGAGGGCTGAGGCCCTATTGTGTTTTTAATTCGATTTTATTATTATTTCTATTATTACTATTATTAATATTAATATGTTATTATTATTATAATTATAATTATTTTTATTTTTCCTATTTCGAATTAATATTATTATTATTTCATTATTAGTATTACAAATACTTTACTATTAGTTTTGTTGTTGTTGTTGTTGTTGTTATCATTATTATTATTATTATTATTATTATTATTATTATTATTATTACTAAATTTGGTTATTTATTTTACTATTATTATTATTATTATTATTATTTTGGAAAAGGGGTTGAAGCCTTTATTTTACTTTATTTTTGAATAATGTCCTTTTTATTATTAGTATTGTTACTACTATTATTATTCTTATTTATATTATTTTTAGTATCATTGCTATTATTAGGGTAAAGTATTTAACCCTATATTATCAACTTTTATAATATTTCTATTATTTCTATATCTTTAGCAAAGTTAGAATGTTATTAATGTTGTTTTATTAGTATGTTATTATTTAGTCAAAGCCCTAAGGAGGCATAGGAGCGTGCTCCAAAACTGGTGTCTTTTCAGGTAAAGGGTGCTAGGGCCTTTTCTATGATTATATGCATTATGTGCTTCGCATGTTATGTATCCTATGTTTATCATTATTGTAATTATTTCATATGTGATATAATGTGGAGTGGAAGTATGTTTTTGTATGGCATGTGTACTATGTGTATATGATGATATGTGTTGTGACCCTGTAAGACATGCATGTGAGGATGTTGATGTGGTTGTGTGGGGGAAATGATGAAAAAGGAGACTCGGGAAAGAGGTTGATCATGGGAGATGAGTTGACCCAATTATTTTAACGATTCATGAGTGGAAGAATAAAATGGAGAATTTTAGGGTTTCGTGTGGAAGAATCTGATTTATGATTTTTATGATTTTGTGTGGGAGAATATAATTTATGATTTTATATGGGGGAATCTAAATTATGGTTTTGTATGGGAGAATCCAAATTATGGTGTTATATGGGAGAATATAATTTATGGTTTTATTGGGAAGAATCTAATTTATGGTTTTGTGTAGGAGAATATAATTTATGGTTTATATGGGAGATTCTAATTATGATTTTGTGTGGAAGAATCTAACTTATGGTCTTATATGGGAGAATCTAATTTGTGGTTATGAATGGGAAAACCTAATCAATTCTAGTATATGGACACATCTTTGGGTTTTCTATGGTTTTAATCTAGGGTTTGGTAAGGATGAATCTTTGGTTTGGTATGGACTGAAGGTAGGGTTTAGTATGGATGAATCTTTGATTTTATATGGTTTGAATTTAGGGTTTGGTAATGATGAATCTTTGGTTTGGTATGGACTGAATTTAGGGTTTGGTATGGATGAATCTTTGGGTTTTATATGGTTTGAATTTAGGGTTTGGTATGGGTGAATCTTTGGTTTTGGTTGGATTGAATTTAGGGTTTTATATGACGAAATCTTAGGTTTTGCTTGGTGGTATTAATGGTTGTATGGTGGTATTAGGGTTTGCATGGCAATATTAATGGTTGTATTGTGGTATTAGGGTTTGCATGGTAGTATTAATGGTTGCATGGTGGCATTAGGGTTTACATGGTGGTATTAATAGTTGTATGGTGGTATTAGGGTTTGCATGGGAATGAAATTAATGTATGGAACATTGGTTTGGGATGTGAGGAAAGTAATATAAGTGTTGTTTGGGTATTTAAGCATTTTGGATGAAAAATAGTACGTGGAGCATTATAAGGGTCCGTAGGAGATCGAGCTAGGGTTTATATGGATAATTAGGGTTTGGTGTGACTGCTTAGGGTTTTTGTGGTGTGATGGGTATTTGGTGATTAAAGTGTAATTATGATGGTGGAATTTATGATTGTGATTCATGCATGTCTAGGGTGAAAGCCTTTGAATAAGATACCTAAGACACTAATCATTTAAAGTGGAAGATTATTGAGCCGGGTCCAGACCGATCCACCGGTTAGAAATAGTGGTTAGGACATGATGTCCTATGTGTAACCGGTCCACCGGTAATAATAGTGGTCAGGCTTTGTACCTGTGCATTTCCGACCCACCAGCAATAATAGTGGGGTGACTCGAGCTCAATAAATATAAACCAGATTCTGCCAAGACACTTAAAAGATACTAATTACTTACAGTGGAACACCATGTGAGTAGGAACCAGACCGATCCACCGGTCAGGAATAGTGGTGTGGACTTTGTCCCGCAAGTGACTGATCCACCGGCGAATAATAGTGGTGTGGACTTTGTCCCACAAGTGACTGGCCCACTGACAATAATAGTGGGGTGTTCCTATACTTACGTGGATTTGATAAAAGGCATGGTGTGTATCGACTTCCGATAAAAGATTAATTAAATAATTAATCCGGACTATAATTGGGCCTTTGTACTTTTACTTGGATGGTCATGTGTATTTATGTTATCATGTTGGCCTTATGCTATATTATTGTTATGCATTATTTATGTGCTTATGTGTTGGCCTTAATGCTCGGTTACCTTACTCAGTACGTAGCGTACTGATCACCCTTTTCATGGGTGCTGCTCAATCCCACGAGTAGTATGCCCTTCTGACTTTGTGCAGGTGGGCGAGATATCAGTTAGGGCTGAGTGTTGAGCATGTCCGGCTCAAAGTTCGGGAGTGTTGTGGCCATATTTTAGTCTTTATGTAATTCTGTTTCTTTTTATTAATATTTTATCGGTTGTAAGCTATTTCTCTTTTTAATCTGAATAATAATTCTTTATGCGTACTCTGACTTTTGTTTTACAACCGTTTAATGCTTATTTGGAATTTGGATTGTATTGATTTATAATTGATTATTTCTTTTCTTTAGCCTTAGCACTTGGTACTGAAACGGTCGGAGAGAACCGGTTTGGTACTAAGTGTGGCGGTAACATTCCCAGAATTCACAGGTTTTAAGTATTTCTATTTTAATTACTTACGCTTTAAAAAAAAGTAGTGAATTTTGGGGTGTTACACACACTCCTAAAATACTCCACACCCTTCTTTAACTTAAACCTTGCTACAACCAATAAGTAAGTCCTATTTGATTCTTGAGATGAGTAGCCTTTGATCTGATGGAGATTAGTCACAAGAGTTAAGCATATGGTTTGGTCCATTTGGTAAGTATTTGATATCTTTCATAAGGTTTTAACCACAAAAATATGAGCCTTCTTTGTTTATATATATGAGTCGTTTGTTATCTTTATCATCTTATCTAACATACATGAGTGTTTTTATACATTTGTAGCCATGAATTTAACAGAAAAAAATAGAGGGTATCCATAGTGAGGATGAATCTTGATGTGACTAAGGCATGGTAGATTTTCATCCATAATATTGATCTGTTCATGCCTGTCATGTTTATGTGCGAACCACATGTTGAAATTGATCCCTTAAATCTCCCAAGGCCAAATCTTGATTGATTGCTAATCTTGACGTATGAAAGTAAAAGATTCTGAGACAAAAATGGTTAAGGGTGTTAGGTATGGTTTTATTTTTATTTTTTATTTGTGTGTGATTTTGCGGGTATATCATCTGCGAAACCCTCATGAGACCTTACTCATCCTCGATGGGTGACCTAGGCGTTTAAAGGGCTTGTTGCACATGCTAAGTGTAATCGTGAGACCTACAAAAGTGGCTGACTGATTATTTATTGTTAGGGAATAAATTGAAACCCTAGAGTAGGGTTTGAATTATAATTTTATTTTTCTTTGTTTCATGAGATTGTTTCTTGACTCTATTTTAATTGCTATCGTTTATATGTATAATTCTGTCAAGTATAATTTATTTGGTGCATGCCTTGTTCTGGTTTCCTCATAAGTGATAGTATGTAGGATTATTTGCCTGCTAGGTAGCCATCTAAATATACCAGAATTTATATGTATAAATTGCAGCTAGGTTAGATAACAATTCACCTAATAGTTTTGTGATTCTAACCGAAGTAGCAAAATGTTTCGATACGTGTGGGTCAAGGAAAGGAAATACAGCTAGACATGCGTTGTGTACTAGTTTGGGTACTTAGATTGACAGTCTTCCAATTACACTTAATGCATTAAATCTAGATAAATATAGGAGCCGATTGTTGCTGCTATACTAGTAGTATTTAATAGGGTTAATATGGGCACGTTGTCATATTAATTAATTAAGGGAAGTAATATAAGGTGTATGGACCTGCGTTTGGTGTACAACTTGGTCCATCTCATTCTCACGATTAAATATTGACTTAGAAATTAATATTATATTTCGACCTAATCTAGTGGTAGATTTTGATTTTCCTAACATCTTTATCATATCTGCGAGTTTTTTATTATTTTTATTGTTATTAGTTTACTTTATTTTATTTATTTCTTTTATTATTATTTTTATAACCCCAATTAGTATTTTTCTTATTTATTTATTCTGTGTTATTTAGGATTTTTATTTTTAGTTTTAGTTTTATTTTCAAGCTAGTTAAATAGAGGTGAGTCCTCTCAATCCCGAGCCTAGAATGATCCCCTTATTTACCAGTGCTACAAATGACAACAAGAGTGTTTAAATTACGTGCCGGCTATGGCCACACCACTGGTCCAACTCCTTTCTTCTTCTTCTTCCCAAGCCCTTGCATATGCCTTCTCCCCCTCCTACATGAAACGTGGTTGCACCTCTGTACGCCTACGTCACCACCATCCCCTCTTGACCAAACACCCCCTGTAATGCTCCCATACTATCCCTTTACTTCCTTTTATTCCCTGCAGCCCCTACCCTCCTCCCTTACATACCTTCCCTTTCCCCTCTTCCTACAATGTCCCATGCTCCCCTATCCTTGCTTACCACACCCTGCACCACCTACCTACCCATTACACACCGAACCATCCCCCCTCTCCTCCTCTTCTTCTTCTTTTCTTCCCTTCCTCTCTTCTCCCTTGTGCTCTACTCTCTCCCCTAACCATCCTCTATTCTTTCTTTCTTCTTCTCCCTGCCCCTATTTTTCCTTACCATCCCCATCTACAGCAACCCCTAGCACCTCCACCACCAACGCAGCCTCCACGATCAGCCACCGCCTTTTTTCCTTCCTTCCCTCCTTCTTCCTCCTCCTTTGCC
This sequence comes from Tamarix austromongolica, assembly GCA_039764185.1. Taxonomy (NCBI): domain Eukaryota; kingdom Viridiplantae; phylum Streptophyta; class Magnoliopsida; order Caryophyllales; family Tamaricaceae; genus Tamarix; species Tamarix austromongolica. The sequence continues at coordinate 128,082,916 of CM077809.1, forward strand.
GCCTTACCTCCCCTTTTTTCTCCCTTATGACTATTCCTATCAACTTTTTTCCTTACCACCATCCACTCTCCCTATAGCATCCACCTCCTCCACCATAGCCATCGCTAGCTCCTCCACCTTGTAGCTCCCTTCACGACCCCGACCAGCTAACACCCCAACATCTCCCTATAGCCATACCTCATTTTCTCCTCCATGTAAAATCTCATCTTGAAACCATTCAACTACCCCTCTCCCCTCTATTTCCTCTACCACCACAACTCCTCCCAACTACCTACCGCCAACCGCAACTACCTCAACCTCTACTCCTGTACCGTCACCCATAGCCACCCTAGTACCACATGCCCTTTTCTCCTTGTCCTCCTCTTCTTTAATTTTTCTTCTTCTCTCTTCCCTTCTCTACACCATCTCTCCCTACAGCCTGTGTTGCCGCCTATACTGCCTTCAAACCACCTACACCACACCCTCCAATCACCAACCATCTCCACCCCTACCTCCTTCACCCAACAACCAAATCAACACCTTCTACCATCACTTCCAAACCCTTACCCGAGCCATCCCCCTTCCATTTCATGCATGGCTCATACTACATATGCAACGTGAGTTGGGCCATGTATTTTTATTTATTTTAGATAATATTTAGGGTATAAGGATAGTTTGGTAATTTTATATTTAATAAATATTTTTAATAAAAATCATATTTCATTTATCAAATATTAATATGGTATCTTGATATTATTTTTAGGTACAAAATTTTATTAATGGAGCCTAATTATTTTTAGTTTGTTATAGGTAAAGTTTGTTTTTGTTGGAAATCAGGTAACCTTTATTCTCCACTAAAATATTTGGATATCATATGTTATCACATTAGGGTTGTGACATATGGTATGTGTTAGATATGATTTATTACAAATAATTCCATAATTGTTAATATTATCTCGGAAAATGAAAAAAGAAGGCATATTATCCTCATTAAGATGTTATGTGTGTAAAAGGGTGATTAAGAAGGGGTCTAATGTTGGGAAGTGATGTTGTGTGTTATGTGGATATAAAAATATTAGTTTAAGTATGTATGTATACTTGTAGAAAAATTATTACTACTATGATCCCTTGGGACAATTTGGTCATTTAGATATATCATAATATTTAACCCAAAACTGGGATGCCTAATGAGTTATAAATTTTGTTAAGAATGAAAATACAAGTTTGATGTATTATAAACACGGGTTTTAGCATGAATATCAATATTTTATGGTTTAGGGGTATTTTAGTAATTTGTAGTGTATGATGGTGATCATTCTAATAAATATGCATGCTAAGTTTTATGTGATGTTGAGAATAAGAATAGGGGTTTGTGACATTAGAAATACATGTTCAGCATGGATATCAACATTATATGACCTGGGGTATTTAAGTAATTTTGCATGTACTATGATAATTGTTCTAATAAACATACATGATGACTGTTATTTGAAGTTAAGCATGAGAATATAGGTTTGTTATATTAGTAACACATTTTTCATCATGAATATCAACATTATATGGTATATGGGCATTTTAGTAAATTTGAATGTCCAATGGTAGTTATCCTAATAAATACACACAATAAGTGTCTTTTCATGTTGTAATGTAGGAGAAAATGGTCAAGACTTAGCATTTATTATTGTGGATCCTATTATCCTATATTTAGAGAGGATCCCCTACAAATTTGAAGACAAATAGATGACTACATTGCTAGTTATAGATGAAACTTGCAAAACAAGTCACTAGCGATAGAGACGTCTATATAGCATGCATGTAGGGAAAAAATATGTTGCATGGAATGAATGAATATGGTATCTGCATGAGGAGACTTTAGTCGACACTTTGGACGTGTGATACTGATTATTATCATGTTGATATTAGTTAAAAAGATAAGAATGTTGAATTAGTCAAAAAGTAGCTTAATTCTATCTTTTATGGTTATTATATTCTATCTTTTGAGTTGTGATTGGAGTAGGGAGTAAGAAATTTCTTTATGTGTTGATTTATTTTAGATTTTTAGGAGAATTATCTTGTAATGTTAGGGAGGTGCAAGGGCTATAAAAACCATAGAACACACGACACAAAAGAGAGACGAAAATTGATGAAAGTTGCAAGCTTTTGCTTAATTGAATTCTGTGTGAATTTTTCTCAATACTAATCAATTCTGTATGAGTGATTATTATTATTAAAATCATTAATCTCTTTATTTATGTGAATTAGAGATTAAGATCTATCCTTCAAACCCTCCACAAACCTCATGCCATTCCAATCCTAAACGCCATATACAATCGCCATCATCATCATCTTCTTCAACACTCATCTTAACCTATTTTCCTTATTTGATTTTATCTATTTCCAAAATTAACATAATAATATTATTATTAGCATACAATCATCCTCAACATCTTAAATTCATAATCTAAACATCAAATCACCATTATTCTATTCATTCATCATCATAATATTCATATTATAACTAAACCCTATTCGTAAACCCCAACCCTAGCCCATGAACCAAACCATCCCAAACCCTTCATCATTTGAGCATCATCATCATTAATTCTACCTTGTAGAATCATCATCTTCATATCTTCATTATTTCAAACCATCATAAACCTTTTATAACCCTAACTGAACCATAAACCACCCAAACTATAAGTTCATATTCCTACACACATCATGTTGAGAATTAGAATAAAGTTTTGATGTCTTAGAAACCCATGTCTGAGCATGATTATCAATATTATATGGTCTAGGAGTATTTTGGTAATTTTTTAGGTACTATGGTGATTGTTATAATAAATAGGCATGATGAGTGTATTTGATGTTGAGTAGGAGAGTAGGGGTTTGTTGTATTAGAGATACATATTTCCGCATGAATATCAACATTATATACTCTAGGGGTATTTTGGTAATTTTAAATGTACCATGGTGATTGATCTAATAAATATGCATGCTAAATGTTGTTTGATGTTAATTATGTGAATAAGGATTTATTCTCTAAGTATCACTTATTTCATCATGAATATCAATAATATATGGTCTATAGGCATTTTGGTAAATTTGCATATACTATGGTGATTATTCTAATAAACATGCATGCTAAGAATTATTTAATGTTAAATATGAGAATAGGGGTTTATTGTCTTAGTAACACCTATTTCAGCATGATTATCAATATTACATGGTCCAGGGACATTCTGGTAATTTTACATATACTATGGTGATTATTCTAGTAAACATGCATGATAAGTATTATATGATGTCAAATAAGAGAATAGAGGTTTATTGTCTTAGTACCATATATTTTAGCATGGTTATCAATATTACATGGTCTAGGGGCATTTTGGTAATTTAACATGTACTATGGTGATTGTTCTACTAAATATGCTTGATGAGTGTTTTTTGATGTTAATTATAAGAATAGGGATTTATTATATTAGAAATACATGCATTAGCATGAATATCAATATTATATGATATAGGGACACTTTAGTAATTTTAAACGTACAATAGTACTTGATCTAATAAATATGTATGCTAAGTATCGTTTTAAGTTAAATATGAGAATATGGGCTTGTTGTCTCTGTATCACCTATTTCAGCATGAATATCAATAACATATTGTTTAGGGAAATTTTGGTAATTTTGCTTATGCTATGGTGATTATTCTATTAAGTATACATGACATGTATTATTTGATGCTAAGTATGACATGTTAGGGTTTGTTATGGAATTAGGATTTCCAAGAGAACAAGGTTGTCCAGTGGAGGTGTAGCAGGTCAAGATCAATGCATAGGGTAGGTGTGCATGCCATGCATGGGGTAGGTGTTGCAGCTAGAATAAATAAAACATGAATAATACACTAATTACTTAAAATGGAAGATCACTTGAGTCGGGTTTAGTTGTACCTACCAATCCACTAGTGAGAATAGTGGCCAAGAGTGTCTTGTCCTAGAAGTTGTACCTACCAATTCACCAGTGAGAATAGTGGCCAAGAACATCTTTCCCTAGAAGTTTTACCCTACCTTTCCACTGATGAGAATAATGGAGTCTTGAACTCTAGAAAAGTAAACCATTGAATGATAATAACCTTGGGAAGACACTAATCACTTAAAGTCTAATATCACTTGAGTAAGGCTCAATTGTACCTGTCAATCCCCCGATGAGAGTAATGGCTAGAAGCATCTTGCCTTGGATGTTGTAGGCTACTGATCTATTGGTGAGAATAGTGGGGTCCTAAACTCAAGTAAATTAAACCATTGGATGATAATAACTTTTAGGAAGACACTAATTACTTGCAGTAAAACACCACATAGATCAAAACTAGTTATACCTTGATTACTGATTTACTGGTGAGAATAGTGGCTAAGAGCATTGTGCCTTGGGGTTATACTTTGATTACTGATCTACTAGTGAGAATAGTGTCCAGGAGTGTCCTGTCCTGGAAGTTGTATTTATTAATCATCCCATCAATGAGAATAGTGGGGTCCTTGAACCCACATGGATAAAATCATGAGATGATTATTTATTGCACAAATACCTTGAGTTTAGATAATAGTGAATGAGTCGGTATTATCTACTTATGTGCATATTATTCCTTATTGTGGTGTTATTAATAAGTTGTGGGTTGATTAAGAAAATTATGCCTATTGTTGAGAATGATGTGGCTTTCTAATTATATTACAAAGAGCATCACTTAGATGTTCCATTAGTAAGTGTCATTTTATTTCTAGGTGAATGAGTATTGGTAGCATATGATCTTGATGCATTTAGGCATATGGATGATTATTACATTTCAGTTAATATATGCATAATTAAGTGTTTACATAATTGCTGTGATGCATCTAATGTGTTGCATATGAGCTTTGCATATTAGTCTTATATTATGGGTTACTTGGTACCATTATTCTAAATGGTTCATTTTTTGGGCCCCTACTTATTCAATACGTAGTGGCCTTTGCAAGTTATTTTGCTATATCTATTCAAGGCTATCCTTTGGGTTAAGACCGTAGGGTTATCTAGGATTCTATCTGATAACTTGAACCATAAGTTTTCGTATTTCCTTATAACCTTTTTATATTTCCCTTTCATTGACATTTTTGTAACCATAGTTAGTGAGTTTTATTTAGAAGGTGAATTAATCTCCTTAACTATTGTGCTACTTTGACTTATAATTATATTCTTGAATTTATGTAAAGTAACATTTTAGCCTTAGCACTTGGTATTGAAACAATAGAGGAAATCGGTCTAGCACTAAGTGTGGCAGTAGTACCCCGAAATGTATGGTCTTAGCTTTCGTTGAAACTTTTAAAAATGAAAATTTTCAATAGTAAATTTTGGGGGGTGTTACACTATTCTTTTATATCATTTCATAACTTACTTGAGGGGGATACAATCAACCAAAGACACTGAGGTATACTCGATCATATTGCCACCGAAAGGTGGCACAATACCCTTATTCTTGAACCTAAGGACACACTAGTATGTCTAGTCTTACCGATGCACAAAAGTAACAAGGTATCCTCTAACCTCAGTTACCTAATCTATAAGTATTGATACACCTTATAGGGCTCATAGGTTACCTATAGAGTAGACTAGGGTCTTACTAGGGCATAGTGGCATTCTAGCGATCCAAAACAAATGAGGGCTAACAACTCTTCTCTAGGGTAGCTAATCCAAGAGAGCAACAATTTCCAACTCGAAGTCTTTCATTTTAAGTATTAATATTTTATAAGGTGATCACAATATCATATATTGAGCAATAATTCCCATTTTTATACTAAACTGTTTTCCATTTTATTTCCAATTATCTAGGTAAACCCTAAGGTCATTATTCTATGCCAAGCTAAGTCAATACTAAAGTTAACCTATCAAAAGTTTAAGGCTATCAATATCTAATTATTCACAAATGATACATTGGGTCAAATTTGACCAAAATACCTTTGTAGCCCTAATTTCATCATTTTATTCCTTTTTGTACCAAACATTGTTATTATGAGAATTTATCATGAAAAGGATAAAAAATATTATTCCACATTATTTTAGAACATAGATAATCTTTGCAATTTAGCAATTGACAATCTTTTCCACTTTCTATATATTTATTGAGTTACGCCCACAAAAACCTAATCATGTAACTCTCACATATCACATATCCCATGCATCATGTAAGTACTTATTTAAAGCATAATACAACATTTAAATAGACAATTTATCATCACAGTATATGTAAGGGAATATCTCTAACCATAGGTCATGCGAATGGAAATCATTATAAGCTAACCCTAATCATGAGTATATACTCCCATGCAAATCATAGTAGCCCTAACTACCATTCATTACTAATCATGATATATTTATCATGGAATTTAAATCATAACTTTAAAAGAATGAAAATCCTAACAAAACCCTAGACATACAAACATAAGTCAAATAATATAACCCATTACTCAAGCATATAACTTAACTTATAATAATAGTACATACTATTTATTTAACATGTTATGATTTTATCATGCATGCTATATTACTTGAAAAATATATAACCCTATAATGATTCTAGGTCTAAACAATTTTGTCAAGTGAGCATATCAATTCTACCCTCTTATTAGTGATTGGATTTACCAAGTATAAAACCGTCTACTCTAAGATCCTCAAGAATTACCTAGAAATTCAACACACAATAAAATATTTATTAGCATTTAATATTACACAATAAAAATAAAAAATTACTAAAATAGCTCAAGGATAACTAACCGGCTGAAGCAAAGTAGCAAGGGCTAACCAAAACTCACACAACAAAGAAGGAGGAATCGAGGGTATTGTCGAGAAGGAGAGGAAGGAGCAATGGTTGCCTTGGTTAGTGCTGGGGCACTATGGTAGAAATGGCTATTGTAGGGAGGGGATATTTAGTGGAAGTTGGTGTAGAAAGGCAGGGAGCTGCAGCAGGGGAAGGTGAAGCAAGGTGGGGAGCTACTATAGTTTTGGCCAAAAGAGGGGTGGAGATTTTTGTGCTAGTTGTTTGTAGGTTGTTGGGGTGTTTTGGTGTCTTTGTAGGGCTTAGGTGGTGGAGTATGTATTAAGGAGTGGAGGTGTGGTGGAAGCAGTCGAAGCCAAGGGGAGATGCGTGGTGCTTTTGCGTGAAGGTGGTAGTGAAGGATAGGTGAGTTTGGGTAAGGGAGTTGGGGTGTGTTTAGTGAGGTTGTGTGTTGGTTGTGGGGTGGTTTCAGCATGAGTTTCCAAAGGTGAGGGTGATGGATTAGTGGGAGTTTCCAAAGGAAATGTAGTCAGTGGTGGACTGCATTGTGGGGAAGGAAAGGGTGGAAATGTAGGAGGATAATGGCAAACAATGGCTTCTTTCTTACTAGAGGGAGCTTAGGATAAGGAGAGGAGAATGTAGGATGTTTTGGGATGAAATAATGACAAAATGGATATGGAGAATGAGAGAAATAAAGGTTTATATGGATGGTGGAATGAGGGAAAATGTGGAGAAAAACAAAGAGAAGGACATATGGGAGAGAGGGAGGTGTGATGTAGGGCATTGTGTGTGAGGATTTAATGCTAGGGAAGGAAGGGAGAGAATATCAAGAAAATCTAGTAGGGTAGGGCCATAGGATAGGGTAATTGTTTAGGTGAATAATAGGGTAGAAATATCCGATTACTGGAATAGAATATATACGATATAATGGATACCCATTAAGATCTAACTTTGGATTAGAATTTAATAATGCACTCTCTAACAAATTTTAACCTAAATTTTTTTTATCTAACATGTCATAATAATAGTATATATATCAATAATACATATATATAGTATAAAATATTATATAATAATTATTACGACTAATACACATAATTACTGGCGTATAATTAGGGTTTTTGAAAATAGGGTATTACATTCCCTTCACTGCCAACCACCTACCTTCTATCCTCTCTATCACTGCCACCTACCAGTCTCCACCATCTTTGGCACCCTTTCCTACAGCACCAAGCAACCTCTACACTACACCAACCATTCCCTAGCTAACCACCCTCCATTCGACCCTCTCCATCATAACTCTCCTCCTACATCATCACCACCTCATAGTAGCACCACTACCCTTCTGGTCACCACTAGCCACTATGTGAATAGCACTAACCACCACCAACACCACCATCTCCACCCTGCCTCATTTTTCCATCGCAACCAATTAGCCAGCCAGCAAGCCCCTTTCTCTTATGCACTACTCACGTTATGCATGCGTTGGGAGGTAGTTTTAGTTTTAAGAATTATTGATACCAAAATTTAATAATAAGGGTACTTTAGTAATTTTAAAAAGTAAATATTTTATTATTATACTTATTATTTTATTTATTGAATATTAATTTGATAATTTTGTTATAATTTTTAGGCTCTAAAGTTTGATTAGTGGGCCTTAAAATTCTAATAGGATACCAATAATTTACGTTTTACTAGAAAACATGTAAATATTATTCTTTGCTAAGGGCTTTTTTGGTATGGGGGTAATAGGGGTGGAAAAATTTTTCCTCTATTTTATACCTCTTATATTAAGTATTTAATAATAATAAATATATTTTTGATGAAATACCCATTTTAGATCGAATTAAGATCTAAAATGGGTATTTATTAAAATAAAAATATTTAATTTTAAATAAATTATACAAGATATATAAAATATGGGGGTCATTTTTCACCCCAATTACCCCCATACCAAACGAGCACTAAAGAGGTAAATATCTCATGGTATCACATTAGGATTTTTGAGGCACAAACCATTCTATTCATTTTTGTTATATGATAGCTTTTATAT